>BPTQ01000009.1:268011513-268248518 GCA_019973895.1 Chrysanthemum seticuspe
TTTAGAATAGTTTTTATATCTGTTATTTTTTATTGCACTTATCGTCTCAGTGTGCATACGTGTTATTGAGAGTGCATATGTGTTTTTATTGTTTTTATGAATTTAAAACCTTCTTTACATATGTGTTTTTAAAGTTTTTGGTGAATTTGAAACCTTCTTTGCATATGTGTTTTTATAGTTCACTAACTTGTTCTTTTAGTTTAATTTTAGTTGTTATGAAAGGATTGTACATATGTGTTTTGTTAGTTGTTATGATTAAATAATTTGTCTATTATTTGTTTGAGGTTACAGGTACGAGTATAATGAGCAATATGAAGAGTGCACATACGTATATAGAAGGGCATATGGACGAACTCAAATGCACATATGCATACAAAAAGATTGAGAGTGACCAATGAGAAAAATTACATGTGCACAAGGATTAAAAACACATGTGCACAAGTATTAAAAACACATGTGTATATTTCATGGGTTCGTGAACCAGACGAGGAATACATGCGCACGCCTAAAAGATGAACCAACTGTTAAAGGCACTGTATTATGCACATGTGCACACTTCATATATTTGTAATAAAACATATTATTGTAATATTTTTTAATAGCGTTTTGTTGTTTGTATAAAATTGGATAAATCTATCAATAAAGTTTTGTTGTTTGTATACATATTTATGTTATATTTTTTTAAATATACATGTGCAAATACAAAACACATATGCATAAACGAAAAATACAATCGTCGCATAATGCAAAACACATGTGCACATAATGTTTAGGAATAATGCAAAAAAAAAAAAAAAAAAAACCTAGAATTTAGGGAACTAAAAAAACGTTTTTTGTAAAAAAAAAAATCAAAAATAAAATAAAAATGTATTTTTACCATTATACCCTTTTGAATTATATAATAAAATTTAATATCTAAAAAAATCTGATTGGTTGATGCTGGTTCTCGCAGTTCTCGCAATTTATTTGATTCTGAAAATAACCCTTCCCTATTTATATATATATATATATATATATATATATATATATATATATATATATATATATATATATATATATATATATATATGTTAATACAAATATCGTCATTAAACGTTATTTATATTTTTGATCTTTACCTAAGTTTTGTTAACGACAAAAGTAAATTTAATTTGTATAAAAGCTTAAAGCTTGTCAAGTTTAATAGATATTAAAACAAGCTTTTTCAAATAATATCTTCATCATTTAAGCATTTACATTGTGACTAATCATATCTCAATATGAGTCTAAGCATAATGTATGATAGTAGTTTTTAGAATGTTTTAGTTTCTTAAAAACTAAACATTACTTATGCATTTACATATTTCTAAAAATAGAAAGACAACACATGACATCATGTAATGCATCATGGAAATCATTGAAAGATTTCATTAGATATTTTGTGTGGATTTGTACTCTTCATATCTTACACAATCTTACATAGATATGATTGACTTAGGCAAGATTTTGATATCTTGGCTGTCAGACCTGGCGGTACCAAAATGGTACACGGGCGGAACCCTTTTAAGGGTTTCGTGGTCCGTGGACGCTCCTGTCCATTTTGGCTATAAATAGCAATGCCAAACCAAGTAGTTTTTCATCCCTTTCTATCATACTCTCATACATATCTTCTTTCTAACCTTTCTAACTCAGTTTCATATCATATTAGTGATATCTTTTGTAGCAAAGAAGATCAAGTCACATTCAAGCTTCAAACGAGAAGTTGGAAGTCTTGTTTGTTTAGTGTTGTATGATCTAGTGTTGATTCATACTTCATTGTTATATTAAACCATCATAATCTTGTGAGTGTGAGTGGTTAGTATTTTAGTCCTCAAAATACATTGTGTGTGGGAGTAGTTGTACCCTTGAAAAGAACTCGACATCTAGCTTAGTGTCAGAAATAGTGTAAGCGAAGTGTAAAGGTTTTCTCCGCCGGTGAAAGGAGCTTGTTGACTAGTGAAGTTAAACTCTCGAGTGTGAGACTCGGGGAGTGGAGTAGGGCAAGGAAAAAGAGTCCTTGTAGACCGAACCACTATAAACAACTTGTTGTGGTTTGATCATTTCTTTCCTTATTTACTCTTTACATATTGCTTGCATATTTCATCAACATATCCAAGATCAATATCAATTGATCTTTTAATAAGTTTCAAAACAAAGTTTTTAATTGGTAAACTATTCAACCCCCCTTCTAGTTTTCTACAATTGGTACCAGAGCCTCGTTGCTCAAGAATTTCTAAAATAACTTGTATTTTATAAACTTGAAACTATCCATGCATTCTGAAAACTTTAAAGAAGGGCAATCTATGCAAAGACCACCACTATTTGAAACCAATGGATTTATCTATTGGAAAAACCGTTTTGAAACATATGTAAAATCAAAAGATATAGATCTTTGGTTTATTATTGTTAAAGGGGATTTTAGTTCTACAACAAAGGATATTTCTGTTGATGAACAAAAGAAATTAGTTGCTAAAAATAATGAAGCTAAAATGATGCTTTATAATGCTTTACCTAGAAAAGAATATGAAGGAATTTTTATGTGTGAAACCGCCAAAGATATTTGGGAATCTTTAATTGTTACACATCAAGGTAATTCACAAGTCAAGGATAACAAAATTGATCTTCTTGTTCAACAATATGAACAATTTGTTATCCCTGAAGATGAAACCATTGATTGTGGCTTTGCTCGCTTCAATACTATTATTACATCACTTAAAGCACTTGATGAATCTTTTCGTAGTAAGAACTTTGTCAGGAAATTTCTTAGAGCACTTCATCCCAAATGGAGAGCTAAAGTGACCGCTATTGAAGAATCAAAAGATCTCTCAAAAATGTCACTAGACGAGCTAATTGGCAACCTCAAAGTTCACGAAATGGTAATGGAGAAAGATTCGGAGATCATCAAAGGAAGAAAGGAGAAGATCAAATCCGTCGCTCTAAAAGCAAAGGCGGAATCAAGCGATGACGACGAATCTTGCTCCGATAGTGAAGATGAGGAGTATGCCATGGCCGTTAGAGATTTTAAGAAGTTCTTTAGAAGAAGAGGAAAGTTTGTAAGACAACCTTGAGAAGAAAAGAAGCCATTCTGAAAAGATCGGGATGACAAAAAGAGTAAAGGTGAAAGAAAGTGTTTTAGATGTGGTGATGCAAGTCATCTCATAGGAGAATGTCCCAAGCCACCTAAAAGCAAAACTCAACGAGCTTTTGTAAGTGGTGCTTGGAGTGATAGTGAAAACGATGAAGAATCAAGCAAGGAAGAGATCGCTCTAATGGCACATGAGTCAAACGAGGTACTTTCCGACTCTTCTTATTCTTCTATAGATGATGACACTTTGCAAAAACAATATAATCAATTGTGTGAGCTAAGTCTAAAAATCATAACTAAAAATAAATTTTTAAAAACCAAAAAGGAATTTTTGGAAAATGAAGTATATGAGTTGAAAGAAAAAGCAAAACGACTTGAAAAAGGAAAAGCAAATGACGATGATTGTAAATCATGTCAAGAGCTTAATCTTGAAATAGAAAAACTAAAGCTCACACAAGAGGTTCTAATCGAAAATAATTCTAAGTTTAAAAGGTTTAACAAAAACATCGCTCTTGCCGATGAAATAGTTAAAATCCATAAAACACCAGGAGACATGAATGGGCTAGGATTTAATGAGGTATTAATTCCAAAGAGTCAAAACAAAACGGCCGAAAAGGACGAACATTCTGTCAAAACTGCTGCAGTACAGCACGGACCAGACGGAACCAAAATAAGGGTTCCGTCCGTTGTGCAAAATGGTGCCGTGGTTACTTCAGCAGGACATAATGTTCGCAATACGGACCGTACTGAATTTGTCAAAGTAACAAAGAAAACCAATGTTAGTGTTAAACTAAAACCAGCTGTTACATCAGGAGTAGGACTTGCCAAAAATGAATTTAGATCAAAAACTACTCAACAACGATATAAAACACCTTTTGCCAAACGCCCCTTTCCTAAGAGCAACCACAACGTACAACCCAACTACCAACACAACGGTTGGAATCAAAATTTTCTTAGACCATATCAAACTCCAGATTACATGCCATGGAACTCTTACCCATCGTTTCCATACATGAATCAAATAAATGGCATGTTTAACCCAAACGGACCCATGAGATATTGGGGACCAAATGCTTGAGTTATTTGCTTCTTAGGTATGCTTGAAAGTTGGATTGGAACCTGATGAATGGATAAAAGATAATGGATGCTCACGACACATGACGGGCAACAAAAGTCTTTTCTCATCATACCAAGAGTATGACGGAGGTAATGTCACTTTTGGTAGCAATCTCAAAAGCAAAATTATTGGCAAAGGTACGATTGCTCATAACTCCCTAACTATTGAAAATGTCGCTCATGTGGATAGGTTAGGATTTAATCTACTTAGTATTAGCCAATTATGTGATAAAATGTATAAAGTACTGTTTGATGAAAATGGTAGTAAAATACTAAAAGATGGTATCACCATAGCTAAAGGAGTTAGGAAAAATAACATATACGTCATGAAAATAGATAAAACATCTAATGACAAACTTTGCCTAACAATGTTAGACGATAGCTCATCTCTTTGGCATAGACGCTTAGGTCACGCTAATATGAGACTTATACAAAACCTATCCTCAAAAGAGCTAGTTAGAAATTTACCAAAACTAAAATATGACCAACACTTTTGCGACGCTTGCAAAATTGGTAAACAAACCCATAGTAGTCACAAATCTAAAAATATGGTGTCCACATCTAAGTGTCTAGAATTATTACATATGGACTTGTTTGGACCATCCGCTATAAGAAGCTACGGAGGCAACTTATACACTTTGGTCATAGTAGATGATTACTCAAGGTTCACTTGGACGTTGTTTTTGAAAACCAAAAATGAAGCTTTTGATAAATTTGAAATTCTTAGCAAGAAAATTCAAAACCAACTAGGTGTTAAAATTGTGTCGATCCGAACAGATCATGGTCGTGAATTTGACAACGAAACTCAATTTGGAAACTTTTGTGATACAAATGGTATAACACATAACTTTTCCGCCCCACGAACACCTCAATCAAATGGAGTAGTAGAACGTAAAAATAGAACAATTCAAGAAATGAGTAGAACAATGCTTAATGAACAAAACATTCCTCAAAAGTTTTGGTGTAACGCCGTTGACACTTCTACATATATTTTGAATAGAGTCTTAATACGTCCTTTCTTAAACAAAACACCATATGAGTTTTATAAAGGTAAAAAGCCAACGTTAGGATATTTTAGAGTCTTTGGTTATAAATGCTTTATTCTTAATACTAAGGATTATCTCACCAAGTTTGACCCAAAGTCTTATGAAGGTGTACTTCTTGGTTATTCTCAAACTAGTAAAGCTTATATTTTCATAAACAAAGAAACAATGATAGTCAAGGAATCGTTGAATATATCATTCGACGAAAGTCCACCTCCCTCTAAGACATCACCTTTGGTTGATGATGATTTAGTTGTGTTAGGAATTAGAAAATTCCATAGTGAAGTGTCGGTCACCCCAAGTATTATCTAGCATAAGTTAGCTCGTAGACTTGTCGTTATTTACATTACTTAGTAGTTTATTAGTTAGTTTATAGCATAGTTTAGTTTAGTGCAACACCGTGGAGGAAGGACGGGTCTTTACCCACTGTATACCTGATCCACAGGCCTATAGGAGGTCGTGTATTCTGTAACTATAAATACCCCTTCCATCCATGGAAGGGGTGTGGCTTCTTTGAATAAACCTTTCACTTTTACATAGCAACTCTCTTTCAAGAAACCTTCTCTCAACTCTCTTCATCTCTCTAAATGGCTTTCTTATTTAATCATTGTCCTAGACCACCAGAATCATCAAACAACATAATATTCACGATCCTACAATTGGTACCAGAGACAGGTTATGTTGTTTGTGTTGATTTTCGTGGTTTATTTCATGGTTTTATGCGGTTTGCTCATTATTTGATACGGTTCGTGTGTATGTTGATGTAGTTTGATACAAATGGTTTGTGGTTTATTTTATAGTCAAGTTAATCTGCTGGTTTTATTGAGTTGAATCTGCTGGTTTTGTTTCAATACTCATGTATGCGAGTTGGTCATGTAGCAAGTTAAATGCGAGTTGTCTGCATTTCTGTCCAAAATAAAACTGTTTTTTAAGTTGAATCTGCTGGTTTTGGTTCAATACTCATGTATGCGAGTTGGTCATGTAGCAAGTTGTTAATGAGCGTGTTGTCTACTATATGCCCATATTCATTGTATCTGTAGCGAGTTGCTAACTCTCATGGATGCGAGTTACTTGATTTTTGAGTCAACTGCAAAAGCGGGTTGTCACATTGGCTTCTTTGAAGCGAGTTGTGTACTGGATGAAAATGATGCGAGTTGTCTCATATTTATGGGTCAAATGCGAGTTGGGTACTAGCATAAAGGATGCGGGTTGACTATTTAGTCAACTGCGAGTTGCTTTCTAAGGACAGAAGCGAGTTGGGTTTCAGGTCCAACTTCTATGCGAGTTACTTAACTCGCATATGGTATAATTGCTCTTGCTTTTGAGCGAGTTGCTGTTGTTGCGTGTTGTGAAACAAGCGAGTTGAGTGTATACCTTTTGACTTTTGAGTCAAAAGCAAGTTGTCACAGTTAATTAGAGAGTTGTTAAAGCGAGTTGGACAATTCATATGCGAGTTATAAAAGAATAGACTTGACTCTAATTCATCTAAGCTACTTGTTAAGAAAGAAGATGAAGATGAAAGATTTTGATCAGGCACATACATCATCAACAAACGCGTCCACATCAAATAAGCATCAACATCATTAGTCTAGACCCACGACTCAAACACTTAACTAACAAGTTCTCAATGAATTATTTAGATTCAAAGGAAATACGATTACTTGATCTCAGTTCTTCTTAATTCGTGGTTCTCAAAAAGAGTCTCTATCACGAACTAATTAACTCATCATTGACCAATATTTGTTATTTTCGAAGTTAAAGAATTGATTTTAACAAACTTGTTAAATCAAGAATTTGATTCTTTAACAAGAAAACTATATCATGTCTCAAAACATCTTTTGAACAGTGAAACAAGAGTCATATCAAACCTGTTACACTCCTTTGTTTCGATTGAAGACATCTAAAGAACGAAATAACAACATATGTAATCACTTCAAGATCTCAGCTTATTCTTTTTCGTGTGCTACTCAAGGTATTACAAAGCCATGGAACTTAAAGTCCAATACACGACAAGAACATCTCATCATCGATCCTATTTAAGCTACTTCCGTTTATGTTCGAAACATCATAAAGAATGGACAAAACACAAACGTTTCATCCATTTCTTCTATTCGATATATTCATTAAGGAATGTAAAGATAATCAAAAGAAATCATCTTGATAAATATGCGAATGTTAAGAGATGATTATGACAAGTGTGTCATATCATTCCTTTGATTCATGTGAAAAGAACTCATTTATCGAAGCTTACCTTAGACCTCGACTTGAAATCTAATCCATCTTAAAACCTCTAACCATGCCTGTGGTCATCAAATCTCTCGAGCCATCCCTGTGGCGAGACTATCCGTTTCTAGGATAGGTGTAATCTACATGGTAGTTGCTCTATATGTTCTGAATGAATGAGATGGAGGCGTGTGATTTCTGGATTTACAACTTAAAAGGGGCGGTTATTTGGTAAGAGTAGTTAGGGTTTGATATGTTTTAAGTGTGATGGTAGGCGTCTGTTTTGTGGAGACTTTAATTAGGGTTACTCAAGATTTGGTTAAGTGAGATATGTGAGGGGGTTATATACACCGATTAAATTAGGGTTATGGATTACTTGGATCTGGTGGGTCCTCTTTTGAATGGGCTGAAGGAGTTGAAGTGAATAACTTGGGCCGTGTGTTGTCTTGAGCCCGATGTGTGGAGTTAATAACGTGAATTGAGCCAAGTTATCATTAGGAGAATGTGCATATAATTATGGATCAGATAATAGTATTACTTGTACTTGAGGATTATATCCGAATCATTTGTTAAGCGTGGGGTTCAAATATAATGATTGGTTAATGGACTTGGGTCGGTAAATTATATTGTTTGATCGAGACGAGTGTTGGGCTTGGACCGGGTCAATTGACGATTTATTATTTGCCACAGATATTGGAATGCTATAAATGATTTGTGCATGAAGTTACTTGGACCGGATCGGGTGGGAGTTTAATTGAATCGGTTGTTGAAATTTATTATTTAGGCCGGTTGATGATTATTCTTGGAGTTGAGTTGAGCGAGTTGTAAGTATGATGAGATTTGTTGAAGTAATTTTTTGATGTTAGTGATTGAAGAGGTTTTGATAATGATAAGATTCCTATTGAGGTTTGATGCTTTGGTTTATGCATTTTCACGGAGTATATTATGTCTTGGCTTGAATTGGTTATTGAACAAAGTTGACTACGGGGTTGTTTATACGATATATCTTATTTGAATGAGAAGTGAGGTTTTCCGGGCGAGTCTACTTATTTCGTATTCTTTCTTTCTACCCTTCCGCGAAGATGACTTGTTTGGGCATTTATTGAGTGTGAAAAAGACTTGGCTATTTAGTTACGGTTGTGATTCCTTCTCGCTTAACCCACAACGTAGCTATCACTTTGGTGTCTCACGCAGTTGAGAATGTCAAGAGGTTTTGTACATTGGGTACACCGTTTCTTCTTCACAAGGATTAGTACAAGTTTAAGGTAACAAATCTGGGGAATTTTACTTCGTGATCAAGTTTGGTATATCGCGTTTACTTCACCAAGTGGTCACTGTAATAGCTGACAGAATATGTGGAAGATGTGTTTACCAATGTGTTTATTGGTTGGTGGATGATATGGATGATGTTGGATATTGAACCGCTGATGAACCGCTGCATGTTCCCCTAAAACAGATATTCACCGAAACCAAAGTTATCATAACACATTCAAGCTGACATTGTTTACGGTTTTGTCTTGATTTTGTAAAATCCCGCGAAAGAATCTATTTCTCGGTTTAAATCATAGACTTGTAAAATTCCATGACAATGGAAACATCCTGGTAATAGTAAAGTGCATTTCCGGATCTATCTTACGGTTTATTCTTGGTTTTGTAAAATCCCGCGAAAGATACTATTTCTTGGTTTAAACCATAGAGTTGTAAAATCCCGTATTGATGGAACCATATTGGAGAAGAGAAAGTGTAATTCTGGATCTTACTTGATGCTGGTGCTAGGGTTTCTTCTTCGAAGAAGGGATAAAAGGGTGTACTTCATGAATTGGATGTGTGTTTGGATATTCGTCAGGGCAGTTTGGTTATTATATGGTTTTACGGGGTTATGTGCTACTAACCATGGTCGGGATGAAAACCATTTTCATAGTTTACTTAAAATGTCAAAGAAGGCTAGATTTGAGAAGTTAACCAGAAGATGTGACAACGGCGTTAATTCAGTATTATTTATTTGAGGTTGAAGTGAAATATCACAGGCGAGTGTACTTAGTATCTGAAGGTATCGGGGATGGATGGATGAAGATTCTACATGATCCTTGTTTGAGCTTATTATCAAAAACGAAGACTTGGAAATCTAGTTATTGTTGGGTGTCTTTTACCTTTTCTTTTCCCACTTGGGGGAATTGGGCTCTTACCACTACAAAATAACTATCACTTTAAGGAGTTACGTTGTAGTGCTCAGTGTCACATTCAATTGTGGATTTTCAAGAGGTAATGTACGTCTTATACTTGATGGTTGGTTGGTTGAAGAGTATAGAGTACATAGAGAGAACTTAGAGATGCTAATGGAAATCGGCACCGTTCTTTGTTACATTTGTGCAAGTTTAAGTCACGAGTTCGGGATAGTTTACTTCAAGGTCAAATTCATCATATTGGGTTTTATCCATCAGTTGTCACTACAAAGAGCCTACTGAATGATAATGGGGTTGATTATGAGTTTGCCAAGAGAGGTTGAAAAGAGAGAGATTATGACGTCTGTTCACATCAGTTCAGGCCTCGTTCTCTAAAGAAAAGAAAAGTGTACGTTTCAGTGCGCTTTATCTTTAAAAGAAGAGAAATCTTCTTATGACGTATGAACACAACAGTTCATGCCTCGTTCCTCAAAGAAAAGAAAAGTGTACGTGTCAGTGTGCTTTATCTTCTGAAGAAGAGAAATCTTCTTATTAATGACCATTCTCATCAACATGCTTCATACTTTTTCCATGCGCTTCAGTCATCAAGTGAACCGGGCTACCACTGATTGTTTTCTCATTCCGCTTGCTCGATTATAATGAAGATGGCGACATCATGTAACTATTTTGCGGGAGAGAAGTGTGAATAGAACATTCGGATGATTTTCACTTATTTAATCAAGAATGGCAACTCCGTATGCAATTCTTGAGGGGGAGAAGAAGTGTGAATTTTTTGCATTGCTGATTGATATTTGAGAATTTAAATGGTCATACGGCTCAAAACTCATGTAAGAACCGAGCTTCTTATTATCGGGTCATCTTCACATGGAGTTTTTCTCTTCTAAGAGCCGTTGGTTGACATCTTCACTCGGATTGATGAGTTTATCGACAAAGTGCTTCCGGTTAATGCTTCACGTATACATCAACATGATGATTCCGAACAATCTCTTTGTTCTTGTTTGATGTGATTGGTAGTTTGATGTGATTGATCTCAATGTGATTGCGAAAGTGAAGAATTAAAGTCTATGAGCTCAAGACTGAAGATAAAATAGAATGCTAGGATTCAAAATGTAAAACATTGGGTGACCTCCCTTAGGGGGAGATTGTTAGGAATTAGAAAATTCCATAGTGAAGTGTCGGTCACCCCAAGTATTATCTAGCATAAGTTAGCTCGTAGACTTGTCGTTATTTACATTACTTAGTAGTTTATTAGTTAGTTTATAGCATAGTTTAGTTTAGTGCAACACCGTGGAGGAAGGACGGGTCTTTACCCACTGTATACCCGATCCACATGCCGATAGGAGGTCGTGTATTCTGTAACTATAAATACCCCTTCCATCAATGGAAGGGGTGTGGCTTCTTTGAATAAACCTTTCACTTTTACATAGCAACTCTCTTTCAAGAAACCTCCTCTCAACTCTCTTCATCTCTCTAAATGGCTTTCTTATTTAATCATTGTCCTAGACCACCAGAATCATCAAACAACATAATATTCACGATCCTACAAGTTGAAAGTCAAATGATAGAAAGTCAAGAAATAATTAATAATAACAAGGAAGATGAACCATTAAATAAGGAGATTGTCAATGTCAAAGAATCTAAAAGTCATCCTTTAGAAATGGTCATAGGACAACTTAATCAAAGAACCTTAAGGTCACAAGCCCAAAATCAAAGTAATTATTTTTGTTTTGTATCCACCATAGAACCGAAAAACATAAATGAAGCCATAAAAGATGAATCATGGGTAATTGCCATGCAAGAAGAATTAAATCAATTCGTTAGAAATGATGTTTGGAAATTAGTTCCAAAACCTAATGATCAAACCATAATTGGAACGAAATGGGTTTTTCGAAATAAAATGGATTAAAATGGTATAGTATCTAGAAACAAAGCTAGGCTTGTTGCACAAGGCTATAATCAACAAGAAGGTATTGATTATGATGAAACTTATGCTCCGGTAGCTAGACTCGAATCTATTAGAATATTACTTGCCTATGCATGTGCTTATGACTTTAAATTATTTCAAATGGATGTTAAAAGTGCTTTCTGGGTTTATTAACGAAGAAGTGTATGTTGCTCAACCTCCCGGTTTCACCGACTTTGAGAAACCATATCATGTCTTCAAACTCAAGAAAGCATTGTATGGTCTTAAGCAAGCACCAAAAGCTTGGTACGACCGACTTAAGACTTTTCTTATTCATAACAAATACACTATGGGATTAGTAGATAATACTTTTTTTACCAAGAAAAAGGAATCACATATTATCATTGTTCAAATATACGTTGATGACATTATATTCGAATCAACTTGTCAAGAGCTATGTGATGATTTCTCTAAAATCATGCACGACGAGTTTGAAATGAGTATGATGGGTGAGTTAAACTTCTTTCTAGGACTTCAAATTAAACAACTAGAAGATGGCATTTTCTTTAACCAATCTAAATATATAAAAGACATGCTTAAGAAATTTGGTCTTGAAGATTCCAAACCAACTAAAACACCCATGTCCTCGGACACTAAACTCACCAAGGACAAAGAAGGTGAATCCGTAGATAACACTAAATATAGAGGAATGATTGGTAGTCTACTCTATCTTACAGCTAGTAGACCCGACATTATGTTTAGTGTTTGTCTATGTGCTCGCTTTCAAGAAAACCCAAAGGCATCACACGTAGAAGCCTTAAAAAGGATTTTTAGATACATTAAGGGAACAACGTGTTTAGGATTATGGTATCCCAAAGGAACGGGTATAGAAACCATAGTGTATGCCGACTCGGATCATGCCGGTGATTATGTCGATAGAAAAAGTACAAGTGGTATTTGCACTTTTGTTGGACATTGTCTCACCTCATGGTTTGCAAAGAAGCAAACGGCTTTAGCCATCTCAACTACTGAAGCCGAGTACGTCTCAGCCGGAAAAGCATGTCAACAAGCTCTTTGGATGAAGCAAGCTCCCGTAGATTACGGAATTCATCTCAACGACATTGTGATACTTTGCGAAAACAAAGGAGCCATCGATCTCAGCAAGAATCCCGTTCAACATGCTCGTACAAAGCATATTGAAATCCGTCATCACTTTCTTCGCGACAATGTTCAAAAAGGAAACATTTCAATCGAGAAAGTATCCTCCGAAGACAACATTGCCGACATCTTAACTAAGCCTCTTAAACGAGAACCTTTTAATCTTCTTAGACTTGGTTTAGGGTTAATGGAACCAAACATGTAGGACAAACATAGCCCAAAACATTAGAATAATCAAAACTAAACAATTTTGTCTTGTATCTGCTACTGTAGCCACGACACCAAATGACAACACAGACGGAACCAAATATTTGGTGCCGTCTGGTCCGTGGTGTCTACAAAAGCAAAACTGCTATATACAAAACATCCTCTTCCTCAAAACCCACTTTACCAAAATGTGTAAACATTAAACCAAGCTCATTATTGACACCTTCCCACTCACTAATCACTGAAGATAACATCATTGTAAGTATCCTAACTACATTTTATTTCCTAATTATGAGTCTAGGATTCTTATTTATGCACAAAACTATCACAAATCATTACATGGGGCTTTATGTATGCTTTTATACCAAATATGAATTCAATTGGCAAAATGCATAACTAGTCATTGAAATTAGGTAATACATTATCATATTGCATAAACAAATCATGCTTCCCACTAATTGATAGATAATGAATATAAGGCCTTATTCAAATAACCAAACACCCCATGTCAAAAATTTTGAAAAGCTTCTCACTTGTAGGAAAACAATTTTTTTTCATTGCTAATACAAATAGAAACGTTAAATTTTCATCACTTGCATGCTCTTGAATACTAAAGGTATTGCATAACTAATATGCATTCCCGGGTATATTCAAATGAAGCCACATTGAATTAGGAGCATTTGGGTTATCTCATGGTATTTGCCAAACACCCCACTAAAACCATTTTTGTGCATAAAATGAGTCGAGATAACCGCAACTCCAAATCGTTTTCATATAGGCACACACTAGAACCAAAAACGTTAAAATTTATTCTCATTTTTTAACATATTAATTCTTGTCCTTAGGAATAACCATGGTAGCCGCAAGATTCTATGATCACAAAGACACCCTTAACTACATTCCCAAACACCACAAAACCAAAGGACTTACCAAGGAACAAGTAGAAATATTTAGGGGTCTAGAATCAAGGTATTTCCATGAGGGTAGAACCATTCACTCATCCTTCCTTGAAAATACCAATCTCCGTGAAGAACTAGCCGCCATTAAATTCGATTGTCTTCTTGACATCGATGAACCAATTTGTCCTAGGTTCGTGTTAGAATTCTATGCTAGTGTGACCGGCTTTAGTGATGAAGACGATGATGAATTTTTTCTTAGGTTTAAAATCAATCAAAACGACTACACCATCACCTTAGCCAACTTTGCTCAAGTGCTAGGAATTCCCAACCGAGGGACTTGTGTCTACACGGATAAGTGGTCACTCACCGCTCTTGATGCAATTAATGACCGCACTTCTCCCTACCAAACCCGTTTGGCCGATAAGGATGCCATCCGTGAACACCTTTTTAACCCAAAAGGTGATACAACCCGAGTTACCCGAAAGGGAAAAGAGGTAAACCGAGATCCATATGGAATGGAGCTAAATGAACTTAAGCCCGAATTTAAGAAATGGGAGGAGCTACTTAGAGCCAACGTCATTAGCACCATAGGAAATAGGGATCACATAAACGTTTGCCTTTGTCACATGCTCTACAACTTGTCCACATGACAACCATTCAATTTAGCCTATTACATCGCTAGGAGAATGATTGATATTCCAACTCAAGGATCGGTTGCTCTTCCATACGGGATGCTTCTCACCCGTCTCTATAGAAACTTTGCACCAATTCCACCAACCCCAAAAGGGATGCACCTTCACTATGAACTCATCCCTCACATCTTTGTACCTTTGAGTGATGAACGAGTTGCTAAGACAAAAGGCAAGAGAGCAAAACCTCCAACTCCATCATCATCATCATCATCAAATAGCTCCGAGGATGGTCTTCCAAGCTCTCATCTTCCACCTCATGAGTATTATGCGTCTTTTTCCGAGATCGAGAATGAATCAGCAGAATTCAAGCAAACTAAGGGAATGTTCAAGTGCCTTGGTAGGATGATGAACAAGATTTACAAGAAGTTGGACAAATGAGGGTACTTTAAGGAGTGTTTGGAACAATACATTTTCTCTAATGTTTGATACTATTTTGTTGTTTTTATCTTGTAGGATGATAATATAACTTCTAAAACTGAGGTATGCTAACAATCTTATGCAGGGGGATAGCACAAGTATGCTATCAAATTTTACCCATTTTCACTATAATGTGAAAATCAAAAAGCCTTGCTCAAAATCTATGCTCCACTATGTTTATACATGTGTTATGTACTTTTCCTAACTAGAAATGTTTAGTGTAACAACTTTTGAGAAAAATTTCAGGTTTTGGAAAAGTCCCCGACACCTAAAAACTCACTCTGTCTACTTCTCTGCACTGCACGGATCAGACGGCACCAATGATTTGGTACCGTCCGTTATGTGAATTGGTACCACCGTACCTGTACAGGCGGACCAGACGACACCCTTTTTAGGGTTCCGGCCGTGTACATTTTTGGTGCCATGGATCCTCCAGGTAATTTTCTGAATTTCGACTCTTTCGTGATTCCAAATTACCATCCATTACTTAGCAATCAATCTTAACTAGTTTATACTCTTACTAGAACTAGTATAATTCACTTAGGTATATAAGAAATCCATTTCCCACCAAAATTCAAAAATTTGAAAAATCCACCCAAGGAGCCCTTTGGCATAAAGGAAGGAACCAAATTTTTGGTACCTTCAAATCCGTGGGTAATCTGATTGTTAGGAAATTCCACTCATTAGAACACATTTATTGCAAATATTTTCTTCTTCACTCCATCTCTCTTGTATGGATTGACTTGGGTGATATGACTAGCATTCAACCCACTTCCAAATCATTAGGAACTTCATCTCTTCAATGGTTTAACATCAAATCAAACACATTTCTCCATAATTTTTCTCTTCTATAAATTGAGAGGTTTTACCATGATCATCCTCACACCTTCTTCATTCTTACTATTATCTAGCAAAGAAAAACCCAAGTCAAAAATGACAAAATCCTCTCCAAAACCTTGCAAGAAAACCGCTAGAATTAGTGTGAGGCCTTGTTGCTTTGTTAACCTTAGCTCCTCATCCGAGTCTTCTCCACTCAAGATCTCATCTCCCATCCAAGATGATACAAGCCTTACCTTGGCTACACCTACTCAATCACACATTGTGATCACCACTCCACCACCTACAAAAACACCAACTTCACCTCCACCGGCACCTATCCAAACATCCAAAACACCCTCACCACCTTCACCACCAAGGTCTCCAACTCTCATTCCTATGGAGTTATTTTCCACTCCACCAACTTCACCAAATCCTTTCTTGGAGGACTTGGATGACTTGCCTCCTAGGCCAAATCATCTACCACCATTGCCATCCTTTGGCACAATTGAGCGAATAGCTCATGAATCACCAAGGTCATCTTTTGACCCAAACACCCCACTAGGGCCAAAACCTCTTCTCTTCCACCCCATTCACAAAGACATTCATGGTCCTTTGTATGGGGACCATCCACTCCCAACATCAATGTCCCCTCATCTTGAGGACATTGAGGAGTGCATGTGGGATGCCAATCCCACTAGAGAGGAGATTCAAGCGGAACTCCACAACCTCCACCAATTCAAAGGCATGGTAGATTCTCACTTAAGTGAGACTATGCAAATGCAAAATGCTTTGCTTGCCTCCATCATGACCACCCCAAACATCCCCAACAACACCAACACATCTACCATTCCACCACCACAACCTTCCCAAACAAACTACCCCCTAGGCATGGTTGCTCAACTTGTGAGCAAACGGCCCAAACCGTTGAAAGGACCCGGGTTATGGTCCATGACTTTCAAGAGGAAATGAGGTTCATCCTCAATCACATCCTTGAGCGCCTCAACGCTCTTTCTCATCCACCATCTCATTAGGATGGTCATAGATTAGCATTTCTAAGTTTTCTTTTCTTAGGATTATTTTCTTTTTCTTGTACTAAAACACATCATTGTGTTCTCCTTTCATGATCTTTATTCATGAAAATTTTAACTAATGAATGGTGTTTTTATTATAGTGTTGGTGCTTTTACATAGTGTTTGCAAATGCTTGTGAATGATCATTATTACTAAATTTTTTTTGTAGCTTTATTTTCACAAATCCATGTATCTTCCCATTAAGCACCCAATTTAGGGGGAGCTTTGATCAAGGGGGAGATAATGGCTCGGGCTCATTACATTCCGCTACGCCCCTTCTTTTTGTTGAGACAAAAAGGGGGAGAAAATATAGAACTTGGTTATATTTGACTTTTCTAAAAAAGTCAAACTGCATACATTGACTTTCTAAAAAAGTCAAACATGGTACTTCATTGGTAATACTTGACTTTTCTTAAAAAGTCAACTGCATACTTTGACTTTCTGAAAAAGTCAACATCATGCATCAACTAGTGAATACTTTGACTTTCTGAAAAAGTCAAACATCATACACTTGCATTAACATTTCCTTTTCAAGTTCTAAAACTAATATTTTTATAACTCTTGCACAAACTTTGTATCTTTTATAAAAATAAAATTTATATTTTGTCCTCAACAAAAAGGGGGAGATTGTTAATACAAATATCGTCATTAAACGTTATTTATATTTTTGATCTTTACCTAAGTTTTGTTAACGACAAAAGTAAATTTAATTTGTATAAAAGCTTAAATCTTGTCAAGTTTAATAGATATTAAAACAAGCTTTTTCAAATAATATCTTCATCATTTAAGCATTTACATTGTGACTAATCATATCTCAATATGAGTCTAAGCATAATGTATGATAGTAGTTTTTAGAATGTTTTAGTTTCTTAAAAACTAAACATTACTTATGCATTTACATATTTTTAAAAATAGAAAGACAACACATGACATCATGTAATGCATCATGGAAATCATTGAAAGATTTCATTATATATTTTGTGTGGATTTGTACTCTTCATATCTTACACAATCTTACATAGATATGATTGACTTAGGCAAGATTTTGATATCTTGGCTGTCAGACCTGGCGGTACCAAAATGGTACACGGGCGGAACCCTTTTAAGGGTTTCGTTGTCCGTGGACGCTCCTGTCCATTTTGGCTATAAATAGCAATGCCAAACCAAGTAGTTTTTCATCCCTTTCTATCATACTCTCATACATATCTTCTCTCTAACCTTTCTAACTCAGTTTCATATCATATTAGTGATCTCTTTTGTAGCAAAGAAGATCAAGTAACATTCAAGCTTCAAACGAGAAGTTGGAAGTCTTGTTTGTTTAGTGTTGTATGATCTAGTGTTGATCCATACTTCATTGTTGTATCAAACCATCAAAATACATGTTAGCCATTAGAGAGAGAAAGTTGAGAGAGAGGGTGTTCTTGCTAGAGGTTTACACAAAAGTATGGAATATTAGATTGAAAGCACCACCCCTTCCATGGATGGAAGGGGTATTTATAGTTACAAGTAAATACGTCCTCCTATCGGACTGTGGATCAGGTATACAGTGGGTAAAGACCCGTCCTTCCTCCACGGTGTTGCTCTAAACTAATCTACGCTACAAACTAACTAATTAACTACTGAACAACGTAAATAACTACAAGTCTACGAGCTAACTTATGCTAGATAACATTTGGGGTGACCGACTCTTCACTATGGAATTTTCTAATTCCTAACAATCTCCCCCTAAGGGAGGTCACCCCATGTTTTATATTTCGAATCCTAGCATTCTTTCTTTGACATTGTTCTTGAGCTCGTAGACTTGAATTCTTCACTTTCGCAATCTTTGCGCTTTAGTAGCGATTCTTCAAAGTCCGCACTGATTTGTACTTTTAGTGAAGGCCCTTAACTGATCCACATCTTTGATGATCATCGAGCTTTCTTTGAGATCATCAGCCACAGTAAATCTCTGGATCACCCTTTATTGTGTTGCCAACATGTGAAGTTGTGACTTTCGGACCAACATGCTCACACTTTTTGAATCAAGACATCTTTCCATCAGAGTAGCGGAAGCTTTACTGGCTCATGATATTTGCAGCAGCGTAGCAGAAGCATAGTATAGAAATATCAGAGCCAGGTTATGTAGATATGCACCAGTCATGATTTCTTCAATTTAAGTGTGGATGCTGTGAGCATGCGACTTTGGATTGACTCGTCAATTTTGATCAGCTGCAATCGTCGGGGTGTACCTGCATACGACAGTTAGCAATAAAGCGCACGAAAGTGTCTTTAATCACTTTCGTTGAATTGAGGTACACGGCCCACGGTTCCCCGTTGATCAGTACAAGTACTGCCTGTAATCAGGTAGGATTCCTAAGAATCTCCTTGACAGGGTTTCGCAGCTGTTCCAGCCGTTCTCAAACCGGAACGTCTCAAAGAAGACAACACGGAGTGAGTGAACCAGCGAATTGAGATTCACTGATTGATGAAAAATGATTTGAAAAACAATCGTGTATTTCTTAGAAGAAAGAGTTTTGCAATACGACGAAGGTTTTATGAGAAAGATCAATTTTCAATCAAAATACTTTTTGTATTAGAGAATGAGTACACATTCGACGTGCTAGCGAAAAGAAGAGATTCGCACATCGAACGGTTTTTCTAAAAGTATTTTTTCAATCAGATATACTTTTTGAGTTTGAAAATGAATACACATTCGACGTGCTATAGAAAAGAAGGTTTGCACATCGAACGGTTTTTCCAAAAGCATTCGTCAATTCCGTTCCTAGACCAAGGTTGATTCAAGAATGAATCTCCCCATCGTTTCTATCCAGTTGTCACAGGCTTGATCTTTTGCAAGATTTCACATGTCACCCACCAAGAGCTTGTTTGATGTTGGCTCTAGAAGGATTTCCATCTTCATCGTGAATATTTTTTACATATCACTCGGATGTTCTGGCAATACCACAAGGATAATTCGTAGGAATCTTAATATATACTTACTTTCCACATTGTGTGAAACAGCAAGTCTTCAATAATTTAGTGTCCTAATGAGATATTGTGGATGATCTCTTGGCTCTAGACTCAATAGTGCTCATTTGGTTCATGTGCCGGAGACTAGGGAGAGGGTCTCCTTCTTCAATATCAACCATCTCTAAGAGAAAGTCGATAGATTATGTAGGTTCCCCGTGAGAATGAAACAAGCCCTTTTAAGAGGAACTTGAGTAGCTTGGGAAGTTTTAGTGCAGTGCGTCACTGGGTCCATGACGTCTTGTCTTAAATACCGATGTTACCTTAGTAAACACCAGTAGCATATGAATTGAACCCGGTTACTGCCCTAAGGTTGAATTGTTGGAGGGCTATTTCTTTTCACCCTTTTCATATTCATTTCTTTTTCATTCTTCAACCCCTTCAGTGCTTACCGAGACTTCATTACTAGAACCTTGTTGGGTTTATTCCAGTACTAGCTCTGTCTCAGTCGGCACTCTTCCCATATTCTCATTTTTCTCCTTTTTGCAATATACCTAAGGACTCTACACTATCTAGTGGATTGTCCCTGGGTAGATCCCTCCGGTTCTGGCGGATCGTGGGAATGAATACCTAACCTAACCATCCTTATAACACCATGCATAAAATAAATTGGTTGGTCTTTTGGTATTGTTCATTCCTTCTTGAAACCAATTGAAAAATCATTTGGAAAAACAATCAAGGTACTTGTGATACGAGATCAAAGCATTTTGTTCCTTAATAGTTTTGATCATTTAGAAAACCTCCCCCTCAACATATGCATATGATTTAGAAATTGTTTAGCACATGGAGGCAAGAGGACTTTGAAATATTTTCTTTGATCACAATTTTCATAGAAAAAGCCATTTGATTTTCTTTGGTAAATTCTCCCCCTCAATATGTGCATAGGATAATTGAAATCATTTTATCACATAGAGGAAAGAGTTCTTTTTGAAGCACATCCACGATCATAAAAATCATTAAGAAACCATTTGCTCCCCTTCAATATGTGCTTCGAGATTCGAAAGCGTTTAGCATATATGAGAGAGCAGCCTGCACATTTGAATCAAATCGATCATCATTTATCAGATTTCATTATTAAATCACAAATTCTCCCCCGATCAAAAATATCAAACCCTTTGAGATTTTGGATCCCAAGTGATTTAATAAGGTTTATACAACATTGGAGAATATGTGGCCAGGTTTAAATACTCATCATGTTTTTGGATAAATCCTCCTCCTCAACATGTTCATCGTGTATTTGAAATCGTTTGGCACATGGAGGCAGGAGTGCCTTTAAAGGACTAAAACCGATTCCATTAAAACATATTTGTGATTTAAATCACGATCTCTCCCCCGATCAAAAATATCAAACCATTTGAGATTTGTGATCCCATCTGATTTAAATCATTTAGAAAAGATTTTGGGGAAAGACGTGGCAAGATTCGATTTTGAAAAATGACAGATAAGGACCATATTTAAGACGTTAAAGATTGTTAGTGTCAGGTATGATTGTTTTAAGAGACCTTTAAGTTAAATAAAACAATTTCACAATCAAACAAGAACAGAAAAAAATTCATTTTGACAGATCTTTGAGTTTAAAAAAAATCATACCATGACATAACATTAAATCTTTAGATCACCACATTTTAACGTACAGACGGACTTTTATGAAGAAATATTGTTTGAAAATAATTTATTTTAAATCACTCTCCCCCTCAATCGATGACTGTAGTCGATGATTGAGTGACTTAGGTTTTGATAAAATAAAGTCTGGTGATTTTCAAAATTTAGTCCAATTTATTTTCAAAAACAATATTTTCCATTTTCAAAACAATTTAATCAAATTTTTTTCAAAATTGTTTAAAAATGATATCATGCATAAAGATACGTTAGGTGGTTGAGCTGCTTTTGTTGATGTTGCTGCTGTAGGGCTTGGAAGAAAAACCGTCTGCAAATGCAGTGAGACTTCTTACGTTGCATTTTAATGCCAACTGAGGTCAAATTAAGCTCCGTTTCTTCAATCACTTAGAAGAAAACCATCTGCTGATGCAGTGAGACCTCTTACGTTGCATTTATGCCAACTCTTCATAGAAGTCCAATTAAGCTCCGTTTCTTCATTTGTCAACCCAAGATATAGTTACCCTTTCCTTTCGGCATCCAATCATCTTTAGTTGTGGGATCCGGATCAGGAACATTCTTTTATACCAATATACCTGCATACGTTAGTGAACACACACACAGATATATGGTGGTCGACATCACCCAAACAGCAATCGACTAATAAAAGTCAATGCAACATATCAATCAGATCATATAAATGTATGGGAATAATGTGTTCATCAATCTATAATCATCTAATCTTAATAATCACATCCTAGAAACCTAGTCCTTCAACATAGGCAATTAGATTTTTACAGATAAGCACGTAGGATGATTAAGAAAGTCCGTTAGATGATGTAAATTTAAAAACATTCTCCCCCTCAATCAATGACTCATTTTCTAAAAAGTTAAAAGCGCTGAAGTCATTGATTGAGTTTTCAATTTTTACGAAAACTCTGAAACTGATTGATTTAAAAGCAACTCATTTACCACCATTTTGTTAAAACAAATATATTTCTGAAGAATTTTAGACGGAAAAATATTTGAGTAGGAACAGCAGTCCTTCGACATACTTTCCTCATTTTGTTTTTAGGATAAGTGCTCGAAATATTTTCAAAAATTGTTTAAGCGCAACACTTTCCTTTCTTGAAGACCGGGTTGCTATCTGAAATAATAGCAAACCATAGTTTTAGCGCGGGTCACAATCAGAAATAACTGCAAGCCATTTTTTATAGCGCGGGTTACAGTCTGAAATAACTGTAAGCCACATTTTGAGACATGTTTTGAAAAGAATATTTACACCTCCTGCTCGAACTTCATCTATGGTCCCGTGCCATTATTGAATGACATTTCTAAGACCGTAGATGTTATCGATACCAGAAGACATGTCATGAGAAAACATATTTTTGGTATTTTTGAAATTTTATGATTTTTATGGGCTTTTGAAGGTTTTATATTTTTCTATTTTCTTTTTGTTGGTTTTATATTTTTGTATTTTGTTTTTCTGAAAAATATATACAAAGATAGAGTAGATGATATAGTTAAAGAAGATGATGATACGAGTACCGAGATAAGGATATCGAGCAGCACGTCGTAGAAGATAGAAGTCATCAACTCTTAAACATTCACCACCAAAGCTTCCAGGGCTCTTGAATCGAAGAAAGAAATTGAACCAACTGAAAGTGAGACTTTGGCAGCTTCCCCCCAAACTGAAAATCCTTTAGCTGAGCAGATTCGAAGCTCTATTTCAAGCTTTCCTTAGCCAGGTGCACAGAGAAGCACACCATTATCATAAATCCCGCTGCTCCTTTTAAGAACGATAATCGAGGATCTCCATTCGGGGTTATATCATCAAGTAGAAGAACAGCAACGTATCATCCCACATTTGAATACCTCTTCTCAAATTCCTTTTCCACTGAAGTCTGAAGCAATCCATTCCGAAAGGTGTAAAGAGAACAATTCCCCCAAGTAGTTGAATTGATGCAGTCAGTCTCTTTGTATAATGCTCAAGAACTCTCCCGAATACACATCATGAGGGGAATGAAAACACCTTCCCATGTTCACATTTTTCTTCTCGGATGATCGTGTATGAAGCTCAAGAACCCGAAGTACACCAATACCCAAGAGCTCTCCCGAATACACATCATGAGGGGAATGAAAACACCTCCCCATGTTCACATTTTTCTTCCCTGATGATCATGTTTGAAGCTCAAGTATCCGAAGTATACCAATACCCAAGGAAGGAAAAACTGATAACATTGAAGAAGCAAGCCAAGTCACTGATTATCTCTACGGAAGACAATCTCTGCGGATGTCAACTCCGGAATAAGTGATTATATCACTGAATCACTGATTAAGCCCTCAAGTGAAACAGCTGAGCGCCTCCAATGTACACAATTCTCTCTCCTCTGATGATTGTGATAACATCGAGATCATCACGCACTTGTGTACCTCTTTTATCTTCAGAAACTAACTCTTCCATCGCTTCCCCCACATAGTTGGAATAAGAATACTAAACGCCTTGATGAGTAAAACCTTGAGTTTCTCTGCGGTCATGACATTTGTTTTCCCGGGATATCTTCAATCACTTAGAAGAATAAAGTTCATCAAGTTTACTCGCCATGAGTTAAACCTTGAGTTTCTCTGCGGTAATAACATTTGTCTTCCCGGGATATCTTCAATTTCTTAGAAGTATTAAGTACATCAAGTTTACTCACGTTTAGATGCTTGTCTCCTTCCCCCTTTCAGGTTTTGATACTTCAGAATCAGCAACTCTTTGAATGCCCAAATACTTGAAATTTGTTGAGAAGATCGTTTGAAGTCTTTGTGAGAATCAACATGCTAAATAATGTGAGCAAGTCTAATTGGGGATTAAATTTGACATATCACATTCCCCCAATTAGTGCTCTCCCCTAGACCGACAATCTTTTTGATAAATGCCCAGATTAAGAAGAAGTCTTTAGATCATTAAATGCAACTCGTCTTTGGTCTTCTAACATATAGCAAGAAATGTAGAACAGACTGTAGACTCGACCTTCTTCAAGATTGTCCAGTTGGGGAATAGATAATTAACATCTTCAACTCACACCAAAAAGCATCCCACCAAAAAGCATCCCAATTAACTTACATCTTGCAAATCCCCTTAACTAAAATCCCTCCCAATCAAACAAGAACAGAAAGATGTTCATCAAGGAAATCAGCAATCAGGCCGCAACGAACACACAAGATGGTAACACCAAACTACCAATCACATCAAACAAGAACAGAGAGATTGTTCGGAATCATCATGTTGATGTATACGTGAAGCATTAACCGGAAGCACTTTGTCGATAAACTCATCAATCCGAGTGAAGATGTCAACCAACGGCTCTTAGAAGAGAAAAACTCCATGTGAAGATATCCCGATAAGAAGAAGCTCGGTTCTTACATGAGTTTAGAGCCGTATGACCATTTATATTCTCAAATATCAATCAACAATGCAAAAAATTCACACTTCTTCTCCCCCTCAAGAATTGCATACGGAGATGCTATTCTTGACTAAATAAGTGAAAATCATCCGAATGTTCTATTCACACTTCTCTCCCGCAACATCAGCACATGATGTCGCCATCTTCATTATAATCGAGCAAGTGGAATGAGAAAACAATCAGTGGTAGCCCGGTTCACTTGATGACTGAAGCGCATGGAAAAAGTATGAAGCATGTTGATGAGAATGGTCATAATAAGAAGATTTCTCTTCTTTGGAAGATAAAGCGCACTGAAACGTACACTTTTCTTTTCTATAGAGTACGAGGCTTGAACTGATATGTTCAAACGTCATAAGAAGATTTCTCTTCTTTCGAAGATAAAGCGCACTGACACGTACACCTTTCTTTTCTTTTAGAGAACGAGGCATGAACTGTTGTGTTCATACGTCATAATCTCTCTCTTTTCAATCTCTTGGCAAAACATGTAATCAACCCATTATCATTCAGTAGGCACTTTGTCGTGACAGTAGATGGAGAAAAACCAATATGATGAATTTGACCCTGAAGTAAACTACCTCGAACTCGTGACTTAAACTTGCACATATGTAACAAAGAGCGGTGCCGATTTCCATTAGCATCTCTAAGTACTCTCTATGTACTCTATACTCTTCAACCAACCAACCATCAAGTATAAGACGTACATCACCTCTTGAAAATCCACAATTGAATGTGACACTGAGCACTACAACGTAACTCCTTAAAGTGATAGTTATTTTGTGGTGGTATGAGCCCAATTCCCCCAAGTGGTAAAAGAAAAGGTAAAAGACACCCAATAATAACTAGATTTCCAAGTCTTCGTATTTGATAATAAGCATCGAACAAGGATCATGAAGAATCTTCATCCAACCATCCCCGACACCTTCAGATGCTAAGTACACTTGCCCGTGATATTTCACTTCAACCTCAAATAAATAATAGTGAATTAACTCCGTTGTCAAATCTTTTGAATAAAAACTCAAATCTAGCCTCCTTTGACGTTTTAAGTGAACTATGATAATGGTTTCATCCCGACCATGGTTAAAAGCACAAAACCCCGTAAAACCACGTAATAACCAAACTGCCATGACGAAAATCCAAACACACATCCAATTTATGAAGTACACCCTTTTATCCCTACTTCGAAACAGAAACCGTAGTACCAACATCAAATGAGATCCCGAAATACACTTTCCTTTGTCCAGGATGGTTCCATCATTACGGGATTTTAAAACTCTATGGTTTAAACCTAGAAATAGTTTCTTTCGCGGGATTTTACAAAACCAAGAATAAACCGTAAGATAGATCCGGGAATGCACTATACTATTACCAGGATGTTTCCATTGTCACGGGATTTTACATGTCTATGATTTAAACCGAGAAATAGGTTCTTTCGCGGGATTTTACAAAATCAAGACAAAACCGTAAACAATGCCAGCTTGAATGTGTAATGACAACTTTGGTTTCGGTGAATATCTGTTTTAGGGGAACATGCAGCGGTTCATCAATGGTTCATAATCCAACATCATCAACCATCCAATCAACACTTTGGTAAACACATCAATCACGCATTCTGTCGGCTATTGTAGTGACCACATGGAGAAGTAAACCCGATATACCAAACTTGATTATGAAGTGAAAATCCCCAGATTTGTTACTTAAACTTGTACTAATCCTCGTGAACAAGAAACGGTGTACCCAATGTACAAAACCTCTTGACATTCTCAACTGAGTGAGACACAGAAGTGATAGCTACGTTGTGGGTTAAATGAGAAAGAATCACAAACGCAACTAAATAGCCAAGTCTTTATCACCCTCTATAAACACCCAAACAAGTCATCTTCGCAGAAGGGTAGAAAGAAAGAAGACGAAAATAAGTAAACACCCCTGGAAAAACTCACTTCAAATCCAAATAAGAGATACCGTACAACCAACTCCGTAGTCAACCTTAATCAATTCAAGCCAAGCCGTGACATAATAATCATCGTGAAAATGTATATACTAAAGTATCAACCCGCATGACAAATCTCACACATCATATCAAATCATATTGTCAAATCACTTCACCAAATCACGTTAACGTATCTCATAAAATCCAAATCTCATACAAGCCATGCCCAAGCCCATGAACCTCACAGCTCATGACCAATCCAATTCAAAAACAAGTCATCTCAATGGTCCATTTGACAGCTCAACATTTCAGAACAAAAATAAATCAGTTCAACCCCATGTGAAAAACAAATCCGATCCAACTCTAATCACAAAGTATCCTAATGAATCAAATGCCAAAATACCACATGATCTCAATATTCCAAAGTTTGGATAACAGTCAGTTTTTACACTAATGTTGGTCTTAAGCCGTGTATGTCATATCCATCTATTTCATGCATTATTCAGTAGAGAGGCCCAAAGACAAGAAACAAGAGCATAACCTGATCCAGTAGTCTACACGAATACAACATCCACATGATAGGCCCATTCTAAACACGAGGCCCAATAAAAATGATGAAGCTAATATTCGGCCCAATGACCACTTAACGTTTACATGATTCAGAATCCAAACCCTACTCAAATATTGACCGGTTATAAATATTGTTCCCTAAACACACGCTTCACTTTACCCTAACTTCAGTCATAAACCCTAAACACACTCAAAACACTCCGCCTCCCTCCTGTATTCTTTCACAAATCTCAGTCAATTACCACTCTCATTCTTGCCTTAAAAATTCTCACATAAACCCTAATACCCTCACTAAATAATCCGCCATTCATTAACAACATAGCTTCTCAAACCCCAATCACAAATACATTCAGCCGCCATCATAAGCCTAGCATCCAAGAGGTGTATCATTGTACGAGATAGCCACGGGGATGGCTCCAATAAAGTGACACGTTTGACCATAGCCACAGGGATGGCAAGAACTTTGAACATGGTTTCAGAATCAAAACGTGGGTAGGTTCTTTCTTTTCTTATGTTGTTATTGAGTAACAAACGAGCCAATAGAAATGAGTTAACATAATTGTTAAAATCATTCCTTTAAGATTCGTATATTAATAACAAAAACGTTTTAGATCCATGAGGCACAAGGTCTTTTGTGTATAGATCTTTATAGATCTATGTGTTCTATGAACCTAACACAAAAGGATCAAAGCTGAGATCATTGACTTGTTAATCATATTTTCGTTATGGTCGATCTGTGATGAATATTTGCTCTCCTCATGTAATAGGCCCTTGAGGCTTGATGAAACCTTGAAATACTTTGAGAGACAAATCTGAGATCAATTAGTTAATTAACATAATAGCTTAGATCTGTGAAGAAGTACTTTTCGTTTAATAGACCTTTAAGGTCTCGTATTACTTTATGTATAACGAAAGGTAAACTGAGATCTTGAGATGTTTAACTATTGATGTGATTCGAGTCTTGATGAAGTGAGGTGTGTTGGACAGTGATGGTTTAGGCTAGTTGAGTTGATAGGTTGGTATGGATGTGTTGGTGTATGTTTGGTATCGTGTTCCAGTCAATCAGTCATGGTCACGTCTTTCATCATCTCGTAATAATTTCATTCATTTGCAGTCACAAGTCGCTAGAGTCAAAATAAGTCTCTATTCTTTAATAACTCACAAGTCGCTAGCACATTAACAAAACACACAAGTCGCTAAGTATAGCATTTGACAACTCGCTAACTTGTTTAATAACAAGTCACTAGGTCAACATAATCACACAACTCGCTACTTGATAGACAAATCGCTACGACTTGTAAAGACAAGTCGCTAGGTTATTTTCTTGACATAAGTCGCTAACAAAACTGCATATAAAAAAAATGACAAGTCGCTATCTTTATTTTCCGTAACAGATTGCTGTCAAAACAACATCTTTCAAAATGATGTCAACTCGCTAACTTTTGGTTTAGGTTAACAACTCGCTTTCAAGAAAAGAAACAGCAAGATTTGACCATATAAATTTTTCCGGCGAAGTTTCCGACAATGTTTTCCGACCATATTCATACTTTACCCAGAAAACTGCAATGAATAAACTTTTTGCCCAGAAAACTCTATGAAAAAATAACCATTTGACCACAAAGATTATGACCACAACACACTAACCAACTGTATGATGTATTCAACCAAGAGAACACGTAACTGTTAAAAACCGATTTACCAAAATAAACAGAAAATAATAATACGACCACAAAAAGTACACAAACCAGTTTAAAACATGCAACAAAACCAAAAAAAATCAACACAACACCATAACCTTGGCACTTGATACCAATTGTTAGGATCGTTATTTTTATTGTGTTGATGATTCGGGTGGTCTTGGATGATCAAAATACATGTTAGCCATTAGAGAGAGAAAGTTGAGAGAGAGGGTGTTCTTGCTAGAGGTTTACACAAAAGTATGGAATATTAGATTGAAAGAGAACACCACCCCTTCCATGGATGGAAGGGGTATTTATAGTTACAAGTAAATACGTCCTCCTATCGGACTGTGGATCAGGTATACTGTGGGTAAAGACCCGTCCTTCCTCCACGGTGTTGCTCTAAACTAATCTACGCTACAAACTAACTAATTAACTACTGAACAACGTAAATAACTACAAGTCTACGAGCTAACTTATGCTAGATAACATTTGGGGTGACCGACTCTTCACTATGGAATTTTCTAATTCCTAACATCTAATATAAAGCTTAGTTACTTCTTGTGCGATCGATCTAAAGTGATCTTGTTTCGTGTTCGATTGGCGCGGGTTTGTTGAAGGTTCCAACAGTAACATATAAATTATTTCTTTAGATATCTTACTTGATAACAGAGAACTTGCTCTCATGCATTCCCCTCCCATTAAAGCTAAGGTTGTCATGTATTTCATATATAGGAGGTTAGATAATTTCCCTAACCAATAGGCGAGTTATTGACATCAAAACAGCCTGAGACCACCACATCATTAGCATCACCGTTTGGTGATTTGAACTTTCAAGGTAATGGTGTATGAAGGGGGATAAGTAGATGAAAACGGCCAAATTAAACAATAATGGAGCTGGCAGTTGATACAAACTTCAAAAGGTATCTTAGCTTGACATAAAAGGCCATGCATTGTCTTGTCTTTCATATGATACCACGTCTAGAACAGCTGCAAAACAAATAACATCACTCACCATATCAAAGCAAAATAAGGGGAGAGATCTTTTAGCATGAATGGAAAAACTGATAGAAAATTAGAAAATTAAGTTTTAGCTAAACATACATTGATCAAGCTTCAATAGCAAAGCTGTTATAAAAACCCTCAATACTTTGCTAAAAACATCATATTACCAGAGCACGCAATGCAAATAACAAAACCAAGATACTTTGCTAAACATACTTTGCTAAAAACATCAAATTTTATAACGTTGTTTGTGTATCAATCTTTTTAACATGATGTTCTAAGGTTCACAATTTTTTTGTAAGCTATGAAAATTGTAATACAATTTTTGTGAAAGTAGACATTTAAATGTAATGCTACAAATGTGTCTAGCTACATGATCTTCGTAAAGTATTAAGTTGCATTTTACTATCACGCGATTTAAATATTTATAATTAGTAGAATTAGATACAATGATATAATTCTTCTTTGTAATATAGAAGTAGTAGAGAGCATGTTACCTTGTGGAGTTTCGTTATTATTGGTGGCACCAGCTTTGAGACCTATAGAACATAGATAAGTCAGATATAGTGCTAAGGCATGCAAACAACTGATTTCGATAATAGTTATTAGGTGCTTCCTAAAGAAAAGTCATAATATAATGAGGCTACCTGAAGCAAAGTCATTTCATAGGTAATAAAGCTTCGCAATATCAGGTAGAATGACAATTAGTAATTGAAGTGATTATTTATGTATTCTGCAAAGTAGTAGATCACACGTAACCAATCCAGTCAAAAATCATCAAAATGGTTATTGGGCATTCTAAAATAAACTAAAACCTTTAGAAGGAAAATAGTCACATACAAAAAAGGACACCATAATAGAAATTTGACAGTAAGAGCAAAGAGGCAGCATGTGTCAAGAAGTGCAAAATCATATGATCTATTTTTTTTTTATGTATTTCCCTCATTTAGTTTATTTATATACTTGTGGCAGAACCGTAGCATGTACCAATCACACTGTTCTACCCGAGGCTTTAGAGAAGTGGAGTTTGAATCTTCTTCAACAACCACTTCCTCGACATGTTAAGTTAATAGAGATGATTGACAAAGAGGTATCTTTAACCTCTTTATATATCTATCACTTTGAGGGGTGTGTGGGATTTTAAACTATCACTAAGAATTTTTAGAACACTACAAAATACTGTGACAACTTTATTATCTAACTGAAAAAATATACTTAAAGTATTTGTTAACCCGTCATCGAGAAATATATGCTATAGTCGTGTTATACAAACATTTTATAGCATGTTCAAGCCGATTATACGAACAAATATATACTAAATAGGACAAGCCAACCCTGAGTTCATCAAAGAATACTCAAACGCACGAAAGAAACACTTTTCATACGTGAATGCTGATGGATTGGGATACCTGAATAAGAATTAAATCATAATAATGACAAAAGCGAACATTTTGTTTAGTGAAGCATACTATAGTGATGGGATGAAGAGTCACTGTTAAACATACGCAAGATCACCACCAATAAGGAGGAGGTCTTCACAAGGCAATGATTGGATAAAATCATCATTTACAGAGTATGAAGAGTTGCCACCATCACCCGTATCAGCCATGAAATCGAACCATAAGTGATCGTTTTTCACTATTCCAAGATTCAACGAATGAATCAAAGAACGATCTATCCTATTAACAGGAAATTCAAAAGAAAGAACGAATTGGACTACTAATGGATAGTTGTTACAATGATTTGGGAGAGAATAGAAAAGGGAAAATGTTTACAATTCTAATTAGCTAATTATAAATGAACTACTGAATGAAATTTATACAATGAAAAGTAATAGTTTGAAGTTGGCGGGTTCTTTATGTGGGTTTGACTTTTACTGTTGACTTTTGTTGACCTCCTCATTTTGACCCATAATAATCATCTCGCTTGAAATAATGCTTGTCCTCAAGCATCTAAGCATTCAAATCACTGACGTAACCTTCCTTATTCCTTTAATCGTCCTCCCATTTTCTTGAGCCAAACACCCCCTAAGAAAAAATTTAGCAACCTAATACTCAAATGCAACAACCATTTGCATCCGTGATCAGGTCTTGGATCAGGTACTAAATCAGGATCAGGTAGTACTTGATCATGTACTAAATGATCAAGATCAAGCACCTCAGTGTCTCCTTGTTCACGCACGCGATCAATTACTCATTCAGGTACTTCAGTGTTTCCACGTTCAGGAACTCGATCAGGTACTTCAGCGACTACATGTTCAGGTACCGGATTAGATACTTCAGTGTCTACTCGTTTAGTTACTGGTTCAGGTACTTGAGTGTCCACTCCAGGCCTTCTTTCCTTCACCACTCTTTGAAATGAATCTTGATGATTTTCAATTGTATTACACGTTGCTACTAATCCAGCCCGCATAGCCAATTCTTTTATCCTAGTTGCACGGTCAGTCCCAACCCATTCTCTCTGGAAAGCCCAAATATCCTTTTCTAACCGAACTAAAGCGAACCATACTTCAGCATATAAGGGCAACACTCCACAACCCTCTTTTCTTAGTACTCTGCTCTTAATCACATCAGTGTGTTCCAATGTCGCTGCCTTTTTCTCAAACCAAATAACAGCCACATTTCCATTACCAACGATCACAAACAATTTTCTTTTTCCTCTTTGGCCATTTCCATATGTCGAACTTCCACTTCCCATACGTCGATTTGCACTTTGTGCCACCTATATTATATTCTGAATCAGTATATTCGCTATGTTATTAATTAGTACTACGCCGTATTTTGCTTCACTTGTACAATATCCCGAACCGAAATTTCTGAGGTTTTTGAAACGCTTTGAGAATGAGTTGCCTGGTCTGATTGAAACGTACACAAACAGTATCAAGAAAAATATAAGCTGTAATCGCTATCATTGGCTATTTGTCAAAAGTTTAGCTATTTGACTTATAGAAGCAATTGTGACTTGCAGATATATCCTTGGCGTACCAACCTAGGGGGTGTTTGTTTAAGCTTATTTGTGGGTTTATGAACTTATTTGATTTTGGCTCAGGTTTCATAAGCCCAATTGTTTTGGTTTATTTCGAGGTTTATGAGCTTATGTAAGCTTATCATGATATACTAAACTTATATAACCCAAAAATAAACTGGACAATTCGAGCTTAAGATGCATAAGCCGAATTTAAGACAAAATTACATAAGGTATATATGCTCAACATCTAGCAATCAAGTGCCTTCAAAAAACTAACAAACTCATGATTAGAACTAAATACATTAGAAGTGCGTACAAACATTAAATATTCTGCATCTCTGATTCATTAAGTCTCATTTAAAAATATTAGCTAAGAAAATCATTTAATAAACGTACCTGCATAATAAAATGACAGGGAATCAGGTTCACTTGCCACGACACAATCATCAGAATCAACATATTCAGAGATTAGTATTATAGATCATGCACTTAATGCATCAAAAAAGTAAGAGACGACACAGGAATTTTATAGTTTACAGAACATGGAGCCCAACCAAACCCTACACACAGGTCATTGCCCACTATATCATATATTTCCTTTTTTATTTATACAGTCTAACACATATAATCAAATGATACATATATAACTTTAAGGCCTTCATAACGGACAGCTCTACAACTGCACAAACCACGTTCTTCACTCCTATCAGGGACAAAGTCACGGGCGTTACCTGTGATGATTTAGTCATGAACCTAGAAAGTCCTAACCCTCACGAAATACCAGCAGAACTCCAGGTAATCAGAGGGAAAAGCCACCTTTTTCTAATTTTACTTCAGCCAATTATAAAAAAAAAATACCCCCGACTTTGTTATAGACGACATAAAATACAGATCTTAATTCTTTGACATGTTGAGGTTATGAATATTGTTTCAATAATCCACCATTCCCCTTGAGAAATTGTCCACCCTCTTAAAGCTTTCCCCAAAGTTGTTTTTGAATCAGCCGCACCAATGCACCATTCCCCTTGAGAAGTTGTCCACCATCTTAAAGGTTGCCCCAAAGTTGTTTTGCATACTCTGTTAGCATCAGGTCATGTGTATTAAAGTCTCGTGAATGCTTGCTCATGTTGCATTGTTGAATCATTGTTGTTTGTATTATAAACAAATTAATCTGTTCATTCATTCAAGTATTTTCTAATCTGCTGTTTAATTTTCTCTTTGAGGATCATGAGGGGTTGTTCGGACTTGGCCTCCTAAAGAGATAACCAAGCTAAAGAATGGAATCACGAAGTGCTCATAAATCCTAGGATGATTGTAGACGTGTAACTGGTTTGGTAAGTTTTAATACCAACTACTCTATTTTGCTTAAAGCTCAGTTCTTACCATTTTAATATAACATTTTCTTTTGTTATGCATTTGATTCAAAAGAATTGCCACCTGTTATCTGAAGGTGATACCATTTTCTCATTGGATAGATATCTTAATAAAAATGATTCACAATACAAGGATCTATATTAATGAAATTCAGTTGCTACAAATAGTTAGGGACCAAGAACTTAACCTTATGTCATTTGGAAAACCTTATGTTATTTGGAAATCAGTGATACTTATGGCTTATTACATATTACTGATAATGTTTAGTATAATTAAAAATAATAATAATAAAGATTATACAGTAAGAAATTGTTAACTTTCTTATGAATTAGCCATCTACTTTTGTTTCTGGAAACTCCATCAACCTATGTGTTTGTTGCTGGCGGGGAGTAACATTGACATTCAACTCTTGCCTCTCCCTCGCCCCTGCTCTCGCTACTCTTGAGAACAAAAGCTTTAAGCAATTATCTATTCTGTTTGAGTTCTATTTTAACCATACCAAAGAGACTTAAGTATTTACAATTATAAAACTAAGTGCATAATTATGTCTTCAAACTCAAAACTTATCTCATCAGTCTGTTGATGATTCTAACTCGGTGTCATCTGATGTGGAGGTTGAGCTCGTCTCGAGCTGATTACCACTATCGTTGTCTGATGATCCACATGGTCTTTGATCTTTCATAGGCTGTTCGAAGAGCCAATACGTAATGGTTGTTGTTAATGTCAGGATCATATTACCTGAGATATTACGTCATAACCCACGTTAAGTAAGCGTCAAGAACGGAAAGTTTCCTTTTGTGAAAAGAGACTCGTTCATACCTTAATTATGTCTTCTGGTAGCAAAAATATTGAACAACCGATTTTAATGGCAATACTAATGATGTATGTAGCATTCATTTGTTTTTCCTCTTTTGGAAGCAGAATTATTCAGATGGTTAAAACTAATAACTGTTTGGAGGGTTCTATAAATCCATTTATTTCTCTCTCAAATTCTAATATCACAATATATAAATAGATATTTAAGCAGAGACATTACGACATGTATTGTAAAAAAATGTAACAATAACTCGAAAACAATTACTTTACATACCTTGAAGAGCCTAACGCGATCACAATTACCAAAGAACCTGTAATCTGATGGAGGACATGAAAAAAGACCAAAAGTATAAACATGTAGGCGAAAATTTAAAGGAATTATTGGGTAAGCAAGGTGTATGAAAGACTAAGTATAGTGGGTACAACTCACATCGCATAACTCATCTATTCGAACTCCTTGATCGCTGTGAACCGCTAATAGGCGGTACAGGCGTTTAGACAAAACCTAAAATACAGCAAAAATTTAGTCTATAATTGTTGTCCACTTCAACCCGTATAATAGTTTCCAATCCCATATCAACATCTCAGTCAAAATCTCATCGACTAACTACTGTCACCCACTAATATCCACTTCAACCCGTATAATATTCGTCATTAGCCCCAACACCATATGCACCATAATTACCTCTAATTCATGCTTTTAAAAAAACCAAACCAAACCAAGCCCATTGTGTCGCCTATTTGCACCTGGGAAATTCATTATTAAAGAGGCATTGATCGTGCCAGGTTATTGGTTTTGCACCTGGGAAATATTGTCTAATTCCTACACCAAACTAAGACCACAAATTTAGTAACCGGCAGTCAAAGGAAATTCCACAACACATACATCTAGGAATTCAAACAGTTCGCTAAGGATGTTCTCACAAACCCAGCCCAGCTCTGCATGTCAAGAATAAAACAAACCAAAGCTTGGTTATACTCTACATATGATACAATTAATAAAATTTTACAATAGAGATAGAATTCAAGTGAGAAAGGTAGAAAAGGAAAAATGAAATTTGTACCATCTTAGATGCCAATAGCTCCAATTGGGAAAGAACATCTCCTAAATTGGACAAAGTATCATCAGGAACTGGAGCTGATTTGTATGATGTCATCCCGACATTGTTACAACAGCCACTGAGTTACTTCAATAGATGTACATAGAGTTCTTCCATAGACACAAAACCATCAAAAAATCGACACTTGGCACATTGAGCGAAGCATGGTTACACAACACGCACATAGTCTTTCAATGGTTCTTCAAAATTCGTTAAAAGATGGTGGGCCTTAAGAATAGAGAAAATTAAAAGATAGTGAGATACATCATCAGTATTCAAAGATTTACATATTTGTCTAATACTTTCTTATGGTTTTCATAAGCTTAATATTATGTTTAATCATCTTAAAATAATGTAGTCATAAAAACAGAATAGTACATAAATAGAAACTGACTTCTCTTTGGAGCTTGATTGACAGTATCTCTGATTTTGCGCCAAGTTTAGAGAATGCGTTCCCAAGAGCATCTCCTTCACAAGCACCAAGGTGTTTGATTGCCTTGCCAAACTCTCCTATAGATTGCCCCAACTATGTAACAATAATTAGACTATTATTAAGTTCCATGGCATACTTATTCAACTTTGCTGAAGCAAGAATGTCTACTCACAACCAGCTAACATTTTTACCAGATATTTAAGAGTGATTTTCTTAAATATCATCATTTATAAACAAAACAAAATAAACAAAACAAATCATGCATCCAACCTGCAAAATTACAGCAACATAAACGTACATGTGGTTTTAGAAAATTAGGTTTTTTAGAAAAAAATAACATAACAGAGATCATGAGGGTTTTTAGAAAAAAAGAGGCGTTCCTAAAGCTGCACATTGTAACGTGATTAAAGTTTATAATTATGAAAGTATAATTAAGGAATGGATATGTGCTAGATAATTTTTGGAGATAAATACATTCTTTTTCAAATTAATCAAAATGGTCAATAATTGGTTGCGTAGGTTTATAGATTTGGTTTTGCAAGATATAATCCAAAAAATGTGTTGGTCTAGTGGTTATCATGTTTGTTTGTGGACTAACAGACCCAGGTTCGAATCCAGCATCATGCATTTTTGTGCAATTAAATCCGCGCACAATATATCATAACCTACGCATATAGGGTGTGTTTGGCAAAAGTAGCTGTGAGCTGTAGTAGTGAGCAGTAGCTGTGCAGCTCACTGCTCACCGCTCACAGCTTCTTAAAGAAGCATTGGAAAATTGAGCATTCCTAAAAAATAGGAAAGCTCACCGCTCCTTTACCAAACGACTAGTAAAAATCAAAATGCTCATTGCTCACCGCTCATCGCTCCAAAAAGCTTCACACCGCTCCGTGCCAAACATACACATAATACATATTCAAATCATTAATATCCCAAATATTGATAAACTCATGCATAACATCATCACATAGTTTTTCATAGAACATATTTATCAATCAAGCATAAACATATCACTTATACAAGTGAGCATAGCACATATTTAAATTAGAGCACACAGTTTCACATCTAAACATTTTAAGAGTGCAAAGCAAGATCTAAATGTTCAAGATGAGATGTGGTAGATATCCTATTAATTTTAAGTGCGTATGTGCTTAGACTTAATTTGTGACATCTACACAAAATCCTATCATGATATGAATGCAACTTTGAGTGCATTATGTTGAAAGATTTTGTGTAATATTTTCACAAACAATGTAAGTATGATCATATATATAATCCTAAGGTGAGGAGACTGATCAAAAGTCTAGATTGTATACTATGTTTTCTAATGCAATCCTATCCAAAACATGAGAAAGTATATTAAGTATAGGGTTATGGTACAAAAAAGTTACTAAAGTTTTCTAAAAATTTGTTCTAAGTTTTTAAAGTTTCATTTTGTTTACTTAGGTTACTGAACTTTTGGAAGCATACACTTCGATAAATTCAGTGTTAGTCCGAGTAACCCGAATGTATATTTTTTGATAAGTTCAGTAACCTGAGTGAACAAATTTTCAAAGTTTAGTAACCTGAACTTATATTTTTATAAGTTCAGTAACCCGAGTGAACAAAGTTTCAAAGTTAAGTAACCTGAGTGAACAAAATGAAACTTTAGTAACTTAGGACAAATTTTTAGAAAAATTTAGTAACTTTTTTGTATCATAACCCTTAAGTATATACACAAGGCAATCACAATCAATACCTTAATAATGCCAATTATATGAATGACCTAAGCACCAGTCACTACTTAGTAACAAGTCATGGCATAAGGGAATTCCTAAGTGAGTGAATAACATTGTGTATTACCCTCCCCTAGATTAATACAACCTTGCAAAGAAAACACCTATACGATGTAAATGTGACCGAAAAAACTACAACAATTCATACTTCTTGGGAATCAAGCTAACTTTACCCGTACCATGCCTTTCTCATAAATCATAATTTAACCAAGCTTTAAGAGTTTGGTAAAGATCAAGCATCATATTCTTTCTAAAGACTCTAAGTGACTAAATATCCTATGGTGCATGTCAACCATGAACAATCTTTGACTAAAAATTTGCAATAAGAATTTGGGAAATGTCATGAAAAATATTAAATATCCTAACTTGTGACCTACGGGTTCATTTATTCAATTCTCCTAATACTTGTTTCATCAGATTTCCCTTAGCTTTCTTAATTTTGTTAGAAGTTCCTTCTTCTAAGACATTGACCTCTGGTGAAGGAGAACCATCATGGTCTTGAACTACTTTTTCATCTACGAAATCATCAACCTCCACGGATGATGATTTGGGTTCTGGTAAACTCTCATCAGAATTCACATTGAGAGATTCCTCAACTCTCATTGTTTCCTTATTAAGCACCATGTATGCCTTACTAGTTTTAGAGTATCCTAAAAACAAAACTTTTTAAGACTTTAGAGTCGAACTTGGTGAGATAATCCTTGGTGTTAAGTATGAAACATTTTCACTCAAAGTCCCTAAAGTACTCTAGCGATGATTTCCTACCTCTAAGGATTTCACATGATGTTTTGTTAAGTATTTTACGAGAGTAGACACTATTATAAATGTAAAGCGTTATCTAAGGCATTACACCAAAACTTTTGCGGAATGGATTGCTCGATAAACATTGCATGACATATCTCTCGTAACTTCTTGTCCTTCCTAAACTTATCTAGGGCATCTTCCTTAGCACCTAGATATAGAGTCCATAAATAATGTGAATAGTCATCAACTATCATTAAAGTATAGAAGTTGCCTCCAACTTCGAATAGGTGATGGATCAAAAAAATCAATGTGTAGTAACTCTAAAAGTCTATTGGTCGAAATGGTGTTACAAATCATATTTCTTGCAAGACCTTGTTTGTCTAAATAATACATAAATGTGCACGTAGTATTTAATTAAATATAATACTTTGAAGTTGTAAGCTCATGATCTACTATCTTTAACAAACATGCAAACAATTAGCATGTTAGAAATATGCATGAAATCAACCAGCATCATGGCAAGTGGGCATACAAGCAATTAGCATCAAAATATACTTCTCATGCAAGCATTGTTTTTAATATCGTCATTTAATCACTACGAAAAGTAAGCATATAATCACATAGCATCCATGAACCCTCAATTTATGACAAACAATCTCATTTCTATAAAATCTTAATCGTGTGAGCATATGTGAGCAAATTTCATGTTATCACTTTGTTGATCAAAATCATATACTTGTTAGCAACATAATCATGCATATAACTTATTTAAGGTGAGAAATGGAATCAAGAACAAAGAACAACAAACTAAATATCACTAATCAAACACAACCCAATGCTTCCAACTAAACCCAAATCTTCAAAAACCCACTACTATAATGACCCAAAAGACCTTGAAAAACTTGTAAGAACTCTTGTAAAAACTTCCCAATAACCCAAGAATCAAAGATGAGGTGATGTTGTTTGTGGTGACATGTGTTAGGATTAAGAACCTAACAACTAAACCTTGAACTAGATGTAACACCCCCAATATTTCATTTTCACGGAGGAAGACTAATCAGGGTATTACATAGAGGATCACAGTCATAATCATAGAAAACGACTCAAAAGAGACGTTTTGAAAGTCATTTTTATTCAATTCGAATACGAGAGTGTTGCCATAGTTTAGCAATTTATAAATGACATAAGAGTTTGTAATGACTGATAAAATTTATGTTTACACCAAAGACTCATGGTGTTTTGCCCACTCCGTGCCTTGTATCCTACTTCAATTACCTGAGATAAACATGCTAAAAAGTTAACAAAATTTTTGAGTGAATCCATAGTGTTTGTATTAATAATCATTTGAACACGAGATAAGTCATAGTAAATCAGGTTGTATATTGCCATAAGTCTCATGAACTCAAACATTAACGGGTATGATAATATAAGGGGGGCCCTCGGGGTAGGAGCTTGCCATTCTCCTAGTATAAATCAAAGAGAAAATAATATAAACATGTATGCAAAAATCAGGGTACTCAAAAGTCAGGTACATCTTTAGATCAAAAACTAAAAAAGCTTATAGATCTTAACAAAATCCTTAAAATATAAAGGAAACAAACAAACTTTTAACCTCAAAAACATAATTACTAATAACTAAAATAAAGCTTTAGATCTAACAACAGAAAATTCAAGCAACTTTAGATCCAACAAATAAGATTAATCACTTGAACAAAGTCGTTCTTTAAGAACATCATGTGGCCTCAGTTTTCCAATCAAAAACTATTATCACCTCAAAAACACGAAGGCATAAAATACAGTTAGACGGTTAGATCCCGGTTTGACCGCGACAAAATTACGAACACCCCTGACCACCAACCGATCTTAGTTCAACAATCAAAAATTACACACCTAAAACACAAACCACAACAAGCGGCCACTTCTTTATAATTTTCTATAAAGTTGCATCAACACCACTTTAGCATACTCAATGTCTTTCAAAGCCCATTCCATAGTCTGATCTCTATTACCTAAGATAAAGACATAACACTATTAGTAGCAAAAGAATAACAGTTGTTTGTGTTTAGATTATTTCATGAGATTAAAAGTTCTTTGTATCCTTTCTAGCACGTCATAAAAGAAAACCAAATATCACAAAATCCTAAAAAAAGTCAACTTAAAAATTGAAAAAAATATTAGCACTAAAAATCGGATTTTCATATAAAAAAAACAGATTTACAGAAGAAAAAAATATATATTAAAGAATCAGATTTATAAAAAAATCGGAATTATTAGAAACAAATCTCAAAAATCGAATTTATAACAATTACAAAATTATAAGATAAGATTTAATAAATAACACTAAAAATCAGATTTTCATTTAAAAAAAATCATTTAAAAAAAAGATTTACAGAAAAGAAAAATATATTAAAGAATTAGATTTATAAAAAATACTACAGAAAAAGCTAGATTTATAAAAAAAATAATATGATTAAAAGAATTAAAAAAGAAACACATATTTATATGAAAAAAGACTCACAACCTCATATTATATAACTCAAAATGGTAGCAATAGCAGCGGCGGCAACAGCTGGGACGCCAAAAGCAGCGGCGGCGGAAGCATCAGCAACGACAATAGTGGATTCGGGCAAGATCTGAAAAAAATATTATATAAATTTAGATCTGACAAAAAGATAAATCAATAAAAAAAACAACCAAAACATAAATATGTCGTGATGCGGGGCGTTTCGGTGGTGGTACGGGTCTCGATGGTGGAGAAGTGTTTCCGGTGATAGTTTGGAAAGGGTTCCAGCGTTGAAAGGGTTCGACGGTTGAGGAGTGACGGCGGTGTAGGGTTCCGACGGTGAAAGGGTTCCAGTTTTGGAGGTTGTTGGCGATGAAGGGTGTCGGCGGTGGGTGTTTTGGAGTGTGGAAGAGGAGAGTGCTTTAGTAGTTGTGAGATGAGAGTTTTGAGAGTGTTTTGGTAGTTGTGAGAAAAGAGTTTTCTGTGTTTCATTGTTAGGTGAGAGATGAGGGTGTTTTGTGTGTGTGTGTGTGTTTATTTTGTTTTGTGGTTAACAAATGGAAGTAAATGGGAAAGGAGGGTAGTAATTTGCGGTTTTGTTAGTTTGGTAATATTTTAGGTTTGGATATTGGTTTGGTGTGTGTAAATTTAGGTTTGGAGTTTGGTTGGTGTGTCTGAATCTTAAAATCTAGGTTGGGTATTAGGTTGAGAATATTGGTGTTTTATAAGAGAGTATATATATATATATATATAGTGAGGATCAGGTGCGGATTTTTTTAATTCGTGCGGATAGATCTGGACTGCCCATTCCAGATCTGATCTTGACTTTTTGAAAAAAATTCAAGATCTGCGCTAACTTCACGGTAGCAATTGACCATGTAAATGATTTTTTTAATTTTTTTCCTTTTGAGGGATCGTTACTATTGTTATCTTCTTTCATTTTTTTATTTTTCCATATTTTTCTGAGCACTTTTTGTTTTTTTGATTATGAGTGCTACCGTGATATTAACGATATTATGAGTCCTACTGTGATATTAAGAAACTTTGATATTATAAAATGGTGACATTATAAAACCAACTGTGATAGTTAGAGGTGGCAAATGGGTCGGGTCAGGTCGGTTTGGGTAATGGGTCAAATGGTTTATGGGTCAAATGGGTCATGGGTCAAACGGGTCATACTATAAGAATGGGTAGAATGGGTCATGGGTCAAACGGGTTGGGTCGGGTCAACTCGTTACATTTCCACCTGTAATCATGCTACATCCGTTTTTTGCGTTTTCGTCGCTTTTTTACGTTTTCTTCGTTTTTTAACGTTTTCGTCCGTTTTCATCCGTTTTTCCGCGTTTTCGTCCGTTTTTTTACGTTTTTTACGTTTTCGTCCGTTTTTGCGCGTTTTCGTCCGTTTTTTTACGTTTTCATCCGTTTTTGCACGTTTTCATTCATTTTTTTACGTTTTCGTCCTTTTTTTACGTTTTCGTCAATTTTTTTACGTTTTCATACGTTTTTGCGCGTTTTCATCCATTTTTTTACGTTTTCGTCTGTTTTTTTACGTTTTCGTCAATTTTTTTACGTTTTCATCCGTTTTTGCGCGTTTTCGTCCGTTTTTTTACGTTTTCGTCCGTTTTTTACGTTTTCATCCGTTTTTGCGCGTTTTCGTCCGTTTTTTTACGTTTTCATCCGTTTTTGCGCGTTTACATCCATTTTTTTACGTTTTCGTCCGTTTTTTTACGCTTTCGTCAATTTTTTTACGTTTTCATCTGTTGTTGCGCGTTTTCATCAATTTTTTTACGTTTTCGCCCGTTTATTTACGTTTTCGACAATTTTTATACTTTTTCATCCGTTTTTGCGCGTTTTCGTCCATTTTTTACGTTTTCGTCCGTTTTTTTACGTTTTCGTCCATTTTTTTACGTTTTCGTCCGTTTTTGCTTGTTTTCTTCCGTTTTTTTAACTTTCCGTCGGCCTTTTTTACGTTTTCATCCGTTTTTGCGCGTTTTCATCCTTTTTTTTTGTTTTTGTCCTTTTTTTTACGTTTTCATCCGTTTTTGCGCGTTTTCATTTGTTTTTACGTTTTCGTCCGTTTTTGCGCGTTTTTGCTCGTAAAAAAGCAGACGAAAACGTAAAAAAAACATACGAAAAGGTAAAAAAACATAAAATAAGGGCAAAAACGTAAAAAAACTTACGAAAACGTATAAAAACGGATGAAAACTTAAAAAAAAATGGACGAAAACGCGCTAAAACGGAAGAAAACGTAAAAATGGATGAAAACCTAAAAAAACAGACGAAAACGCGCAAAAACAGATGAAAACGTAAAAAAAATGGACGAAAACGTAAAAAACGGACGAAAACGCTAAAAAACGGATGAAAAGGTAAAAAAACGGATGAAAACGAAAAAAATGGACGAAAACGCGCAAAAACAGATGAAAACGTAAAAAAAAGGACGAAAACGCGCATAGAAGGCTGAAAACGTAAAAAAAGGCCGAAAACGTAAAAAAACAGCCGAAACGTAAAAAACGGACGAAAACGCGCAAAAACGGACGAAAACGTAAAAAACAGACGAAAACGCGCAAAAACAGATGAAAACGCAAAAAAACATACGAAAACGTAAAAAAAATGGATGAAAACGCGCAAAAACAGATGAAAACGTTTAAAAACGGACGAAAACGTAACAAAACAGACGAAAACGCGCAAAAACGGATGCAAACGTAAAAAAAGGGACGAAAACGTAAGAAAATGGACGAAAACGCGCAAAAACAGATGAAAACGTAAAAAAAAAAGGACGAAAACGCGCATAGAAGGCTGAAAACGTAAAAAAAAGGCCGAAAACGTAAAAAAACAGCCGAAACGTAAAAAAACAGACGAAAACGCTCAAAAACGGACGACAACGTAAAAAAACGGACGAAAACGCGCAAAAACAGATGAAATCGCAAAAAAACATACGAAAACGTAAAAAAATGGATGAAAACGCGCAAAAACAGATGAAAACGTTTAAAAACGGACGAAAACGTAACAAAACAGACGAAAACGCGCAAAAACGGATGCAAACGTAAAAAAAGGGACGAAAACGTAAGAAAATGGACGAAAACACGCAAAAACAGATGAAAACGTAAAAAAATCGACGAAAACGTAAAAAAAAGGGACGAAAACCCAAAAAAAGGATGAAAACGCGCAAAAACGGATGAAAACGTAAAAAAACAGACGAAAACGTTAAAAAACGGACGAAAACGGGCATAGAAGGCTGAAAACGTAAAAAAACGGCCGAAAACGTAAAAAAACAGCCGAAAACGTAAAAAAACGGACGAAAACGCGCAAAAACGGACGAAAACGTAAAATAACGGACGAAAACGCGCAAAAACGGATGAAAACGTAAAAAAACGGACTAAAACGTTAAAAAACGACGAAAACGTAAAAAATGACGAAAACGCGCAAAAACGGATGAAAATGTTAAAACTAACGAAAAAAATATAAAAACGTATAAAAACATAAAAAACACGACATCTAATGATGGTTGAGTTATCATCCAACCTTTAAGTGACCCATTCGACCCATTTGTTGACCCATTCGACCCATTTGTTGATTCACATAAGTCTATATGTTGACCCATTTGACATGTTCTTTGCAAATGGGGTAACCCAATCCAACCCGTAAGTTGTTATTTTTTACCCATAGCAACCCATTTTTCTCTAAATGGGTTATGATTGCCACCTCTAGTGATAGTAAGCTTTTTTACATGTAAAAATGACTTGTGATATTAAGAAACATATGATGGTTACTATGATATTAACAATTTTATTAAAAAAACATATGATAGTTACGGTGATATTAACAATTATATTAAAAAAAGAAAAAAAGTTTCTGTGATATAAAAAGTAACCGTGATATTAACATTTTTTTATTAAAAAAGTTACGATGATATTAATAATATTAGTAAGAAAAACAAAAAAGTACTGTGATATAAAAAAAATTAGTGTGATATTAACAATTTGTATTTAAAAAAAAAGTTTATGTGATATTAAGATCAAATCTTGACTTTTTTACAAAAGTCAAAATCGACCTTAATATCACAATACCTTTAATCATGAAAACGATTTTTTTTTTGAAATTTTTTTCAGCGATTCTTAATAATTTATCATCCTCTTTATTTTTATAATTTTTTCAGATTTTTTTGAATTTTTTTTTTAAAAGCTAATGTGATATTTCCGCACCATCCCTACTTAAAAGCTTAAAACCCACCCGATCCCTTCCCTATATATATATATATATATATATATATATATATATATATATATATATATATATATATATATATATATATATATATATATATATATATATATATATATACATATATATATATAGATTGGATCATTTAAAAAGTTGATCTCAATAGAAAAGTGAGAGAAGTGATCTCAACCGTTAGATCACCCCCTCATTCCCCTCCCCTTTTTCACACCAAACAACAGGGACCTTATTGTATTGTCCTTCATTCTTTAAGGGAATGTTTTGTAAATTCGCACCTTTCATATATAATACCTAATTTTTTTTTTCATTTTTCCTTTTTCTTCTTTCTCTAGATCCAAGGCCTGAACTTTTTTCTCTTAGTTCCAGATTCAAGAAGTTCACGAAATCACGACCATGAAGATTCACGAAATCATCTCATCACGAAGTCATATCGTGTTATCAGATTCAGTAATGTATGTAACTGATTTCGTGTTATGAGATTCAATCGTGTTATCAAATTCAATATCATTTCATCATAATTTATCAAATCAAAGATCAAATTAAGGTATGTAACTGAACTTGATTATAGATTTGTTATTTTTGCTAATTAAAATCAATTATAAAGCTTTTATATTGATTGTTTGAGTTAGGTTTTTACTTTTATGAAATTTGATTCGTTAAACACTATCTTTGTTTATAGATGTAACGATTTTTAGAGTTTATTGACATCATTCATTGTATAGAATAGCTATTTTGAAACGAATTTGAGAAATAAATACATGAAAAACATGTTTACATAAGACTGCACACCAAGTGTTTGATAAAATGTGTGAATGGGATTTTATAACTGTGATGCACTAATTTTACATTGTGATGCCCTAATTCTTGTGAATATATTCTAGTTACACTGGATGCCTTAATTAATTTAGGCAAGAGGATTTTAGATTTGGATGAACACACTCGCTAAGACAATTGTATGGACATCAATTTTGTTGTTGCTATATGTATCACCACGTCATCATACCATGTGCTACGACGTTAGGTTACAGGTTTCAAGAGGAAAATTGAAAGTTGTTTGTCTGAGTAGCATAAGTCAAATAAGGACACATGATATGGAATATCGTTCTTTGACAAATTTGACCTTTTTTCAGCAACTTATTTAAATCAGATCTTGACTTAGTTGTGGTTTCCTATTCACACTTATTCCTGTGCAGGTGCTTGTTAATCACCTGAAAGGTGTTTCCCCAGCTACACGTAATTCAATATCAGATATGAGTGAGGAAGTGAATGGTATCTTCAACAATATTCCTCAAGTGACAAATTACCATGGAAGATCTACCTCACTTGTACGACAAAGCACCAGAAGGACTATGGTAGTTGCGTTGTACCTTATTTGCTTTTTTTTATGATGATTAGCAAATATTTTAAATGTCCGTTCGAGTACTAAACTACAGATTTGATTTCTGAGTATCAGAAGTCAAATCAAGACACATCCGGTAGAGCTTCGTTTGATTTATGTCCGAAATTCATTCACTCGACCAAACGGGTGCACTAAAGTGACTCAAATAGATGCACTTAAGTTCATTAAACAGATGCACTAAGTGTTTTTTTGAGATACTGCTGCTCATATGATTACAACTGCTCAAGTGAATAAAAGAAAAAAATGCTCTAAGTATTTATCACAAATGCATATAGTTTATTGATCTTCTACTTGTATGTTTGACAGTGTCTGGAGTGGATGCTAAAGTGCATAGCCTACTACCGAACAATATGGAACGTTCATACATAAAAGTTACCCCAATTTTGAAACTAGCGCAAAGGCATTGATTTTGAATAAGTGTAACAAGATAAGTAAATAATACCATTTACATCTTGTGTTGTAAACTCCCTATAGTAAAGAAGATATAAAATATGTGTAGATCTTGTATATATTAGTATCGTGTTCAAAAATATGAATTGACTTCAGATTCAAGATTTCATTATAATAAAGTTTCATATTCTATATTTGTAATTTTAATATAAATATGTTTCTTTATCACATTCATTGCTTTGGAATGTTGTTATCAGTTGATGATGTAACAGGTGGTATCTCCGTAAAGTCTTTCTTTGAAGGCTCGTCAACTTGAATATTTGCTTGGTCATTAACCGTGTTTTTCCTATCATTGTTTGGAGCCTCCTTTTCGTCAATTTCATGAACCTAAAAGTATTGCACTTTTTTTTCTTTTATGATACAAACGGATGAACTAATTATATCAAACGGATGCACTAAAGTTACTCAAATAGATGCACTAAAGTGCCTCAAACAGATGCACTTAAGTAATATATGAGAATGAACACATCCATTAATGTAAATAATAAAAGAATGCACTGAGTGTAATGGAGATGAAGGGATAAAGCTGTATATTAAAAAGAATATATTTCTTGTGCGATTAGGAGTAAAAAATATCAACCGAAAAATATAGTTGAAAAAAATATCAATAAACATACAAATAAATAAGTAGTCATGTTATGAACAAATTAATCTTATTATAAACTTAACTTGCCAATCAGAATACAAGAGATGCATTTTGCATTGATGAGTGATGCTACAATAAGAATACAACATCTCCTAAGATATAGTAAGCTAAACAGCAACTGTCAAATAATATTTTTACAAGCTAAGCAATGACTATCTTCAAATTCTTGCAAATTCTGAAACATCCAGAGAAGCCTCTCAAACCATTTACCTTTCGATGCCTATAAAGTCGTCACCTCGTCTGACAAAAATCATCTTCGTCACTAAATTCATCCCTTCCGGGAAGTTGCAGATGGGGACATGTCAAATGTATATTTCTAAATAGAACCTGAATTAGTTGAACAATCATTATGAGTTGAACAATCATTGTGTAATATTTCATACAGATGCCTTATTTTTTTTAATACGTATTCCCTAAAATGTACACAAATTAGTATATCGCCAAACAATGCTTAATAATCATCATGCAATATTTTATACAGATGCCTTATTTTTCTAATACAGATGCACTAAAATTGTATAGAAATTATTATATTGCCAAACACCCCAATGTTTACTACATCGCTGAATAATCCTTATGCAATATTAAACAATTGTAACGTATAATGTCGATGAAATAATGTATAACACAGATGCAGTAAGATATTACCCTTTGGCAGTCTTGATGTGAGTCCACCAATGCCCATTGTTAAAGACTATAACGTGAGCATTATAGTCTTAGTCTAACTCCCTTTTATTAACGTAATTAAACAGAAAAGAACTTGTCAAGATACCTCAAGAACAATTGTAACTTGAAGTTGAGCATAAGGCAAGTCGATTGAAATCCATTCAAATTTAAATCTCATCAATGGAACATTTGTGTAGGATCGTTATTTTTATTGTGTTGATGATTCGGGTGGTCTTGGATGATCAAAATACATGTTTGCCATTAGAGAGAGAAAGTTAGAGAGTTGGGTGTTCTTGCTAGAGACTTGGTTCTCAAAAGTATGGAATATTAAATTGAAAAGCACCACCCCTTCCATGGATGGAAGGGGTATTTATAGTTACAGACAATAACGACCTCCTATCGGCCTGTGGATCAGGGATACAGTGGGTAAAGACCCGTCCTTCCTCCACGGTGTTACTCTAAACTAAACTAGACTAATAACTAACTAATAAAACAATAAATAACGTAACAAACGACAAATCTACGAGCTAACTTATGCTAGATAATATTTTGGGTGACCGAATCTTCACTATGGAATTTTCTAATTCCTAACAATCTCCCCCTAAGGGAGGTCACCCCATGTTTTACATTTCGAATCCTAGCATTCTATTCTTGTCCTTGTTCTTAAGCTCGTATACTTCAATTCTTCATTTCAAAAATCTTTATGCAATAGCAGTGATTCTTCAAAGTCCGCACTGATTTGTACTTTTAGTGGAGGCCTTTAACTGATCCACATCTTTGATGATCTTTGAGCTTTCATTAAGATCATCAGCCACATTAAATCTCTGGATCACCCTTTATTGTGTTGCCATCATGTGAAGTTGTGACTTTCGGACCGACATGCTCACACTTTTTGAATCATGACATCTTTCCATCAGAGTAGCGGAAGCCTTACTGGTTCTTGATATTTGCAGCAGCGACGCAGAAGCATAGTATAAAAATATCAGAACCAGGTTATGTAGATATGCACCAGTCATGATTTCTTCAAATTAAGTGAGGATGCTGTGAGCATGCGGCTTTGGATTGACTCCTCAATTCTGATCAGCTGCAACCGTCCAAATGTACCTGCAAACAACAGTTAGCAATAAACACACGAAAGTGTCTTTGATCACTTTCGTTGAATTGAGGTACACGGCCCACGGTTCCCCGTTGATCAGTACAAGTACTGCCTGTGATCAGGTAGGATTCCTAAGAATCTCCTTGACAGGGTTTCGCAGCTGTTCTAGCTGTTCTCAAACCGGAACGTCTCAAAGAAGACAACACGGAGTGAGTGAACCAGCGAACTGAGATTCACTGATTGATGAAAAATGATTTGAAAACCAATCGCGTATTGCTTAAAGAAAGAGTTTTGCAATACAACGAAGGTTTTATGAGAAAGATCAATTTTCAAACAAAATACTTTTTGTATTAGAGAATGAGTACACATTCGACGTGCTAGCGAAAAGAAGAGATTCGCACATCGAACGGTTTTTCTAAAAGTATTTTTCAATCAGAGATACTTTTTGAATTTGAAAACATAAGTACACATTCGACGAGCTAGAGAAAAGAAGGTTTGCACATCGAACGGTTTTTCCAAAAGTATTCGTCAAATCCATTCCTGGACCAAGGTTGATTCAATAATGAATCTCCCCATTGTTTCTATCCAGTTGTCACAAGCTTGATCTTACGAGAAGATCTCACATGCCACCTACCAGGAGCTTGTTTGATGTTGGCTCTAGAAGGATTTCCATCTTCATTGTGAATATTTTTACATATCACTCGGATGTTCTGGCAATACCACAAGGATAATGCGTAGGACTCTTAATATATACTTACTTTCCACATTGTGTGAAAAAGCAAGTCTTCAAGAATTTAGTGTCCTAATGAGATATTGTGGATGATCTCTTGGCTCTAGACTCAATTGTGCATTTTTGGTTCATGTGCCGGAGACTAGGGAGAGGGTCTCCTACTTCAATATCAACCATCTCTAAGAGAAAGTTGATAGATTATGTCGGTTCCCCGTGAGAATGAAACAAGCCCTTTTAAGAGGAACTTGAGTGGCTTGGGAAGTTTAGTGCAGTGCATCACTGGGTCCATGATGTCTTGTCTTCAATACTAGTGTTACCTTAGTAACCACCAGTAGCATATGTATTGAACCCGGTTTCTTCCCTAAGGTTGAATTGATGGAGGGCTATTTCTTTTCACCCTTTTTCACATTCAGTTCTTTTTCATTCTTCAACCCCTTCAGTGCTTACCGAGACTTCATAACTAGAACCTTGTTGGGTTTATTCCAGTACTAGCTCTGTCACAGTCCGCACTCTTCCCATTTCTCATTTTTCTCCTTTTTTCATCATACCTAAGGACTCTACACTATCTAGTGGATTGTCCCTGGGTAGATCCGTCCGGTTCTGGCGGATCATGGGAACGAATACCTAACCTAACCATCCTTATAACACCATGCATAAAGTAAATTGGTCGGTCTTTTGGTATTGTTCTTTCCTTCATGAAACCAATCGAAAAATCATTTGGAAAAACAATCAAGGTACTTGTGATACGAGATCAAAGCATTTTGTACCTTAATAGTTTTGATCATTTTAGAAATGCTCCCCCTCAACATGTGCATATGATTTAAAATTGTTTGGCACATGGAGGCAAGAGTTCTTTGAAATAATTTCTTGATCACAATTTCCTTAGAAAAAGCCATTCGAATTTCTTTGGTAAAATTCTCCCCCTCAATATGTGCATAGGATATTTGAAATCATTTTATCACATAGAGGCAAGAGTTCTTTTGAAGCACATCCACGATCACAAAAGCCATTAAGAAAACCATTTGAAAACTCAATCAAGGTACTTTATGTGAAAACATAAAAGCTTTTGTACCTCGATAGTTTATTTTCCTTTAAAATGCTCCCCCTCAATATGTGCTTCAAGATTCGAAAGCGTTTAGCACATATGAGCGAGCAGCGTGCACAATTAAATCAAAACGATCACCTTTTATCAAATTTCAAAATTAAATCACAACTTCTCCCCCGATCAAAAATATCAAACCCTTTGAGATTTTGGATCCCAAGTGATTTAATTAGGTTTAAAAAACATAGGAGAAAATGTGGCCAGGTTTAAATACTCATCTTGTTTTTGGATAAATGCTCCTCCTCAACATGTGCATTATATATTTGAAATCGTTTGGCACATGGAGGCAGGAGTGCCTATAAAGGACTAAAACCAATTCCGTTAAAACAGATATGAGATTTAAATCACGATCTCTCACCCGATCAAAAATTTCAAACCTTTTGAGATTTGTGATCCCAATTGATTTAAATCATTTAAAAGAGTTTGGGGAAAGACGTGGCAAGATTTAATTTTTGAAAAATGACAGATAAGGAACAGTTTTTCGACATTAAAGATTGTTAGTGTCAGGTATGATAGTTTTAAGAGACCCTTTAAGTAAAATAAAATAATTTCACAATCAAACAAGAACAGAAAAAATTTCATTTTGACAGATCTTTGAGTTTTAAAGAAAACCATACCATGACATAACATTAAATCTTTAGATCACCACATTTTAGCGTACAAACGGACTTCTGATGAAATATTGTTTGAAAATATTTTATTTTTAATCACTCTCCCCCTCAATCGATGACCGAAGTCGATAATTGAGTGACTTAGGTTTTGATAAAAAGAAGTCCGGTGATTTTCAAAATTTAGTCCAATTTATTTTCAAAACACTATTTTTCCATTTTCAAAAACAATATTATTAGAAAAATGGTATCATTCACTACTTGTCCTGCACAAAGATACATTAGGTGGTTGAGAAGCTTCCGTTGTTGCTGTAGGGCTTGGAAGAAAACCGTCTGCAGATGCAGTGAGACTTCTTCTTACGTTGCATTTTGAATGCCAACTAAGGTCCAATTAAGCTCCGTTTCTTCAATCACTTAGAAGAAAACCATCTGCTGATGCAGTGAGACCTCTTACGTTGCATTTCATGCCAACTCTCCATTGAAGTCCAGTTAAGCTCCGTTTCTTCATTTGTCAACCCAAGATATAGTTACCCTTTCCTTTCGGCATCCAATCATCTTCAATTGTGGGATCCGGATCGGGAAAATTCTTATCAACCATGATATCTGCATACGTTAGTGAACATACATACAAATATATGGTGGTCGACATCACCCAAACAACAATCGACTAATAAAAGTCAATGCAACATATCAATCAGATCACATAAATGTATAGGAATAATGTGTTCATCAAACTCTAATCATCTAATCCTAGCAATCATATCCTAGGCACCTAGTCCTTCAACATAGGTTAACATCATTTTTAATTAAGCATATTAGGATAATTAAGAAAGCCCGTTAGATGATGTAGATTTGAAAAAAAACATTATCCCCCTCAATCCATGACTCATTTTATGAAAAGATTAAAAGCGCTGAAGTCATTGATTGGGTTTTCAATTTAACAAAAACTCTGAATCTGATTGTATTAAAAGCAACTCATTTACCACCATTTTAGAAAACACCAAATATTTTTCTGAAGAATTTTAGACGGAAAAACATTTGTGTAGGAACAGCAGTCCTTCGACATACTTTCCTCATTTGTTTTTAGGATAAGTGCACGAAATATTTGAAAAATTGATTTAGCGCAGCACTTTCCTTTCTTTTGAAGAGCGGGTTGCTATCTGAAATAATAGCAAACCATGGTTTTAGCGCGGGTTACAGTCTGAAATAACTGTAAGCCATTTTTGAGACATGTTTAGAAAAAGAATATTTACACCTCCTGCTCGAACTTCATCTATGATCCCGTGCCATTAATGAATGACATTTCTAAGACCGCAGATGTTATCGATACCAGGAGACATGTCTTGAAAAACAATATTTTTGGTATTTTTCTAATTTTATAATTTTTATGGGTTTTTGTTGGTTTTATATTTTTCTATTTTGTTTTAGTTGGTTTTATATTTTTGTATTTTGTTTTTATTGGTTTTATATTTTTGTATTTTGTTTTCTGATAAATATTTACAAAGATAGAATAGATGATATAGTTAAAGAAGATGATGATACGAGTACCGAGATAAGGATATCGAGCAGCCCCGTTGTAGAAGATAGAAGTCATCATCCCTAAAACTTTCACCACCAAAGCTTCCGAGGCTCTTGCATTGAAGAAAGAAATTGAACCATCTGAAAGTGAGACTCTGGCAGCTTCCCCCCAAACCGAAAATCCTTTGGATGAGCAGATTCGAAGCTCTATTTCAAGCTTTCCTTAGCCAGGTGCACAGAGATGCACACCATAATCATAAATCCCGCTGCTCCTTTTAAGAACGATAATCTAGATTCTTTGTTCGGGGTTATATCATCAACAAGAACAGCAACGTATCATCCCACTCTTTAAATTTCTTCTCATATTTCATTACTACTGAAGTCTGAAGCGATGCATCCCCAAAAGGTGTCACGAGAACAATTCCCCCAAGTAGTTGAATTGATGCAGTCAGTCTCTTTGTATAATGCTCAAGAACTCTCCCGAATACACATCATGAGGGTAATGAAGAACACCTCCCCAATGTTCACATCTTTCGTCCCTGATGATAGTGTATGAAGCTCAAGAACCTGAAGTACACCAATATCCAAGAGCTCTCCCGAATACACATCATGAGGGGAATGAAAACACCTCCCCATGTTCACATTTTTCTTCCCTGATGATCGTGTATGAAGCTCAAGTATCCGAAGTATACCAATACACAAGGAATGAATAACTGATAACATTGAAGAAGCAGGCCAAGTCACTGATTATCTCTGCGGGTGACAATCTCTGCGGATGTCAACTCCGGAATAAGTGATTATATCTCTGAATCACTGATTAAGCCCTCAAGTGAGACAGCTGAGCGCCCCCAATGTACACAATTCTCTCTCCCCTGATGATTGCGATAACATCGAGATCATCACACACTAGTGTACCTCTTTTTATCTTCAGAAACTTTCATTTACATCACTTCCCCCACGTCGTTGGAATAAGAACACTAAACGCTTTGATGAGTAAGACCTTGAGTTTCTCTGCGGTCATGACATTTGTTTTCCCGGGATATCTTCAATCACTGAGAAGAATTAAGTTCATCAAGTTTACTCGCCATGAGTCAAACCTTGAGTTTCTCTGCGGTAATAACATTTGTCTTCCCGGGATATCTTCAATTACTTAGAAGTATTAATCTCATCAATGTTTACTCGCGTTTAGATGCGTGTCTCCTTCCCCTTTGCTGGTTTTGATACTTCAGAATCAGCAACTCTTTGAATGCCCAAATACTTGAAATTTGTTGAGAAGATCACTTGAAGTCTTTGTGAGAAACAACATGCTGAATAATGTGAGCAAGTCTAATTGGGGATTAAATTTGACATATCACATTCCCCCAATTAGTGCTCTCCCCTAGACCGACAATCTTTTTGATAAATGCCCAGATTAAGAAGAAGTCTTTAGATCATTAAAAGCAACTCGTCTTTGGTCTTCTAACATATAGCAAGAAATGTAGAACAGACTGTAGACTCGACCTTCTTCAAGATTGTTCAGTTGGGGAATAGATAGTTAACATCTTCAACTCACACCAAAAAGCATCCCACCAAAACGCATCCCAATTAACTTACATCTTGCAAATCCCCTTAACTAAAATCTCTCCTAATCAAACAAGAACATAAAGATGTTCATCAAGGAAATCAGCAATAAGGCCGCAACGAACACACAAGATGGTAACGCCAAACTACCAATCACATCAAACAAGAACAGAGAGATTGTTCGGAATCATCATGTTGATGTATACGTGAAGCATTAACCGGAAGCACTTTGTCGATAAACTCATCAATCCGAGTGAAGATGTCAACCAACGGCTCTTTAGAAGAGAAAAACTCCATGTGAAGATGACCCGATAATAAGAAGCTCGGTTCTTACATGAGTTTAGAGCCGTATGACCATTTAAATTCTCAAATAATAATCAACCATGCAGTAATTTCACACTTCTTCTCCCCCTCAAGAATTGCATACGGAGTTGCCATTCTTGATTAAATAAGTGAAAATCATCTGAATGTTCTATTCACACTTTTCTCCCGCAAAATAAGCACATGATGTCGCCATCTTCATTATAATCGAGCAAGTGGAATGAGAAAAACAATCAGTGGTAGCCCGGTTCACTTGATGACTGAAGCGCATGGAAAAAGTATGAAGCATGTTGATGAGAAGGGTCATAATAGAGAAGATTTCTCTTCTTCAGAAGATAAAGCGCACTGACACGTACACTTTTCTTTTCTTTAGAGATCGAGGCATGAACTGTTGTGTTCATACGTCATAAGAAGATTTCTCTTCTTCGGAAGATAATGCGCACTGAAACGTACACATTTCTTTTCTTTGGAGTATGAGGCCTGAACTGATGTGAACAGACGTCATAATCTCTCTCTTTTCAGCTCTCTTGGCAAAACATATAATCAACCCCATTATCATTCAGTAGGATTTTTGTCGTGACAGCTGATGGAGAAAACCCAATATGATAAATTTGACCTTGAAGTAAACTAACCCGAACTCGTGACTTAAACTTGCACTTATGTAACAAAGAGCGGTGCCGAGAATTCATGCTCCATTGAATCTCTAATTACTCTATACTCTTCAACCAACCAACCATCGAGTATAAGACGTATGTCACCTCTTGAAAATCCACAATTGAATGTGACACTGAGCACTACAACGTAACTCCTTAAAGTGATAGTTATTTTGTGGTGGTATGAGCCCAATTCCCCCAAGTGGTAAAAGAAAAGGTAAAAGACACCCAACAATAACTAGATTTCCAAGCCTTCATTTTTGATAATAAGCTCGAACAAGGATCTTGAAGAATCTTCATCCATCCATCCTCGATACCTTCAGATGCTAAGTACACTCGCCCGTGATATTTCACTTCAACCTCAAATAAATAATAGTGAATTAACTCCGTTGTCACATCTTCTGATTAAAACTCAACTCTAGCCTCCTTTGACATTTTAAGTGAACTCTGATAATGGTTTCATCCCGACCATGGTTAGTAGCACATAACCCCGTAAAACCATGTAATAACCAAACTGTCATGACGGATATCCAAACACACATCCAATTCATGAAGTACACCCTTTTATCCCTTCTTCGAAGTAGAAACCGTAGCACTAGCATCAAAAAAAGATCCCGAAATACACTTTCCATTTCTCCAGAATGGTTTCATCAGTACGGGATTTTACAACTCTATGGTTTAAACCGAAAAATTGTATCTTTCGCGGGATTTTACAAAACCAAGAATAAACCGTACGATAGATCCAAAAATGCACTTTACAATTACCAGGATATTTCCACTGTCACGGGATTTTACAAGTCTATGATTTAAACCGAGAAATAGATTCTTTCGCGGGATTTTACAAAATCAAGACAAAACCGTAAACAATGTTAGCTTGAATGTGTTATGACAACTTTGGTTTCGGTGAATATCTGTTTTAGGGGGACATGCAGCGGTTCATCAACGGTTCATTATCCAACATCATCATCAACAATTCTTCAACAATTCTCATTTTCACAAATCACTTCATCAAAAACTCATCATCTATGATCCAAGTTAGAGAAGCCCATATGTCCAACATCCAATATCATCACATATAATTAATTATTCAACCCGATCCGATCAATGTAAATTCTTGCAATGATCATCTTATGCATTCTGATATCATTGACATATAGCAAATTGCAAAGAATTTGACCCGGCCCCAAGTCGAATTAAGACCGTTTTGAACCGTCACAAAATACAGCTCATTGACTGACTAATATAAATATTGTATTCACAGCTTTTGTATAAAAAATCGGATAACTAGAATTTACTTTTAGTACCACGATATAGTATACTTCAGCCCAAGTTGAATCTATTGAAAAAAATAGGCCTAGCCCGAATAAATTAAGTTAATCCAATTTATCCAACAAAAAAACCCACGATTCCACGTTCAACATCAGTGATATTGTGACACGGCCCATGAACAATTTGTAACACACAATCCATCTCACTACTAACCTAATATTTGTGGTATTATATAATACACAAACTAACACCACTGGAAACCCTAAGAAACTTCTCCTAATAAAACGCCCCATAAAGCAGACGCCTCCCTTCTCATCTAATCTCCATCAAACCCTAAATCCACTCAAATAGATCCGCCCCCATCAACAATCTGCTGCACCAATCATCCCAAATCTTTCACAAGAAAAGTTAACACGCCTCCATTCAATCTCACTCACAACTCATCCCATATTTCATTGTACCACCACATCGAGACGCACATCACCACAGGGATGGTAAGATGTCGTCAATTAAGCCACATGGATGGTTGAATATACCACAGGGATGGTTAAGGTGTTTAGCGACTGCCATGTGATCTTCACAATGAAACAAGGTAGGTTTAATCCTTTTTATTTCGTTTCATGTGTTTAGAGTTTAAAATTTGAACGAAACATCAATAGATTATAACACAATTGTTATAAATCTGATTGAAATGACTTTCGAATATTAATGAAGTGTATACTTCCAAAGATTAATGGATCGATGAAGTATTATCACGTGTGTATGATCATAAATGGTCGGATATAATTTGAAAAACACACGAGGATATGAGATCTAGATGGGTCGAATCTGAGATTATGAATGATAGTTTCTTTTGTTTCCTTGAGTCGGATCAGTGATGGATTTAAGTGTGAATAACCAATGATGGTTTAGATGTTTTACCATTTAAAACAACACACTAATCTGAGATTCTTGTCTTTATTTATGTTTTGTTTCATTGTTAATTGAGTGAGAGATAAAGAGTGATTGTGATGGTTATGGTTTGAGTCTAGCTATAGGATGTTGGGTTTGATTTGGTATACATGGGCTGATGATGGTTTCGAAGAGATAACCTGAGGTCGAGTAGTTTGAGTCTTGGTATTTGGTTATAGGACTGATGCAAAGGTCTTGGACTGATGAAAGTTGTACTGAGTTTCATGAGACGAGTCTTTTGGTATTGGTATTGGTTAATGTCTTGTGGTCGTGAGTCAAGTCTTTATGTCAGTTATGCATAACATCTTTCTTCATCTTCTTTTCTTTACTTGTCAAGTCGCTAAGATTAGTCAAGTTGCTAGCAAAACTTTCAAGCAAGTCGCTAGTTTACGGGTCAAGTCGCTAGCCAATTCGCTAAGCCAAGTCGCTAGCCAAGTCACTAGCCAAGTCGCTAGCCAACTCGCTAAGCCAACTCGCTTCAGTTGTTGACTCAATAGTCAACAACTCGTTACAAAAAAAATAGTCAAGTCGCTACATTATATTCAAGACCCAAGTTGCTAGCCATTTTTCTCAAGTCGCTAGCTCTGTTATTTGACTCAATAGTCAAACAAACCATAAATCGCTAGATGACTTAATGGCAAGTCGCTACTGTATTCAATGAATCTGGACAGAATATTACAAGTCGCTAGCAAGATTATGACACTTTATTCCGGCGTTGTTTTTCCGGCCATCTTCATGTTAACCCAGAAAATACTTGCAAAATGCAACCTTGACCCATTATGACTTCATTTTGACCAAGAAAAACAGCATAAGAAACATATGACTTCATTATGGTAACTGTTTGGACAGAAACATGACACAAGACAGATTAAACATGACCAAGACTTTTTTTTTACCAATAAAGATACCAAGACTTGATACAAATTGTATACCCATGATAATAAACACCAATTTTCCGGCCACAGAAAAATGCAAAAACCAGTTGAGAACATGTATCAAAACCACAAAAATCAACACAACAAACCTTGGCTCTGGTACCAATTGTAGGATCGTTATTTTTATTGTGTTGATGATTCGGGTGGTCTTGGATGATCAAAATACATGTTTGCCATTAGAGAGAGAAAGTTAGAGAGTTGGGTGTTCTTGCTAGAGACTTGGTTCTCCAAAGTATGGAATATTAGATTGAAAAGCACCACCCCTTCCATGGATGGAAGGGGTATTTATAGTTACAGACAATAACGACCTCCTATCGGCCTGTGGATGAGGGATACAGTGGGTAAAGACCCGTCCTTCCTCCACGGTGTTACTCTAAACTAAACTAGACTAATAACTAACTAATAAAACAATAAATAACGTAACAAACGACAAATCTACGAGCTAACTTATGCTAGATAATATTTCGGGTGACCGACTCTTCACTATGGAATTTTCTAATTCCTAACAATTTGCGTCCTTAACACGGTGTATACCCGACACCTCTACACTATTTGCAAGCATGTTGTGTAGACCTATGAAAAAAATCCTCCTGCATAACGTAAAATAATAATTGTTATCAAAATTTTGCATTTCCATGTTTTCTTTCCTAAGTGTATGCCAATAAATGAATTAAACAAATGAGATGACAAGTCACTGTCAAAATGGCAAACCACGGGCCAACACAAAGAGCATCAATGTCGTATTTTGCATTATATACCTACACAAGTTTTGAATAAAAATTAGAGCCAAAAAAAATCTTGCTACAACCAAAAATGAAAAAATAAGTAACATAAACAGAAACTCACGCCAAGACCATAAGATCCATATGTCAATATAGTTGCTGAGGCAGTCTATCGAACCCACCACTTTTTATAACTCTATAAAGATTTAAAACTGTTGCAATACCTTTAACTCTCTATTGTTAAGCTCTTTAATGGCGGCAATAGCAGCCAAATATTGAAACCTGAAGGTCACAAAAGCATAACCTTTATTCTCAGTTAAATAACATTAAAATACATATATAGCAACATAATTTTCTATAAAATAAAGAGAGAGGGAGAGGGGGAGAGAGAGAAAGAGAAGGTAACCTCGGTGACTTCTCCAATAGATTCACCAAACTCTTTCAGAACATATTCAAATGCATCAAGAGGAATTACACCAAGCATACAAACAGACGCCCAAGTATTTCCAATGACGCAATAAACATACAAATGGATGCCCTACTATGACAACCGATGCACTAAACATACAAACGAATACACTATAAAAATACACAGATGCCTTAATATCTTTGACGATGCACTAATCATACTCACTGATGCCCTAATATGTTTATAGACGCACTAAACATACAAGTATATGCTGAAGTATTTCCAGCGACGTACTAAACATACAAATGGATACCCTACTATGACCAATGATTCACTAAACATACACACTAATACCTTAATATGTCTAATGATTCACTAATATTACTCACTAATGCAATCATACTCGCTGATGCTCTTAGATGTTCAATGATGCAGTAATCATACTTATTGATACCCTAATATGTCCATCGATGCACTAAATATACAAATAGATGCCCAAGTATTTCCAAGAATGCACTAAACATATAATAGATGTTGAAGTATTTCCAGCAACCACAAACACAGATGCACTAATACAATTTGATGCCGTAACTTGAATTTTTGATTCTGCAAATATACACACAGATGCCCTCAGATATCATATAATTCAATGTTAAGCTCATATACTGAAAATTAGTGCATCACAGCTTTAAAATCTTATTAAGACATTTTATCAAATATTTGGTGTGCAACTTTAATAAACACATTTTATATGCATTTTTTCATCAGATTTGTTCCAAATCTTGTATAAAGCATGATAATATGATTATAAACTTTCAAAAAAACTTAAAAAGTCATTACATCATAGTTAAAAACTTACAGATTTTGTACACTTAAAAGTTACATAATTAAAAACTTATTCTAATTGCTGAAGTTGATAATTATACACAATTATATTATGTTTAAATCAATAATTTGAACCAGAAACATTAAGTTAAACAAATGAATGGGAAGATCAATTCGTAAAGAAAACAAACATGATTGAGAATTGATGGTATGATGTTGTGGTGGAGGAATGGTGTTGATATCGTTGTAGTGCGATGTTGATTGGTGGCGGTGTGGTGGCTGTGTGGTGGTGGCGATGGAGATGGTGAATGAGAGGAATCACGACTATGTGTGTTTGAACAAATAATTGTGTGTTTGCATCTGATGGTTACTAGCTAATCCGTATATGTTTTCCTTTTTTCAAAATTTATCCTAAAGTTTGAGATGTTTTCAAAATCTACCCTGTAACTTTTTTTCTCACTTTTCTATCTAATTACACTTTTCTCTAGAACCGGATCGTATATATATATATATATATATATATATATATATATATATATATATATATATATATATATATAGTGCGGTTTTAGAGAAAAGTGTAATTAGAGAGAAAAGTGAGAAAAAAAGTTATAGGGTCTAATTTGAAACATCTCAAACTTCAGGGGTAAGTTTTGAAAACCACCCAACCCCTCCCCCCCCCCCCCCCCCCCAAAAAAAAAATTGGCAAGAAACAAATTTTTTTTCCCGTCAAAAATTTATAACTGTGATGCACCTTTTTTTTGTGCATCATAGTTATAACTACTTTTTTAACTGTGATTCACCAAAATAAAAAGGTGCATCAAATCGCATATGTTATTAAACCTTTGTGTATAAAAACAGAGAATTTTTAACTGATTCAACATGCTTATTTAATATACATTGAAATCAATTATCCTAACATGTTTCAGAGTCATTTTATTAATCACATGGCTAACTTACTTTTCATCAATTCACGGTGGTTAATATGCTCTGGTGTTATCCCAACGACAAAGCATGTGGCGCTACCATGGCTCTGTCTCTGGTTGTACAACTAATGCCCCTTAAAGAGCATAGTATACTAAGTTATTGCAATGTTATATGAGCATATTAGGTAACAATCGTTGGGTGCATCTCGGTTATAAAATTTGATGCATCATAGTTATAACTAATTTTTATAACTGTGATGCACCAAAATAAAAAGGTGCATCACAGTTATAAAAATTTGGCGGGAAAATTTTTGGCCCCTAGAAAAAAAAAATTGGCGGGAATTTTTTTTTCCTGGGGGTGTATGGTGCGAATTTACAAAACCTCCTTAAAGAATAAAGGAAAATACAATTTGGTCCATGTAGTTTGGTGTGAAAAAAAAGAGAGAAAGAGGGGGTGATCTAATGGTTGAGATTACTTTTCTCACTTTTCCCTTGAGATCAACTTTTTAAATGATCGAATCTCTCTCTCTCTCTCTCTATATATATATATATATATAGGGTAAAGTTAAAATAAAAAGACAAATATCCGTAAAAAGAATAAAAAAAAATTTTATTTATTAAAAATTCTCCAAAAATTCCACAAGACCGGGTATGTTGGTGTATAAAACTTTTGTGAAAACTTTTTTTTTGAATTTTGAGTTTTGATACGTTTTTTGTAATGCACAAAAAACAAATTTTGATGCGCAAAAAAAAATTTGATGCACAAAATTTTCAACTTGTTTTAGTTAGATGCGCAATGTTATTTTGATGAAAAAAGTCAAAAGAAGTTAGGTGCAAAAACCAATTTTTGATGCACAAAAAAACGATTTAATGCGCAAACGTATTTTTTCATAACTTTTTTTCGAAAAAAATATCCACTTTTAGAAAAACGTTTTTCACAACTTTTTCATGCACCATCATACCCGATATTGTGGAATTTTGGGGGAATTTTTCGAGAACTTTTTTTGAAAAAAATATTTTTATCTTTTTACGGATATTTGTCTTTTTATTTGATCTTTATCCTATATATATATATATATATATATATAGGGGAGAGTTAACGTGAGATTAAACTTAAAGTTGTAAAAATAAGATCAAGTCTAAAAAGCCACTAAAACATTTATAAATAACAATTTTAGCAATAATACGCATAAAAATAATATTTTAATACAAATTAACATTTTAGCAACTAATAACCAAATGATACATGAGTTTAGATTAGAGATACACCTGATACACATTACAATAATAAATATTCCAAAATCTGATACTCATACAAAAACCTGATACACATTATCACCTAGGTTTCGTAAATTTAAAAAAGAAATCTATCGAAACTTTAAAAATTTTAGTTGTAGTTAATAAAAAAATTATTTTTGTTGTAAGGAGAGTGTAGCTTGTCAAATTTTAGTTGGATCTCATTTTAACAACTTTTAGTTTGATCTTATTTGATCTATATTCTATATATATATATATATATATATATATGTATACATATATATATATATATATATATATATATATATATATATATATATATATATATATATATATATATATATATATATATATATATATGTATACATATATATATATATATATATGTATACATATATATATATATATATATATATATATATATATATATATATATATATATATATGTATATATATATATATATGTATATATATATATATATATATGTATATATATATATATATATGTATATATATATATATAGGGTCCGGATCAAGTGCGGATTACATTTTAAGTAGAGATGGTGCGGATAATATCACAGTAACATTCAAAAATAATAATTCAAAAAAATCTGAAAAAATTAAAAAAAGAAAGAGGAGAACAATTTATTAAGAATCGCTGAAAAAAAGTTCAGAAAAAAAATCATTTTCATGGTTAAAAGGTATAATGATATTATGAATTTTGTTAATATTACCGTAATTATCAAGCTTTTTTAATAGCAGTACTAACTAAAGACTAGCAGTACTAACTACTAATGCTAGCAGTACTAACTAACTAAGGTTAGCAGTAGTAACTAAGGCTAGCAGTACTAACTAAACTAGCAATGATATTAAGTTTTTTTCTAATATCAAAGTAACTTTTTAAGTAAAATTGTTAATATCATAGTTACTTTTTACATGTTTTCTTAATATCAAAGTTAATTTTTTTAATATCACCGTAACTTTTCTTAATATCAAAGTAACTTTTTATGTAAAATCGTTAATATCACAGTAGGACTCATAATATCGTTAATATCACGGTAGGACTCATAATGAAAAAAACAAAAAGTGCTTATAAAAATCTGAAAAAATTTAAAAATGAAAGAAGATAACAATAGTAAGGATCGTTCAAAAGGAAAAAAAATTAAAAAAATCGTTTACATGGTCAATTGGTACCGTGAAGGTTAGCGCAGATCTTGACTTTTTTACAAAAAGTCAAGATTAGATCTGGAATGGGCGTTCCAGATCAATCCGCACATCCGCACAAATTTAAAAAATCAACACCTAATCCCACTCTATATAATATATATATATATATATATATATATATATATATATATATATATATATATATATATATATATATATATATATATATATATATACACTAGTGGCAAAACCCGTCTGATGGACGGGTATGACTTGTGGTTTTTATTTTTCTGATTTATTAGAACAAATATATACTAAAAAGTAATTAAAAGTTAAATGAAATGTTAAAGATCTATAATTGATGTTTACCATAATCCATTAAACGACTAAAAGCAGGTAAATAATTTGATTTTTTTTTCTATTTGTTGTTAATTGTTTGTGTGTATTAAAGAAAAGCTACAATGTGTTTATGTTATGTTTGTCAATATAGTGTGAACATATGTTTTAGTATGAATCTAATTTCTCAGATGTCCTTAAGGATGTCCATTATTAATGAGAACACTAATAAATAGATTTGGTGATGTTTCATGTATATTTGGCATGTTTCACTGTTTTGAGATATTTTTTTTGTCTGCAGAAGCTGTTAAGGTTCTTTTTGTGCAGGTGAATGTTACATTTGTTTTGTGTCCGTTTTTGTTCTTCAATTGTCATGTTCTGAAGAATCAATGTTACTCATGTCGTAATGTTACCTTTTGGAACTCAAAAATAACTCATTTATTTTGATGTCATTATCTGTGTCGGGGTCCAAATTATTGCCCATAGTACTACATCATTACACTAAATAAACTATAAAGCAACATGTGTTTTGTTATAAGAAACATGAACTTTAGTCCTCAGGCTCTCTCCGAGGCTTCAACATCTTGTGACTCGTTTCATAGGGAGCCTGGTTGACTACCAAAGTGGTTGACTAACCAGTTTTGTTCGATTTAGAGCGTTAACCACTCTGTTTGGTTAAAAATAAATCAAATCAAGCTTACTGATTTCAACCTTTGACAGGTATGGTAGACCCAAGATAACCAAGCTAGACAATGAACATCCATAATTGGTTCATGTACCTTGGATCAACTGCTCTAACAACATCTGTTCTCGTTTGGTTATTTGCAGTAATGACAGACACATAAATTTTTAAAACCAGTAATTTGTTTTAGCATTCATAAATATTTATTTGTGACTAAGCATTTAATGAAAAAGTAGGGTATATATATAAGTTCAAGTTTAAGAAAATATGATAGTTAGTGGATGATAAACTATATATTTATGTTTTGTTTGTTACTTTTAGTCGAGTTTGATAGAAAAATAAGTTAAGTGTATTTGTTTGGATGAAAATCGGGCATGACCCATTTATACGTATTTGCTTCCCACAATTCTCAAATGTTGCAAATTTCCCCCTTAAACTACATAACAACTTTAAACCACTTAATAAGTTTTAATAAGTTAAAATATGTCAAATAAGCTCAATTAAACTATAATAGGCAGTAGTCTTTAAAATAAGTGATACTTATATATTTGTATTAGGTTAGGTTTAATAAGTCCAAAATAAGCCAAAGAGGTCATAGATTAAACTTTTTATATAATTTATATCAAAATAGGCCAAGGGGGCCACGGATTAGATTTTTTGTATTATTTATATCAAAATAGGTCAAAGGAGATGTGGGTTAGATTTTTTGTATAATTTACACAATATTAAGCCAAAATCTATAAAATCAAAATAAACTAATCAAATAAGCTTTAAAATAAGTCAATAAGTTTATAATTAAGCACTTTGACCATTTTGGTTGACTCGAAATAAACTAAACCAAACGCTACTAACTGTTTTATAACCAAATGATTTACTGATGGACATGGTTTTATGTTTTAATGACCATAATTGAATATACATTAGATAACAGGTTGCCTAAGGGTGTGTTTGGTATGCTACTTGGAATCACAATTGGTATGACATTGATTAGAGGGTGGTATGAGATTAAGGATATCGATTCCATTTATGTTGTTTGGTGTGAGCTTTAGGGTATAGTTTTCACATGTTAGTGGTGAGTCCCAAAATAACAAAATATTGAAATGAAGAAAGAAAATGTGACGACTTTTGCATTAGAAAAATAGTTCACTCATATTAGTGGTGGGTCCACATTAATCAATTAGAAAAGGAGTCTACTCCCTTTACTATGAGTCTATGGGTATAGAGTGATAGTTTGATTCCCCAAGTTATTAACTAAACATTTGCAATGATAATCATTGTCATTGATTGATTCCGATAGTCATATACCAAACACACCCTTAGTAAATGATCATCTCATAAACAAATCAATACTCATAGGGTACAACATAATTTTTGAATAATTCATGTCTAAGTTAGTGGCTGAATGCATTATACTGAAAAATATGGCTCAATATCTTATTGTCCAACAAACCGAGGTCAAAACCAAATAAGTACTTTAATGTCGAAAATAAGTAATCAAGTCAAATAAACACCTTCAAGGTTTGAGCCAATCTTTGGCTTTTTGTAGTTTTATGTTTTCTCTTGATTCATTTTAGTCCAAAGGTTGTATATTTAATTAAACTTATAAGCCAGTTGTGTTTCTTTAATTTACCTAATAGAATGGTTTGTATCCTTTTGTTTTATCTACTCAAGTCAAAATGATTATCTCAATCATATGTGTATTGTTTCATAAGTATACAAGTTATATCACTTTTATCCCAATCTAATAGAACAAACTAATATAAATAGTTAAACAAGGGAATAGCACAGTTTCATAAATAAGCTAGTAACTTCAACTGTTGATAATTATTTGTATAAAATTGAATAACTATGATGAACTGCGGAGATGATTTAACATAACCATGTTTTGCTGAACTACGTTAAAAAGTGAATTATATGACAAAATACTAGCCTCACATTCTGACAAATAACAAATTCGGAAACTATCCTTTTAGTAAGAAAATCAATCAATGATAAAACATAAAAACTCCCTTCTAATTGTGATTTTACCAATTAGACATTCCTGCTTGTCGATATCCACCAGCACCTAACGTTTTTTTGCATACATCATCACTCAGTTGAGTGATGAATAATAGCAAAGTTCTGAATTTGTATGACATGTTACCAAGACCCTTGTAGTTCTCTATAGTTAGTCCCCAATATCTTTGAAACTTATCACGCAGACCCCTAATGCCTTAAAGTGTCTACCAAAAAAAGTAGGCCAGTGATAGTGATTTTCCTTCTTCCCTACTTGAATATTATCAACTGTTGTTGATTACTATTTGTATAAAATTAGATAACTATGATGTGACTGATATTATTAGTAGAATGCAAGCATGTGACAAGTAAACTTTCTTATTCAAACATTCAGACAAAAAAAAGTAGAATTGGTTAAACCATTCGTTTCAGTTACAATCACGACAGTTAGAAAATTAAAAAAGAAAATTCTCTATCAATTCAAAACTCATTACTTCCTTTGTTTTGTCATTCAAGTCGCCTCTTCAATTGATTGTGGTGCATTCTCTTCAACACCTTGCAAGCTGCTAAATACAACTAAAGTATTATAGAAGGTGAGCCACTTAAACAGAATTGTATTTATGACAGAATGCAATTATACGCATTATCTTATCATGTTAAGAGATAAGGTATACGAAATCCAAGAAAGAAATGACAACATTAGAGGTGACAATTTAGAGACATTTACTCATGTCTAGACATACTGGGTTAAAAAAATGGCAAAACGGGTAAGATTGGTCGAATTAGCTAATAGGGGAACACGCCAATTTGGATTGAACAGGTAAAACAGGTAGAAAACTCTACTTTGGTTGCTCAAAGCTGTAATGTTCTCTTTTAATGATGTATACGGCGTTTGGCAATGCTTAAGTATACAATTATAACATATAGTTTAAGGGTATATAAGTATTGTTGTAGCATCATTTGACAATAAAAAAACAACTCCTAAACCTGTAGATAGTAATTTCCAGAAGTTAGTCTACAAACACCAGATAAGTTCATTCACTGTGGGAAGTTTTTCAGGCACGTTTGGTTCTGTTACAGCGTCATGCAGGAACAGTAGTTGTTTTTCCTTTAGTACCTACTACAGCCAACAAATACAGTTTAGAGAAATTGATAGTGAAATCATGGCTGACCAGTTTAGGACATATACATATGTGCAGTATGATGTGCAAACACAGGGATGTCCTTAGAGATATCGTAATCCATGTGCCGTGCTGTTATTGATGTTACATTTTTTAAAGATGTATCACATGGATAGTTTTTGCTCAATGTGAGACAATACAAGTGGCAAAATGGGGACTGGTTGCATACAGGTCAAGAATAACTGTATGGAGTGAAAACAGGTTGGGTTGACCCGAAATAGATTTTATACAAAGTTCTATATTTTTATGAAAAGTTAGTGTTCCAAATATGATAAAAAAATATTAACAAAAACCTGAACAAAAAATTTCAAATAGTTTTAGGCATTCAATGGGCAAGTTTGAACCCATTAAATTAATATTTATACCAGTTTGATCCAATTTGACATAGATATAACTCAAACCAATCCATTCGTATTTAAGTAGATTCAAGTTGCCACCTCTAGCAAACAGCAACGCTAGTATAACAAACCCGGTTTGTTTATTAACTAACCTGTGTAATTTGAAGGTGTTGACTCCATAACGGTGAGTTGTATCTTTTTCCAGATCTTTTGGTAAATTAATGATCTCAATTGCATCAAATGGGCATTTCTACATTAACAAAAAGAATGAATATCATACTTGAGCTGCAAATACTGTTAATGAAAAGGAGGAGGTAGTCTTTGTGGTGTTGACTATAAAATAGAAGAAAAAAGACATAAATTTGTATGCCTAAATGATAGTGGCATGAAAGTATTCACTCCATTCTAGGTATAACGAAAGCCCCACAGAGGAGGATCACTGAATTATATACACAAATGACATTTGCAAGATATAGCAACGAAGTATTTGAAACTGACCATGGCGCGATTGACTGGTAGTGCCTTCTAGTGCTCCATTCGCATCCATCGTATCTGAAATAAAACAAACGTACAACAGATGAGAATAATTGGAAAAAAAGGCACAACTGATATTTCAAAAATACAATAAGAAAGTATTTACATTACCGGGATGCGCAAAGCAGCGGCGTTTGTTTTGTATAGAAGATATTGATGGTTATGTAGCTGCAAAAGATCAGAAAAAGGCATCACTATCTGAGCATACATGCAGCAACACAATGAAAATGAGGAATAGTATTGAACATAAGCATACGAAAATAGTTACATTCATTGCTAATTTACCAAACCATGTTCTACTGATGATTTGTGCTAATATAGGTATAAAGTAGAGCCACACTTACTGTATCCTCGTCAATCTCATTTTCATCATCGGAGATTTGTGGACGGTTAAAAAGTTAAAGAAGGTTTCACAATTCTATGTTTTTGTAATTGGTACCCTTTTTAGGTTTCTTTCTCAGAACCTTCTGAGTCAAATTTGTCCCTGGATAGCAGCTGATCTCCGTCCTATAATTTCCATAATAAATTGGATGTGAGACCATGATTTTGAAACCGGATATTAGAAATGATAATCAAAGCTAGAGTTTCAAAAAAACAGAGGTTAGAGATAGTTCGAAATACCAATTTATTTTTCTAAGATATGTTCCTCCTTATCAATCATCTCATATGTTTCCCAAGGCTCCTGATGCTTATTCCATAACCCATATATAACTCAAAGAGAATATATAACTCAAAGCTGGTTAAAATTAGAGTATAATTTAGGATATGAAAGAGAATATTACATAGTGTAGAGTTGTAAGAAACATTATCACCTGACAACTAACAATTTCTTCCCCAAAGAAGCAAGGAGTGCAAGCCTGCTACCCGTTTTAACACAAAGAACCCTAACAGCCTTTGTATTCGCAAGAAACTGGATATCTTCTATTTCATTTGGAGCAACCAAACTTATCTACACAATAATGTGAAAATTCTTTGGAAAAAAGGTTTTGGTTGTAGCAGAAAAACATGACAAATCATGACAAATAAAGCTTTTGTTTCAGAGTACCAAGCTTACCTTTGGTAGTAAATTCATTCCTCCCATTCCATTTACCCTTCGAGCGACGATTATAAGCTGACCAGAAGCGTCAATATCAAAATAACGACCTCCGTCAACCCGGAACTCATTGCTATAGTAATTAGATGAGAAGAGACCAAATAACTTATGACAAAATAGCGTACAATAGTTAATGGACAATTATCGTGTATGTATGAAAAAACAATTTGACAGCGTTTGTGAAATAGTTGAAGGAACTCATCAGCTTCCTTTGCTCCAATTCTGTTGAAAGCGGTTGCAAGAAGCTTGAAGCAAGAAATCAGATCATCCTTGAATGTAGTTGAGCATGAATCCTTAATAACCACCTCTTGCTCACAACCGACAAGACATCCAACTTGACGGCCATCCATGTAACCTTTACAAGCCATCAGAATATCACACACACGATTGCGAAAATGCCCCACAACAAAATCCTCAAAGTTCTGCAAGATAAGAACAAAAAACGTGCCATGTGATAAGCATTAATTAGTAATTATATTATAAGAAAAAGTACATGAATTACCGTGGGTGGCTTGTTCATGATAAACACCATTGTTTTTAGTGATCTGATAAGGGTATTCTCGTTGTACAGAAAGCAAGCATATTCTCGATAAACCCTGATTCTTCTGAGGTAGATAACATCATTAAGCAACGGCTTTGGGTTCAAAATCATGCTCTGAATATTGACAAGAAGCTGTAGGAGTGTCGAACTGCCACGGACCCACATCTCATCTTCTTCGTCTAAGTTGCCAGTTGTTCCTGGGAGCCTCAAGCATACATAGCCACACTTGTGCAGATTTGGATTGATGTAAAGACCACCAGAGTGATACCTTATAAGTTGAATAAAATTAAGATAAATAGATAAAATCAGTGAATATAAAGAACATAAGAGATCCATTGTCATGCAAGAAGAATATAAGAAATCAGATAGATAGATAAATAAAGAAAAACAGGAGGATGACATACAGGTGGGGTAAGAGGATATTTGCTTGGAAAACACACATCAAAAAAGAAGAGACCACCATGATACGGAGTCCCCTCTTTTCAGATAATCACAACCCTCAGTAGATCCATACTCGGTTCATAAATCCTCACAAATATTGAATCTGTAACCAAATTATCGTTGTATCGTTGTATTATAAAAGTAAATTACTATAGAATAACTGCAAATACCTAACACATCCGATGAAGAATGAAATTACTTATTAGCTGGAGATGACTGCACAAAATATGATATTAGGGTTATGAGAAAAAGTAAATTTATAAAAATAGAATATGTGTATCCGATTATCATTATGAATGATTTGAAAATTATACAGATTAACAATACACTATCCTATATAGATTATGGCATGCACAATCTTTAAAAAAACATTGGTGGTTCGGTGGTTAAGGTGCCTAATAACATGTGTAAGGTTGTGAGTTTGAATCCTGATAGGGTTTTTTTTAATTAAAAAAACAAGACGAAAATTTAGAGACAAACAAATCTAGATGACATAATTAAACAAACACAAAACTCAAATTAAGTTTAAAAAAATGCCACGTAATCAATGATGACATGGAAATATGACTTGGCATTATGGGATGCCAAGTGGCATTATGACGTGGCATGCCTCCTCTTATATATAATGTATATATATATATATATATATATATATATATATATATATATATATATATATATATATATATATATATATATATACTAGTTTTCGAAGCCCGCCCAATGGGCGGACATGACTTATAATTATTTGTTTGTTGTTTTTTGTTAGCGTAAATACGTTTTTAAAGTTTGTCAAATAATATTATAAGACGATTGGTCGGCCATCAGTTTTAATCATTTGTTTGTTGTTTTTAAATAGCTTGTATACATTTTTAAAAATTGTTAAACAATATTATAAGATAATGCTTTTTTTTATTTTAAATAAATGATTATAAATTAAATTAAACAATTTACAACTATAAGTGGCACGAATATATAAAAAGAAAAATTGTGTTAAAGAAATAATAAAACTTTGTGCCGTTGCAAAGACATTTCTTTAGTCTATCTTTCGCGAACACATGATAAGTACACCTACCTTCAATGCAGATGTCGCATACAAATATTGTCTAGAAAGTAGGAAAACTTCATAGTTTATTTAATACTGCTTGGTTCACTCTACACAAAATTGGTCGTTTTGTCGGTGACCGGTAATCAAACTCGATAACACCTCATAATTATCTATTTCAAAAGTAATGAACAAACCATAACCAACAAATGAGAAGTACAAACATTTTAGTATATATCTTCATTAGACACTTGAATTATAATTATATGCCAATAACAAATGATAAGTACGCACAAAATTTAATGTATGTTGTAGTGTTGTTGACGAATATACAGTTAATGGACGTAGCTTGCCAAATTAAGACCAAGATAGGATTTCGACATATATAAAATTATGTAGCTTAAACCATAAAGTTCTCTATGAGTGTATGAACATTAAACTTAAATGGATATTCTTTTAACTCTTCACACTATGTAGTTCATCAAACTGGGACCAAGTTACATGCATACCAAAACAGATCTTGTAGCTTAAAGTCTTAATCACATGGTAAGGCTAGTAATTTGATTGTCCACTACAGTAACCGATCACTAAAGACGTCATGTAATTAGCATAAATACACATGTTTCCTATGTTAGAAGTACGCACACAAAGTCAATGAATCAAATCGACTGACTACGATGCTTCATGATAGTCACCAACTTGTAAGCCAATGTGTGGTGTTATGTCTCCTAAAGATGCTTATTTTATACACATAAAGTGATAAACCCAATCTATTTATCTTTAGGTACGGATTTTAATTTACAAAGACGTGATGAATCACAGGCATAATTTGATTCAAACACTGTCAAAGAAGAAAAAAAAGTATGCAAATTATACCATTTGACATCATATGAACCCAAACCATAACCCTACAGATTCGATTAGTGAACCTTATGGCAAAGTATACATCATCTCAAAAGTTTGATTCACACAGTGTAGTCCCAAAGCTCCGATTCCAAACATTTTATTCTTATCCGAGAATAATCAACATCTAGTAACTATAAGTAGTTAATCACAATATAACATTGATAAAAGGACCTCAAGATTTAAGTATCAAACAAACATACCTAACACCAGCATCACCGACAATTCCAATAGCGATACCAGAAGAGAGACCAGCTAGACCACAAGCCATACCAGATGAGAAATGAGCATATCCATCAAACAGATTGTATGATTTCGCCTTAGGATTAATTCCAGTACTTATAATAACCGCAATAATCAAACCGTAAATACCCAACGCTCCAGCCATAACCACCGGCGCAATCGACTTCATCACCAATTCTTGCCTCATCACTCCCATCAGCCACTCCTACACCACTCTTTGCGGTCCCATACACCGCTCCCATACCTATCACAAATCACAAAACGCATTCCTCAGTTACGTTTTCAAAATCTATAACAATACAACTAACGGATGAAAACATATAATACCTAAAAATACAAAAAATAATGAACAAAAACCCAAAATTGACACGCGTTGGCCTGCAAAATTTTAAGAAAAAAAACAACGATCATAACGTGTCGAAGCACACATGTTTAAACCAATGGTCCATAAACACTACAAATAAAACTTTAGATTTCTGTTAACTTACACTTTTCTGTTTCATTGAATCTGTGAAAGCTCCTGTATCCAGGTTGAAGTATACAATGGGAATCCATAGCCGAATTACAGAGAAACGCCTTTAGCTAAAGAGAATTTACCTTAATGTTATAATCGTCTCTCTCAGTTACTTGCTGCAAAAGTTGTTGATTATGAGCTTGGACATCATAATATGCCTGGCCAATAGGCTGCATAAAAGAATTGTCCTCGGTAAATTACGCGACCAAACACCAACCTTGGCTACAACCATGACCCGGATCACAGATCCCCTGAAAAAGGAAAAATAAATAGATTAGCGAATATCGCGTAGCATGAATAAAGAGTGCCTGGCTATAAAGATCCTGCAATGGAACACCATTAAATTCATCAAACGAAACATTAGCTTCTGTGTTGAGCACTTTTTGGCACTTTAGTTGCAGCAACAAAGTTCACATCTTTAGCAAAGATACTTTGATCAATCAATTTGTTCAATGTTTATGGGTCCAATACGCTAACATCAAAAGAAAAGAAGGTTTTACACAGTTTGCCAAAAAGAAAAAATGAAAGTGTCAGATATAAATAAGTTAGGCTTACTTTGTTGGCTTCATTAATATCCAACATGCATTGCATATTGTTAGATTCGGCTTCTGCATCATCACCATTGCAATCCTATTTGGTAGCCTGCAATAGTTCATTCAACAATGGGTATATTACTTTCACTGGTTTCATTTTACAAAAAATGAGAAAAAACATGAAACTGCGATGGAATGGGAGCTTTATCTTACAGTTACCTCATATAGTTCATCGGATATATTTGCCATGCAATAAACATATTTAAGTCTAGAATTTATATCCCCGTTTTTGTCCGTCAATGGGTTTCCTCCTATCTATCCCTCCCATTTCATTCGTCAAAAATGTCAATATGAGAATCTTTGTTTTATTCCTAAATGTATCAATGGGTTTCCTCCCATGCCTAAATGTATCATTAGATTTGCGGGGGTCTAATGTCTACATGAATCCTCGTCGAATGATTGGACAAAACTTTGCTGAAGATTCAGCCAGTTTAGTCTTGATAGTGGGTGCACAACTCACAACCCATGTATATAAATAAGGACAATGGTTATAACTTGTAATAAAACTCAACATGGTAATTGGTAAACACAAAATGCCCCACTCGAGTCATTGTAATTTAATTTTTTACCGTATAAGTAATAAAAAAGTTGGCTTTCTGTCTCATTTGATTCATCAAGTTACGTGACCTTCTAAACCAATTGACTTAAATGGAACAAAAAAGCCATTTTTTTTAACTAATTGAAACAATAAATGCCACATACATGTCATCAGGTCACTGATGACTTATGTCCACAAAAAATCTTGATGACTTGAATAGGACTCCACGATATCATTTGATTACTCATACGTCCAAAAAGAAGTATAATGGCTGCACTGGAACTAAAATGGCAGTAAATCTGGCCATTATTCAGTATAAAATAATCACAGTTGCTATAAATGATGGCCCATTTTCATATTGATAAGTGAATTGTACTTCCAACTAATGCTATTTAAAGGTGATCATGAACTACAGTTTCCAGTTAATTAAGTAAGATGCATTTATGAGTTGAGAACGACTGTCACCAAGATGCAATGGTTGTTATACGTAACTTCATTTCTTCTTAATCGTGATAAGCATTATGATTTGTGAAAATTAAGTATGCAAATATGTGAAGAATAAAGAAAGAAGCCAATGGCGCAAAAACAGCATTGAGATAAGGCACAACACTAAAATTTCACATGTAGACATGGTCCTAACACCAAGTTTTTCCTCTATTTCAAGAGCGTTTGGCATTTTATTACAAAAGTGATTATGCGACATGGGATATTAGAATCAGATATTCCGCTGTGACAAAATGGCATATGGGTTGCACGGATAGTGTTCAGATGTACTTATGCAAATAAAGGCATGATAATCAGATAATCTATTGTTCAAGTGTTTGGTAAAGACTAATCTACATTATACATTGTGTGAGTTAGGTATGTAAAGAAACCTATAAAATGGCTACAACAAAGAAAAAAAAAAACTCATTTACCAAATTTTGTCGCGAAATATCCATATGCAATTCAAGGGAACGAAACTGCAACATGTAGTACCTGAACATTGATATGTTAATGGCTTATTTTTCCCTGACTTGAAAACTGTTCGCAGGAGTAGAACTCCGACGCAAACTATCATCAGTAAAATATAATCACCTACAATACAATCCTGGTTAGTTAAATCTCTCGCAATCACGTACATTTTACAGTCAACCTGTGGTAATGGATTAAAACACAAATGCTTATTAAACTAATATCACACTATTTTCAAATATTAGATAATTCTGTAACCAAAATCTTATCGTGTATCATTGGATCCTAGTAATCACAAATATGAGCTTACAGATTTCTTGTTTTTCCCTTCGTCCCTGACACAGGTCCTCTTCTGGCAGATGAAGAAGTCGGTAGAGGGAGATGTTTTGGTGGCGGTGCACCAAATGACTGTGAAGGTCCTGAGGGGTTCATCTTCTGCTTCTTACGGGTTGCTGAAACAGATGGCCTTACAACTTATATAAAAAGATTTTCATTTAGAAACTCACCCGCAGTCTTGAATGCATCTAATATGTGCATAATATCACTGTTTTATCTTTGGTATATATTCATTGAATACAACGGCTGTTTGAAAAAGTAAGGTATCAAAGAACAGTGGCAGCGATTTACAGGGAAACAGCCTTGTGCATATCAAGATAGCGTATCGGCGAATCAAATCAGCGAAGGGACAAATACAATTATGAAAAATAAAGAACCTATAGAAAATTTTGGACTATATACCTTCGTTTACAAATAAAGTGGATCCTTCTATAGCTGGGAGAACGGCTGTTTGTGGACTGGTTTGGCTGCCAAGTGATGCAACGCACGTCTGCACATTTTGTTCACTACCACGACTGCAAAACTGGGGCTGTGGTAGTTGTTGTGTCATCGTTATCCCACACATAGATACCTTCCCCGCTGAGGTGTCTACATCTGGTGTCGCCAATAAGAAGAAGGTGTGAGAACACAGACTAAACATATTAGATAATTCTTGAATAAAAGTAACATATTAAATAAAAGTAACATATTATAACAGAGACTTTAGGATCACGAGATACGCTATTTGCATTTTGGAGATCATGATCGCATGTATTCTTAGAAAGGTTATGGTCTATCGTTCAGTGATCAGTCTGCTATATTGCTCGATAAACAAACTATTAATAAGTTAGTATTGATTCTATGATTTTACTATGATATAATACCTTAAAAGATACTCGGCACAGCTGGCTCCCGTGTCTTTTGAGATCATGTAATCAAGAACCATATGATGATTATAATACAGCTGCAAACAAAGAGATTATAAGAATGCTTATACTTTGTAATTAAAAAATTGATGTATAATAACAGTAAATATGCATCAGTTTCAATTACCTCTGAAAGAAATATATGAAATAAGTGTACAGGATCAAAGATATACGACATTAGCTAAACCATTTCCTTTCGGACGATCGAAGATGTTAGATCTTGGCTAATCCTACTAAATACTCAAAAATAAATAACACAAATACAGAATAATCATCTATAAAAATTGGACTAAACTATATTATTTAGTTGCTCACAGTTGCGTATATGTCAACTGTAAGAGGACTTTAAATAGTATATCATCCTCATGCATATAAAAATGGATAAAAGAAGTGGTGAAGCTCTTGCGGCTGTCATCATATAACTCTGAATTCACAAGTATATTTTCAGGAAGCTATTTTCTCAGCCAGTCATAAAATCCCGGCATCATTCCCCACTCTTCTTCCCTTTTCTCAAAATCAATCTAAATTCAACATAAACAAAACATTTGAGTATTCATATGTATATATAGAAGCTTTCTTAATAGTACGTGGGTCGGGTTGAAAAGAATTGTTTATACCTTTATTTAGTAGGGTTACCTCTTGTTCTTCATCGTCGTCATCATCCGAGATGACATTACTAACCTTCTTTTGCACATCATTAAGTATAGAAAATGAACAATGTGCTCCAATGAAACCCTACACGTTAGCACTAATATTATTTTATTTGTGTATTCATGTACTGACCGATTTTATGATATTGGTGTTGAATGGTTCCTGTAAGAGGCATCGATTGTACTTTCAATAGTGGTTTTTCTTTTCTTGTAAAATGAATCTTGCACTTCCAGTTACAGATCAAAGAGGATGTAGGGAGTTACGTTTCACAAAACATTATATGGTTATTGCACTTATAAAACTAAAATGATCATAAAACAATAGTTAACAAACCATTTAAGAAAAAAATAATACTCAATGGTATTTATAGAAGATGAATCAGTTACGATGTTTTCACCTACTAACACTTCAGTACCTAGTACTCGGTTGAGATGCCCAGCATGTGATCTTTACTTCAAAAAGCCATATCAGTATGACTCAACAAACAGTAATTATAAAAAAAATTCAAATGTTGGTTCGTTATTTCCTTACACATATATTCATGGACAATTATACATACAATGCTAGATAAAGCTACCAACATAAATGATTGTTATCGTCGGTTCAAATGGGTTCTTTACATAATTATATTATCCGAGGAAATCGTAGAACTCCATTTGCTTTCTCATCATTATTATACATTGTTCCGATAGTGTCTCAAAAGATAATTAGGGGATTAACTCACTGTTCTCGACTTGCACGCATAACGTAAGTTTTCTTTATCTTGGAGATAATCATACCATTCTTTTTAATGTAATTATGTCTATGGAATGCTGAAGCTAGTAACTAAAAGGTATAATTATATGAATAGGACATTGTACAAAACTTGTTCACATATGTTATGCAACTAAACATCATTTAAAATACTACTGTATAGTGAACTTCTTAAGCTTGCTCTTACCGGGCTGCTAAAGGTATGCATAATTTCCCCTTACTCAATTAAGCTTTAGAGGTTTAGATGGTTGCTTACCTTTTCCTAACGCTTTTAGAAGACTGCTTGTTGGTCTATTTTAGGCATGTTTTTTCCTCCAAGCTACTGACTACCAACAAATGAGCTATATTATCTGATCCAGTTTTCTTCTTTGGCCTTCCTTTGGATTTTTTTACTGCACTTTAGGTTAAACCAACTTTTATGGACCAAAATGAACCACATCTACCTTGGTCGCAGCTAAAATGGAGATAATACGTATCTTAATTTGCTAAATGTGGTAAAATTGTGTTATCTCTTTCAAAAGAAAACTGGTGCAGTTCTCATGGGAAGGAAACATATCTCCTGGTAGAAGTAAATCTCATGGGTTTGTGAACCATTCTTGTGATTTTCTTATTTACTCAACAATGGTCACAAACACAAAACTATACAGCAAACATGGAACAAATGAAAGGAATAAAAATAATTAAGAATATGGATATTCAGTTAAAATAATTTTAGATGTTTTCTCAAGGTGTTTTCTTCTGGTTATGTTCTTTCTTTGCTTCATAACACATATGAGACACATATAATATATCTTAATACCATCTTTATTATATTCTATCACGGGAAGATAAAGGGCCAGCATGTAGTGGCAAACTTACCATGCTACTTCCAAAGAACACGTATTCTCAAACCTGCACACACAATAAGAAAATCAGCATGAGAGAATTGAGAAAAAAAAGGCTAAGGAAAAGATAAAATTAGGGTTTGGAGAAAAATATATTATGAACCAAGAGTAGGGTTCTAAGCTGTAGAGAAATAAGTATTCCAATATAATTATAGGCATTTATAGATTATAATATGCAACATAATTATCAAAATAACTTGTTGCCTAAGTAGTAAACACACAAGTTATTTATCCAAATAACCAAGGTTCAATCCTTGCAAGGTCACTTTTTTATAAAAAATTTTTAAAAATATTTAATAAAATTCCAAAATTTACAAAAAAAATTATTCTAATCCGAAATTTAGTGCTTAGGTGGATAAAAATATTGCTTAGTTGGACAACAAATGATTATGTGGCATTAAATTGAATTACTGGGCATTGAGGTGGCATTAATGCCAAATGCCTCATATATATATATATATATATATATATATAACAGGAGGCATGACACATAGATTATTCCATAATTGCCACCTCAATGCCATGTAATTCATTTTAATGCCATGTAATCATTAGTTGTCCACATAAGCAATATTTATTAGTTGTCCACCTAAGCAACATTTTTTTAATTTAATTAGTTATTATGTAAATTTTGGATTTTTTTAATTAATTTTCAAAAATTGTTTATAAAAAAGGAGCCTTGCAAGGATTTGAACCTGGGTCTGTTAGTCTACAAACAAACATGATTACCACTAGACCAACACAATTTTTTGATTATAACTTGGAAAACCAAATTTATAAATCTCTACAAACAATCATTGACCATTTTGATTAGTTTGAAAAGGAATGTATTTATCTACAAAAATTATATTTCACATATCCCTTCCTTAATTATAGTTAAAGAATTATACTTTTACCTAATCTTATTTACGTATAAAAATTCAAAGTTCATAATATCATGTTTTCTTAAAACCCTAATATTATGTTTTCTTCTAATCGATCTACATAAAAAAATTCATCAACCAATCATGGGGGCTAAGGTATATAGAATCGTTCATTATGTATGTTGTTTCTTTAATTTTCGTACAATTTTTATAGAATTATTGGAGGTCTAACACAGGTTTGTGTTTATATATTTACATTGTGTTAAGTGAAGATGAATCTCTCCCTGCTGATCCAGGTATAACTTTTTTAAATCATTTTTGTTTAGTAACAACATTAAGAGAAGGTGTTTGTATATGCTTTTTTGAGGGTTTATGTAAATATTTAAAACCCCGCAAGCTATGGCATATGAGCTAATCAAATTGGCATAGCCCAAAGATTTTCCACACTACATGCTACATTCTACTATGAGTTATCTAATTCTTAATACCTTGAACCGAGGGCACTGAAAAAGGAGGTATTGAAACTTGGAGTATCATTAAGTAAGGCACTATCCAACATGACTGATTCTTATTATGTCTCACAAGCATTGAGGAATTACCCAAAACCACCTAAATCTGATATGGTACGTGCTCAGGCTTACTTATTTTTGCTATGTAGTTTTGGATTGTGTCTCATCAGTGATATACTTCTGCAGGTTTTCATTCCGTTACTTTTGTTATTATTTAACTTCAACATAATCTGAACATTTTTGAAGCATCTATTAGTAATGCTACCTAAATATAATAATAAACATGGTATTATTGAGATTGATAACAGTTGTTATTTTTATCTCTTATTCAAATAACAACGTGATGTTTGATGGTTGATGTTTTTTTGTAACTTATGCTAAAATGTATTATCAATATATGTTATTCAGTTTGATCCCACGTATCATTAAGCAGCCATTTAAGCAGCCGTTATAGCGTTTAAAAAATAATTAAGGCCTGTTTGGATAGCCTATTTAAGCAGCCATTTAGCATCCGTAACATTTTATTCAGTAAAACATAGCAGGCTTTTGGAAAAATGAAGTGCAGTTAAAAAGTACATAGCAGTAGAAGATGAACCTGCCAGTGATGATAAAGTCAAATTGTTGGAGCCAATCGAGACTCAAAGAGGAACTTCCATCAATTACCCGCTCGCCGAATACATAATTCATCACCACATTTGTGTAATCCAAAAGGCTCCATCAAATTAACAGGAAATAACAATAAAGAACTGGAAGCATGCTATATTTATAACAGCTAAACTGAGGTGGCAAGTAGTCCTGCTATATTTGTAACATCAAAGACCTGGAAGCATGCTCAGGTAATAAATTATCTCCATTAACATGACTAACGTATATGACGATGATATCTATTCTCATTTTTTTAATTTTACATAATTCAGCGTAAGTCTTTCGGTATGAATGAAATGCATTCCTGGAAGACTTCTTCACTTCTTTCTCTCAACATAACCAATAACTATATCAGATATGACAGGCTAAGAAATCAAAAGAATGTTTTAATAACTTTAAATTTTAAGGTTGTTACATTTTTAATAACCAATTTGTTATATTACTCCATCTGATTACCATTTAAATTTAGTTAATATTACCTAACCAAACCCAATACAACCCATCTTTTAAAACTAATTGGTCAAGTGAACCAATCTGCATTATAAGGGTTGGCTTTTTCAACCCCTCATATATCTGTAACAGATGCATTTAAAGAATACAACAATACATGTTTGTCACCAAGAATACAACACGACCAGAAGTTTTCAACATTTTAAGCATTGGAACAATAGAATTGTCCTCATTGATATACCTGATCATGGAACAATTATAAGGATACAGTCAATAGAAAAAGAGCTACTGACCTGAAAAGAAATGTATATACAGGTATGTGTGTGTGTGTATTTATGCATATATAATCACATATCGATAAATTTAGAATAGAGGCTTCTAAAAATGTCAACAAAATTCAAGCCTATCAGCCGGAATTAAGACTATGTAAGCGATATTAATCACATCAGAGAGGTTGGCGACTGAGATGCTACTAACATTCCACCAACCAACACTACCTTTCCAAGTTTCTTTTGTCAAATTGTAAGTAACAAAAAGATGTTATTCAACCTTCATCTTCATAACAACCTTCAACAACCTGGAAAAGAATAGAAAAAGGGAAATATGATTACAGACGCGAGTTTAGTAACTCTTTCATTGGTTTTTATTAGTGCTCACAAACATTCACGGAATTGTCATGTGAATGCAATGAGAATCATGACATATTTGGGATTTTTTTTAAGATGTAAAGTACACAGATTTACATATATAATGCAATGCTGCTTTTTTACAGGCACATTTTTTTGAAGCTTCTGTAGCTTATAAAAAGAAGATTGGATTCACACGTAATATAACCCCAATGAAAATAAGCAATCCCACACACCCCCTAATTATCTTTTCCTGATTATTCCAGGTCAATTGGTGCCCTGCTCTTGGCACTGTGTTGGCCAATGAAGAAGTGGTGGATGGTGCAAGTGAGTGCGGTGGCCATCCAGTTATTAGAAAGGAATGATGGTGCTCTTTGTTAAAATGTATGAGCAGACACCCGTTTGACAGATTATTTTTAGTGGACCGTTAAATCCTGTTTCAGATCAGTCATATTTTAAATAAATCCCGTTATAAGTAAATGGGTCAATTTCACCCAATAAGTAATGGTTTTTGACTTGCAGGTTTCCAGTTGTGCCATTCACTAGGAGGTGGTACAGGTTCTGGTATGGGTACACTTTTGATCTCAAATATCAGGGAAGAGTATCCTGACTGAATGATGATGACCTTCTATGTATTTCCATCTCCTAAGGTTTCTGACACTGTTGTTTAGCCTTACAATGCCACCCTCTTTGTCGACCAACTTGTGGAAAATGCCTATGAGTGTATGGTTCTTGATAATGAAGAATTTTATGAAATTTGCTTCAGAACTCTCAAGTTGACTACCCCAAGCTGTAAGTATTCTCAAATCGATTTTGTTATCTCATTTATTCATATTGAAGATATATCAATTGCATAAGGTGACTAACATTACAATTTTTGTTTCAGTTGGTGATTTGAACCATCTTATTTCTGCAACAATGTCTGGAGTTACCTGCTGTTTGAGGTTTCCTGGTCAGCTCAACTACGATCTTCGAAAACTTGCTGTGAATCTAATCCCATTCCCGCATCTCCATTTATTCATGGTTGGTTTTGCTCCACTTACCTCACGTGGATCCTAGCAGTACCGTGCTTTAACTGTTCCATAGCCCACCCAACAAATGTGGGACGCCAAGAATATGATATGTGCTGCTGACCTACGTCACGGGCGTTACTTGACTGCATCAGCCATCTACCTTGGTAAGATGAGCACAATTCATGTTCTGATTTGTTTTAGAGACACCAGAGTACTCCTCTTTCTCTCTTTCCAGCCTTGCCCATTGCCACAGTGTCACCCCAAGAGCAAATGCATTTAAAATAAAAGATTTAACATTTTGTTTTAGTTGTATTAATTACGCGAGGGACTGATATTTATCATGTCAACTAATGCTACCTTTCCTTTGAAATTTTTAAAGTAAAAATGTCAGCATAATTTTTGCTAGAAGGACGGATGTAATGCCAACAAGGTTTGTCTATATCCATACCGGTTTCATTTTAGATTGATAAAGAGATTGTTTATATTTACTTATGTGTATTTACTATGAAAGCAAGTAAAGGGTTTTTAGTACAGGTGATTGTATAATGAACTATGTGCAAGTCTTGCAAAATATTTTTAATTGAAATTAATGTTATTATTTTATCTTTGCAGCTTGCAAGTATCATAACATTGTGAAATAGGTCTATACGTGTTTGAGGACAAACTTCCTCAAATAGTTAATGCTACATATATATCCTTTAGACCTTGATCAAAATTAGTTGTACTCCACAACCCTCTGATCCATCTACCTGAGGTGGATAAAGTGAAAATAACTATAAGGTTTTTTTGATGTTTTTAACTGGAACAAGAACAGGAAATGTGTTTGGGTTGAAACAGACCATTGTTTTGTTGCGAGATAAAAATGGCATGGTCGGGTTAAACCGCAAGCATATATATTTATAAATAATTAGCTAAGTTTTGTCTCTTTATATTATAGTTACTCCCTATGTTACAGTGGCCAAATAAGAAGAAAAAATGGTTGTGTAGAAACAGAACATGAGTGCACACCACCAGGTATGTGTAATCTTTATTTTGGTGGGTTCATTTTCCTGTCAAGGAAGTTTAGTTTTTTTAACACAGTCACAATTCGTCTTGCAGGTTCTGTTACTACACAAACAACTCCAACACAACCTGCCACTGAATTCTTCTGAATTTTGTAACTTCATTAAAATGAAGGAGTACTTTTGCATCCTTATATCCACCTTCTTCAGAAACTTTCATTTCTTGGTTCAACGACACAATGCGAGCATTGTTAAAGTTCCACACTCAAAATTGGTGGCCTTTCATGATCAACCCTTACCCATTTTTTGCTTATCAGAGTGATACACGCCCTGAAACGTTGGCCTTTTGTCTCTTCCAGCCCAACGTAGGTCGAGTTAAGTCTGGCAATGGGATCAAGTACATGAACATGCTTGATGCACAGGTCAGGTTCTTCTTTCCCTTTGAAAAAAAGTACACTCCTTGATTATAATATATCACATTTATCATTTTATGACATTAAGTGTAGCGAAAATCCATAAAATGAATGCAGTACAAATAAATCAAGTAATCAACATTTTGATCATTCATAAGAGAATGAACTATGTTCAACAATTTTTGTTATTGGTATAATAGCAATTTGTTATTGATATAGCTTTCTCAAACATTGCTTTCTTATAATGACCATGCATAAAATCTTTAGTGATGGATATAATTATAAAAAAGTGAATGGAGTTAAGCTTCTTATTGCATGAATGTACAATATCATTCAATTCCATTAATAATTTATGTTGCTTAGGAGCCGAAGTAGAATACTCATGAAAAAAATCAATTTTTTTTAGAACATGCATTTGGAAGAGTATAAATTACATATGTGCTTCACCACATTCCTTTTTGGTGATATTGGCATATCGCATTATTTTAATTTTGGTGTTTGACAATTTGTATTTGAACAATTCTAGAGAGTTTATTCAATGACTGAATTATACATATCCAATAAACACTTTGAATTTGGAAAAAAGAGGTATAAACTACATTATATGCCTATGTACTAATTTAGATATCATTTGAGCCTTTGTATCAACAATACTACAACTAATGAGGTATTGTCATTAGCCTTAACTTGATATATTTCGACAATGGCAGTCTTGGTTTAAAAATGCGCGCATCATTGCATTGCTTTTAGGATTTCACATCATGATACCTAATGCGAGGCCATCCCAAAATGCACTCGCATTAGACCGCAATTTGCCGCATTTTTGTAATGCTAGCAACGGTCGCAGTTGTCGCAATATGGAATTTAGGTCATTTTGAAAAAAATAAACCATTTAGAATAATTTAAAATATTTTAAAGGACTTTGAAAAATAGAAGTTGTTGAAAGACGTCTAAAACAAACACAATAACAACATCCAAATTACCCTATATCCAAATTACCCTTCGGTTCAAGATCATACACCATTAACATGATTTGAAATCCCGCAAACAGTCATCTTATTACAGCTTCATGTTATGTAATAGTTCATATTGTTCTTTGATCATAAACAATCATATATGTTAAATAGTTGAGCTGAAATTCATATGTGTGATAAAAAAATGACTAAAGTTTTTAGTTTTGACTTTTGTTGTTGATTTGGTAATGAATGAATTATGATTGTTAGCCACTGGTATAACTTATCAGTATCCCTTTAACACATTATAATATCATGTTATCATGCATATGTATAGAATCTGTATTGTGTAGAATAGACTTTAATCGTTCATGTTCAACCGCATTACTGCTAACAATAACAAGGATTTAGAAATTATGCAATTTGAGATACCAAAATTAAAAATAAATTTACATGTTCATCTTGTTCAAAAGTAATTAAAAAAGGAGTTTCTCGTTTAAAACAAAATTTTATGTCATGACTTAGTGACTTATTTGTTTTACATATAGATTATTTGCCTATTTTTTGTATCTTTGTGACTTATTTGTAAATTTATTGCATTTACTTGGTATTTTTTTTAATTTATTACGTATAAATATTTTTTGTATTTTTTAATATAAAGCGCATCGCGTCCAAAATGCACTCGCATTCGCAACACGCATCACGCATCGGCCTCTGGGACCTTTAACGCATCGGATCGCAAAACGCAATTTTAAACCAAGATGGCAGTTAAGTATCCAAAATAAAAAGTTTAACAAACTCAGTTGAGATATTAATTCCTTTAGTGAAAAACAAACCTACTTTTTTCTCTTTGTATTAGTTGCAAATTTGAAATCTCAATAAAATGAATCTTTTCGTTTAGATGGAACTACTCACATAATCTAGAGCTTATACTCTATTAGAGCTATTCGAGTCGCGGCACCCGTTGAAGTATAAGACACCGCCCGAGAAAAATGTCTACAATTGCAGGTTATGTCCTGTTTATTTAGTTCAGTTAGGGAATTTCAAAGTAGGACAAGATCTTTTTGGTGATCATTGCAGTTTATTTCTATGCATCGCTCTTCTTCACAAAGTTCGCCTACACCTTGGGTTTGTTTAAGGAGTGCTTGGGTAAGCTTATCTTAACAACTTAAATTTGTTTTTTATTTTTTGTCACAACAGTTTATGAGCTCATGCATTATGGTTTCATAGTCGTTTGAGCGTAAGTCTCGCTCAAAGTAAATAACAATAATATAGTTAAATGATGTTTTTCAAATTGGGTGGCAGGTCAAGGTTGGACTATAAGGATTTAGTAAATGACGCCTTTTCACATTTTAGAAAGTCGAGGTAAACTACCTTATTCAAGTGTAAGTCTCGCTGTTATAATTTAAATAATAAGATGCTTTTAGATAATAGTTGAAATGACCAAAGGTATTATGTAAAAGTTATACTCTTATTTATCCTATTTTGACCAGTTAAAATCCAAGTGGTTTAATATATTCACATTTCCTGCATTCGTTTTTAGCTCGACTCCTCAAACTAAAATATTATAAGTGGTACTGTAATTTATGTATCTTTTGAAACAATTAAGATTTAGTTTTTTAGATAATATGTAGTGTTGGCTCCTTGATAAGTAGATATCATGTACTAGCAATGCTATAATGAAACTCACGGGTCTTGATTGCATGCTTAATGTAGACCTTATGATGGACACTTAGGCTCTTATCAAGCTGTGAGGGCTCGGCATTCCTATGTGCCTAGAGGCCATAGGGGAATGAGGTTGCTGATTTTCAAGACCTACTGTCAAAGATGCAACAATGGACATACCTAAACGTTCGATGCACGAAACCGTATATCATTTTTCGCAACATCTCTTTTCATGGATATACCACGAGCTCCAAAAGTGCGACACCTGTAATCTTTCAGGTATGCATGTTTCGTAGGTCCATCATTCATTTTAGTTTTGCTTTTTGTAAGTTGTGCCACGTCAACGGTCCGTGTGTATTTGATTTCTGTAACTTTAATATTTATATTTGTGGTGGCACCAACGTGAATGTATTTTAAATAAGGAGAACCCTTTGTTACGGATACCTTGAAACGGTATGTCTACTTTTTTGCTTGCTTTAATTTTAATGAAGATTCATGTGTGCATTTGTGTTTGGATGCATGTCTATTATTTACGTGTTTCTTACTGGCTTGGGTTGTGGAACTTACCAATTATCAACTTTGTTTAAGCTGTGAGTATTTGTTAATAGACAACATAAAAGGGATTTTATAATACAGTGATTTGGTAGACCACTACAGATCATAAGAAACAATGAGAGATCCTCAACTCCTGCTCACCGGCCCTTACATGGTCAGAATTATTTTGAAAAAATGCAGTACATAAAAGCTTTATCGATTAATTGCAGTCTTTTATTTCTGTAAGAGCTTGCTTCATTCAACATCATTCCTAGCAGCACTGGAGCTGCTAAGGTACAATGCCATGAACCACTTTATAAAAATAGATAAGTTATGATAGAGGTTGGATCGACCCGGAACACTTTTTGGTGAACTTCTTTATAAAAATAGTCTCAACTCATTTATGCTAACAAGAGTTAATCGTTTTGGTACCAGTTGCCTAAAGATAACTAAACGTATGTAAATGTTATTCTTGTGACACACAGAGATAGAGTGATTCATAACAATTACTTAAATAAAGCAACATTACTTGCATCTATTTGTCTTTAAATATTTTCTCATAGATATGCATTGTACAATTCATAGTAATGTACAACAATTATAGTGTAAACAAAGTCAGGTTAGGACTATATATATAAATATATAAGCTATTTATAGGATTATTGAGCTCAATAACTTTTGGAGCTAATGCGATTGCATCATCTGTGAGTTACCACTTTCTTATGTTCTGCTTGCACTATATCCGATCGTTCTTGGTACACCACATTGCTGTTACAGCTATAAGTGGAAGGTCGAAGGAGCACTCCAGTGGTACACATAGTAACACCGGTAGAAGGCATTCTATGAGTTAAGGCAAGTTAATCTGTCAGTGTGTACATGATTGTCTTGACATTGTTATTTTATTATTATTGTCAATATTTTGCTGCACAGAAGTGCCGATAGATTATATGTATTTGGGTCATTGTAATCAGGTCTATCAGCAGTGTGGCACAATGTTTAACCAAGTCTTGCAAAGCGACGACGTGATGGAAATAGTCATTACAGGTAACTTTTACAATATTTAATGGCTACTTACATGATACTTATTTAGAAATATAAGTTTCTAACTTTTACACAATTAGAACAGGTACAAAAGGAAAATTAAATAGCAAAAAGAAAGGTTTCTCTGAATTGTGGTGATGGTCTATTGGCTATATGTGAGGGGGCCGGTTCCACTGCTTTTCGTAAGAAACATCGTATTGACGGAGCCGCTTCTTGAAAACATGACTATTTTTTGGATGCACAGCCTGTGATATCCCACCAACTGGTCCAAACAATGTGAAGTCCACCGTCTGTGATATCCCACCAACTGTTCCAAAGATGGCATCTACTTTTATTGGCAACTCGACTTCCATTCAAGAAATGTTCAGGCGTGTGAGTGAGCAGTTTACTGCTATGTTCAGGAGAAAGGCTTTCTTGCATTGGTACGCTGGTGAAGGTATGGATGAGATGAAGTTCATTGAGGCCGAGAGCAACATGAACAATCTTGTATCCGAGTATCATCAGTACCAGGATGCAACTGCTGATGAGGAAGGAGAGTACGAGGAGGAGTATGATGAGGCTTAAGAATCAAGTGTTGATTACAATCAGTGGTTGTAATTTTAACTGTTCTTTTATCTGAACACAGTAGAAAAGGTAATGGGTTGGTTCATTTTGTTTTACTTAAAATAGCTTTGGTGTAATTTGTCTATTTGGATCATAAGTAATGTTTCTATTTTCACAACCTATTATTGGAAATTAATGTTGTATCATAGTTTTAGTTCCTGTGTGGTTTGTAGTATGCTTTTTCTGTGAAAACTTTTAGCTTTACATCTGTATTTATCTGAGGTATATGACTGATGTATGAATGATTGCCGCATCATTGTGACATTGTGTAGTACTTTAAAACTAAACGTTGCAACCAAGCCTTTAAAAGTTAACAAGTGTGGGTTCAGTGGTTGGTTTAAATGGTGGTCATGGTCTGTTGGTGCTTTCATTAATCGTTTTGCTCCTATATAAATATTTGGTCGATTGGTCTATGTTTTCATTTATTTGTTTTTATATCTTGCGAGATCTATGATGATGTTGATATCTGTTTGGATTTATTGTGTTAGGATCTTTAGATCTGTGGTTGTCATGAGTTTGGTGATGTTCAACAATGGATAAGATCTTTGTATATATTTTAAATATGTTGTAGCATGGTGCACAGGTCATATGGCTACCGAGCTGCTAAGATCAATAAAGATGTTGTTTGTAGCACCCAGATAGAAAAAGAGGAGCACCACCGAACTCTACAAAAGCGGGTAAAACATTTGGTTTGGGCGAGTTTTGTGGGTAAGAGTGGTTTTTGATGGATTCTTTATGGTCCTTTAAAATTGAGAAGAGCAATGAGAGAGATCCTCACCTCCTGCTCACCGGCCATTACACGGTGAGAATTATTTTGATGTGAAATTGTTTCATCTGCATTTTTGCAATACATTTAGAGTCTTAATGTGTGTTATTAATGAGTCCATGGTGTCTAACTTATAATATATTCTATTATGTTGTCTAACTGAAGTTATAAATGTTGTAGTAACGGGTCAAAGTCAAGCGCTTCAATGAAATGTGCCGGTTGACAAGGTTCTGGAATGAAGGTGTCAATCAGACATCTTGGCCCATCTATGATTTAGCAAATGCAACATTCATGTAAATAAGTTTGTAAACACGAAGGTTGTCAAGCTTTATATTTTCTCTCATATTCTATAAACGTATATTTCTTTTCATTCTTTATCTTGCTATTCGTATGTACGACCCTCTCTTTCAACATGTACACTTTCCTACCATTTTTTACCACATTCTATTGCTATAGTAAAATATGCCAACAATAAGTATAATTCAGTATTTTAAATTTTACTTTTTAGACATGTTATATAATTTTTATGGAAAAACTTCTTTACGATTACCCTCCTTCTTTCGTTATAGCAAATTATGTCAATAATAATTATAAGACATGCCCGCCCACTAGTATATATATATATATATATATATATATATATATATATATATATATATATATATATATATATATATATATATATATATATATATATTAATGCAAGACAAGGTATACAAGATAAAAAATAAAAACTATATGAACACATAAAAGCATCCCCCCACTTGAGATCAACTACCATCTAAACCCGACTTTCTTCTAATACCATTTATTCAAAACCCGCGACTTTCACTAATGAAACCAAAATTAATTAACAGTGCCCGGACCATGGACTTAAATAAACTACAAGGTAGGCTAGGCGATAGCTGTAATGAAACAAATATATAATATGAGTTAAGAAAAATAAAAATAATGGCTCAGACTGGTTTACTAGGGGTATCTTGCACTAATAATGAGTGCAACAAAAAGGGTCTGATAGGGGGATTGACTAATCGATGTGAGAAGTCAATATTAAAAAACATAAAATAAATGGATGGGTTATTTGGGGTTAATCCTAAAATTTGCCTTATATCCTAGCTGCACCGATTACACTAAGTTACCTCAGTGTAATGCTCATTTTGGTGGTCTTGAAAAGATATACAATACCAAGTTCTAAAGTATACTATAGACACCGACACACTCATTTTGTATGATATTATGTATAAGGGGAAAACGGAAAGGCTTATCTTCACATAATGGGAAAATAAGGTAGGTGTGCTCAATTAAGATTAAATTAGTTAAGTAATGAAAAACATGTCAAAAAATTTACAAATGAAACATCTTTCACTAAAAACAAGAAAAATAAAGGCAAGTAAAATCAGGCGGGTGTCTATTTCTAATCCTTTCCCCCCACTTGTGTCATACTAAGCATATAAATTAAAAATAGGAAGGGTTAGAAATGGAAAAGAAAAGTTCACTGGATTTTCTCGGAATGAGCGAAGATACATGGGTAAACGTGTCTCGCCTTGATATCCATGAGCAAACTTTAATGTCCTGAATTCACTTAAACAACCCAATGCATCATCTAGAAAAACAACAAGTATTAAAAATAAAGAAAATGAAAATCCTAACTCACTTTCATAGGAATTTTGGTCGCATTATGCATATGAAACAAGACTTTTAAACCACTCGGTGCCTCGAGTGGACGAGTGAAGTTTCGTGAAGGTTTACAAGGAACACGCCCACAAAGTTCATTTAAAAATATACAGACTTGGAAATTGTTTTTGAAAATGGTTTTCTACAGGAATAAATTACGGCATAACCTCATCGACTGAGTTACGCCGTAAGTCAAGTGACCTGAAAGTTGATGCTTGCTAGGAAATAGTTATGGCGTAGCCACAACGATGCGGTTACGCCGTAGAAAGTCTCTGATGTAGTTCTAAAAAAACTCGACTTTTTTAGACCATTAAGAGGTCCCTCTAGCACTTCTCTTGTATTTCTTCATTGTAGAAACCTACAAAAATGATGCACAAACATATCAAGCATAAAATCCTATAAAATTAAAGCTACCATAAAAAGATAGGCATGTGATGCCTCCCACGAAGCACTTGTTTTTGTTCGAGTTATGAGATTGACTCTACCCTTATTTACTGAGTAAAAGGGTGTTCATACCTCACTTGAAATCAAGTGTGGGTGAAAATAGCAATAAACACCATGAGGGTGTAAATTTGCTATGGGATAGGGAAATGATAAATTAAAAGTATACCTTAAAGGAGATGTCATTTCCCTCATTAGCTTACCCGTATTGGTTGATGCATTTGATGATTTGAACACTCTGTGTTGTGGTTGAATGATTAGCTTCCATGCCTCATTTGCCTCCTTGTTATTCACGGTAGTGTCCAAGATTTCGTCCCTTAATTCCTTTTCAAGCTCAACCAAAATTGGTTTAGTAGCCGGTGCTACATAACCATCATCGGGTGGTATGATAAGCATAGTTTGTGAGGTTAAGGTTTGCACTATGTCATCCACAATTTCGGCAACCTGTATGGGAAAACTAGCAAGATCATTAGTAATAGAAATAACAGAAGAGTTAGAAGTAATACCTTTATGTGTTGTAGTTGATTCCATATTAGCTTGTGGAATTACTTCTTCATCCCATAAGCTCATCCCTTCCATCTTCTCTGATTGATCCTTGCTTGTTTTTTCATCTCTCATATCCTTCAATTGATCAGTAATCGGTGGCATGTACGGTTGCATCACCGGTTTAGGTTTAGGGTCGGCTTGCATGGGAAGTGTAAGTATTTGCCTAAGCCTTTCTACGTCCTCGACCGTAATATCCCAAAGATCATCCATGTCAACTTCATCACATTCCTCTTGGACTTCCTCTTTCTCTTTTGCAGCGTCAACATCGACATTATCTATATCCTATTCACAAACACTAGCAAAAATATTAGTAACGGGAGAAATAGGAAAGTTAAGAAAGTCCCCATTTTCATGGTCCACATCCCCACACTCTTCATTATCACACCCATTATGAATTTCCTCTCGTTTCATTCTTTGAAGGTTTTCAGCTCCCATTATCAACAATTCATCCAAGCCACTCGCTATCATCAATTCTCTATCTTCAGGTTGAGGATAAGATGTGTTTTTCAAATAATCACTAAAGTTGGACATGAAACCGCGAGTGTGATTATTCATACAATTTTTCCCTTGACATTGCTTGGCCATGTACAATTCATATTCTCCAATGGTCATATTATCAATGTCCACTTCATCTTACTCATTAGGAGATACAAAAGGAGCCTTGGTATACACTTGAGAAATTTGAAAGAAATGTTCTAGAGAAGGCGACTAGTAGTAGCTCTCCTTGATCGAAGATTCATCAAGAATGTATTTGTATTCTCGCACTCATACTCCAAGTATTCATTCAATGTCATTTCATGAATATTTGGTTCCATCTCCATGATTTCCTAAAATACACAAAGAAACAAAGAAAATAGAAAAGACGGGAGAAAGAAAACTAACAATCAAAAACTAAAAATCCCAAATGCAAAGAAAAGCCTAAAATTATAAAAGCAAAATATTTGCAAAACTCAAATTAAAAACCTATTTTGCTCCCCAGCAGCGGCGCTAAAAACTTGATGCTATTTTTCTAGATCACGTTTTAATATTTATAAGTCTCGTTTACCTATGATCTACGTGAGCACTAACGGGCAATGTACCTGGTCGTGAGTAGTCTAGGTTTTGGTAAAACCGAGGTTGTCGCAAGAGCTATGTGTACGGATTCTAACTTAAGTTTTCTATTGTCACTTAGAAAGAAATGGTTTTTAAATAGAATTGTATTAAACTAATGAAAATAACGCGAAGTAAAATGTGAAACAATCAGTGGGAGAAAGATGTGCTAGCCTAGTTACTAATATTATCATGCCATAATTCAGTTTTTTTAAAAGTGCCTTCTAACGCTTTATGTGGGGGTAAATTTTGCTAGACTCCTATGGTAAACTCGCCTAGCCTATAATCCTAGATTCCGACCATAGCAATTCATCGGTAATTTATTCTCAGTCATTAAGTACCAGCTACCTTCTAGACATATTCTTAATGCATTAAGCACTAAACCCGGCTTGGTCCACTCAAGGTTCCTGCATTTCTTAAGTATCACCACTGGGTTGGTAATCCTATGGTAAATTCTCACACAAAGGAATGGTAGTCCTATGGTCAATTCTTACACACCCGTCGCAAATTAGCACACTAGCTATCAATGGTCAATCAGCACTAGCATACTAAATACTACCTAGTTTTAACACTACCAAAACACGGGGATCAAAGAAAGGCTAAGAACATAAACACATAAAGCAATGAGTATATCAAGGCATTGATAAATTCATAACTAGGCTAACACATAGAGTGTTTAGCCTATCATACTGAAAATTGCATAAAAAATAATGAATAAAACATTGATTGAATTAAACATGATGTTTGATACAATTTACTTGATGTGGAGCTAATGATGATGCTTTCAAGTGAATTCACCCTTAGAAAGTGGTTGATTACTACTAAAAAATACTCTGACATGGTGCCCTAATAGTCCTTTGAAAAGGGGTGAAAAGAGATGCCTAATAGTGCAGAATTCGTCATGTATTTATAGGTTCAAAAAGGTTACATTGTAACCTCAAGTATGAGGTTACGACGTAGAAATTTCTATGCCATATGTTAGGAATTGGAAAATTTCTTAGTGAAGAGTCGGTCACCCCAAATGTTATCTAGCTTAAATTAGCTCGTAGACTTGTCGTTAGTTACGTTATTTATCAGTTTATTAGTTAGTTATTAGTTTAGTTTAGCGTAGTGCAACACCGTGGAGGAAGGACGGGTCTTTACCCACTGTATCCCTGATCCACAGGCCGATAGGAGGTCGTGTATTTGTAAGTATAAATACCCCTTCCATCCATGGAAGGGGTGGTGCTTCTTATAATCTAATATTCAACTTTTGTGTAAACCTCTAGCAAGAACACCCTCTCTCTCTCTACTTTCTCTCTCTAAAATGGAAAACATGTATTTTGATCTCCCAAGACCACCCGAATCATCAAACACAATAATATACACGATCCTACAATTGGTATCAAGAGCCATGGTTATATTGTTTTGTTGATTTGTGTGGTTCGTACCATTGTGGTTGTGTTGTTTTGATATGTGTTGTTTTGATATGTTGGTTGTCTGATTTTAAATGTGGTGTTTGAGTGGTCATTCTTTTTCACGATTACCATGCTCAAAACCAGTTTTTTACTTGGTCTTGTATTGTTTTTATACTGATATGGTTTTAAACATCTTCTATAACAGTTTTGATGGTCTTTAATCTGGTTTTAATGTTAAGTCTGTGAATGTTCATGACTGTTTTCTGTCATCTGGTCACTGTTACGGTCAAAACAGAAGATGTTTTTCTGGGTTACTCTTCATAGCGACTTGGTCAAGTTCTTCTTAACGACTTGTCAAAAACGTCCAAATACATTGTACCTTTATTCTAGCGACTTAGACACAAAACTGTCCTGATTCTTTGTATCTGGTTAGCGAGTTGAGTATCAAAAATCACCTAGCGACTTGTCATTTAACAAGTCGTAGCGAGTTTGCTAGCGACTTGCACTAGCGAGCTGGCTAGCGACTTGCACTAGCGAGCTGGCTAGCGACTTGCACTAGCGAGCTGGCTAGCGACTTGCACTAGCGAGCTGGCTAGCGACTTGCACTAGCGAGTTGGCTAGCGACTTGCACTAGCGAGTTGGCTAGCGACTTGCACTAGCGAGTTGGCTAGCGACTTGCACTAGCGAGTTGGCTAGCAACTTGCACTAGAGAGTTGGCTAGCGACTTGACTCAAGACAGTTTAAGGACAGAAAGGATGAAGAAGACATGACCAGACCATACAACAAAACTAAATACAACCTCATGACCTCAGGTTATCCATCATCGGTACATGACTAAACCGTCATCATCACTCATCTAAACCAACAACAACTCAACTCATCAAGACTCACTGAACGAATTGATCTCAGAATCATATCTCTCATCCCATTGAAAGTTTCTTTCAAACTTTTGGAGGTCAAGCCTTATGAAAGATATCCATCCCATCATAGATCTATGACTCTATTACCATAACTCAAAAAGTTTAACTGATTCGAGATCTCAGCCTTGTTCATTTTTGTGAATGGTTCTAAAAAAACTGCCATTGATCTCAAAAGATCTTTACACGACTTTGTTCAAACCATCATGGATCCATGTTTTAATGATAATATCCGAAAGTAATGAAGAAAGATCAAAACCATTTGGGGTTTCATCTTTCTCCTTGATTCGGCTATATGGAGATAATCAAAAGGGACTAAAAGGAGATCTCAGTTGTCAAGTTTCGTGGTACTCTAAAGTAACATCAAGACCAAACGTCTTCAACATGAAATAGACTTTCATCATTGATCACTTTTCGAAGCCAAGCTTCAATGATATTCGAATCATTCAAGAAACAAAATATAACAAGCTTGTTATTTTCGTCTCTTTGATTCGGTCTTAAACGAAAAAGAAAAACGAAATAAAATCACTACATTACCTACCTGGTTCTCTTTGAAATACTCTCGAAACCGTCTCAAATCAATCAGCCATCCCTGTGGCGAGATCAAACGGGTCACAATCTTGAAGCCATCCCTGTGGCTTATGTTTAGAACCATTCGTGATATATTGTCTTCGCTAAATAAGGGTGTGTTAAATCTGCCTTGGATATTGGTTTGATGTGATTAGAATAGGATATAGGCGGATTTATTTTTGAGAGGATTAGGGTTTGTTGATGTCTTGTGATTGCAGATTTATGAATGGGGGCGGATGTTTTTGATGAGAGTAGGGTTTGAAAAGTGACTGAGTTCTGTGAGAGGCGGAGGAATTAATATGTGTGAGATTAGGGTATGGATGTGTGAGTTATGATGTTAAATACCCCAATAATTAGGGATTGTATTGGACCGATTGGACCTTGGGCCTCAAATGGATCAGGTTTTGGTATATTGGATTTGGGCTTAGAGACTTAATTTTCGGCTATGGGCTTTTAATCTTATGAGATATGTGATTGGGCCGGATATTTGGTCACTGGATCTATAGTTAGCTTGTATTAAGAATATTGTGATCCCAAATGTTTTAATTTGGATAAACACAGCTTCTGTTGTGGTATAATGTTGTTTGCTCGGGTATTCAAATTTCACGAGAGATACTTATCCACGGCTTGAGGTTGTAATTGATCTTTATTCGGTTCAAGGTTCCTATCCGGTATTATTGATGTGGTATGGATGTGACGACTCAAACGGCTGTAAAATGGACTTGGAGCCTGGTCAAATTCTTTGCAATTTGTTATATTTCAAAGATATCGGAATGCATGAGTTAACCATTGCAAGAATTTACATTGACCGAATCGGATTGCATAGTTATTTGGATCGTGTTGAAAATTATTGGATGACAAGATTTGTTTTAATGAGAATTGATGTGATGATGAGATTCGTTGTATTATGAGGGTTGATATTTAGGTTTATGCATTTTCAAGAAGGAAATTATGTCGCGGCTTGAAGTTTTTAAAATGTTGACTACGGGGCTGTTTGGACGGTATTTCCTATTTGAATTTGAAGTGAGGTTGTCTGGGCACGTTTACTTATTTCGTCTTCATTCTTTCTACCCTTCCGCGAAGATGACTTGTTTGGGCGTTTAAGGAGTGTGATAAAGACTTGGCTATTTAGTTACTTTTGTGATTCTTTCTAGAGCCAAATTGTAACTATCACTTCGGTGTCTCACACAGTTGAGGATACGTCAAGAGGTTTTGTACATTGGGTACACCGTTTCTTTTTCACGAGGATTAGTACAAGGTTAAGTAACAAATTTGGAGACTTTCACTTCATGATCAAGTTTGGCATATCGGGTTTACTTCACCATGTTGTCACTACAATAGCCGACAGAATGCGTGTTTGATGTATTTACCAAAGTGTTGACTGGATGATTGTTGATGTTGATGATGTTGGATAATGAACCACTGCATGTTCCCCTAAAACAGATATTCACCGAAACCAAAGTTGTCATAACACATTCAAGCTGACATTGTTTACGGTTTTGTCTTGATTTTGTAAAATCCCGCGAAAGAAACTATTTCTCGGTTTAAATCATAGACTTGTAAAATCCCGTGACAATGGAAACATCCTGGTATTAGTGATGTGCATTTCTGGATCTATCTTATGGTTTATTCTTGGTTTTGTAAAATCCCGCGAAAGAAACTATTTCTCGGCTTAAACTATAGAATTGTAAAATCCCGTAATGATGGATTAATCCTGGAGAAAGGAAAGTGTATTTCGGGATCTTATCTGATGCTGCTGCTACGGTTTCTGCTTCGAAGAAGGGATAAAAGGGTGTACTTCATGAATTGGATGTGTGTTTGGATATTCGTCATGGCAGTTTGGTTATTTCAAAGTTTTACGGGGTTATGCTCATTAAACCATGGTCGGGATGAAACCACTATCAGATTTCAATTAAAACGTCAAAAGAGGCTAGATTTGAGCTTTTAATCAGAAGATGTGACAACGGGGTTAATTCACTATTATTTATTTGAGGTTGAAGTGAAATAACACGAGCAAGTGTACTTAGTATCTGAAGGTATCGGGGATGGATGGATGAAGATTCTTCATGATCCTTGTTCAAGCTTACCATTAAAAACAAAGACTTGGAAATCTAGTTATTATTGGGTAACTTTTACCTTTTCTTTTACCACTTGGGGGAACTGGGCTCTTACCTTAACAATATAACTATCACTTTAAGGAGTTACGTTGTAGTGCTCAGTGTCACATTCAATTGTCGATTTTCAAGAGGTGATATACGTCTTATACTCGATGGTTGGTTGGTTGAAGAGTATAGAGTACATAGAGATTCAAATGGGCATGAAGTCTCGTCACCGCTCTTTGTTACATATGTGCAAGTTTAAGTCACGAGTTCGGGGTAGTCTACTTCAGGGTCAAATTCATCATATTGGGTTTTTCTCCATCAGTTGTCACTACTAAGAGCCTACTAAATGATAATGGGGTTAATTACATGTTTTTCTACGAGAGCTGAAAAGAGAGAGATTATGACGTCTGTTCACATCAGTTCAGGCCTCGTACTCTAAAGAAAAGAAAAGTGTACGTTTCAGTGCGCTTTATCTTCAAAAGAAGAGAAATCTTCTTATGACGTTTGAACACAACAGTTCAAGCCTCGTACTCTAAAGAAAAGAAAAGTGTACGCTTCAGTGCGCTTTATCTTCTGAAGAAGAGAAATCTTCTTATTATGACCATTCTCATCAACATGCTTCATACTTTTTCCATGCGCTTCAGTCATAAAGTGAACCGGGCTACCACTGATTGTTTTCTCATTCCACTTGCTCGATTATAATGAAGATGGCGACATCATGTGCTTATTTTGCGGGAGAGAAGTGTGAATAGAACATTCGGATGATTTTCACTTATTTAATCAAGAATGGCAACTCCGTAGGCAATTCTTGAGGGGGAGAAGAAGTGTGAAATTACTGCATGGTTGATTATTATTTGAGAATTTAAATGGTCATACGGCTCTAAACTCATGTAAGAACCGAGCTTCTTCTTATCGGGTAATCTTCACATGGAGTTTCTTCTTAAGAGCCGTTAGTTGACATCTTCACAAGCTGATATGAGTTTATTGACAAAGTGCTTCCGGTTAATGCTTCACGTGCACATCAACATGATGATTCCGAACAACCTTCTGTTCTTGTTTGATGTGATTGTTTGCTTGGTGTTACCATTTCGTGTGTTCGTTGCGGCCTGATTGCTGATTTCCTTGATGAACATCTTTCTGTTCTTGTTTGATTGGGAGGGATTCTAGTTAAGGGGATGTGCAAGATGTAAGTTGATTGGGATGCTTTTTGCTGATGTTCTTGTTTTTGGTGAGTTGAAGATGTTGACTTTCTATTCCCCAACTGGACAATCTTGAAGAAGGTCGAGTCTACAGTCCGTTCTACATTTTCTGCTATATGTTAGAAGACTAAAAGACGAGTTGCATGTGATTTTCAAAAGAATTCTTCTTAATTTGGGCATTTATCAAACAGATTGTCGGTTTAGGGGAGAGCACTAATTGGGAGAAAGTTATAAGTCATATTTAATTCCCAATTAAACGTGCTCATATTCTTTATGCAGCGACTGCTCGAGACGTTGATATTGACTATTGTTGGACATTTGACACAAGGTGATTACTTCGGAATTAATCATTTATCACTTATTTGAGATTGAAGTTGACTTTCACAAAGGCGTGTTCTTATTTGATAACTTGCTCGGGCTTAAGAATTTGAGTTGAAGACTTGGCTTATCTAGTTACCAGCAGTCGAGGTGGATGGTTGAAGACCTGGTTAACTATCACTACTAGGAGTTACTTCGTTTTACTCAGTGTCACACGTATATGACGGTGTGGATAAACGCAAGAGGTGTTAATGTCTCATACTTTGTATGGGTAGTGAGTACTTAGAGATTTGCTTGAAGCATAAATTCTCTACACCGTTCTTCCATCATTAGGTGCAAGCTTAAGATACAAATGTGGGGAAGTTGACTTCAGTTTCAAGTAGGGTATATCGGTTTTTCTTCTTCAGTGGTCACTTCAAATTGTCTACATAAGGGTTGATAAAAATAGTCAGAGTGAGTCTTCAGCAAGTTGATTCTCACAAAGACTTCAAGCGATCTTCTCAACAAATTTCAAGTATTTGGGCATTCAAAGAATTGCTGATTCTGAAGTATCAAAACTAGAAAGGGGGAAGGAGACAAGCATCTAAACGCGAGTAAACTTGATGTACTTAATACTTCTAAGAAATTGAAGATATCCCGGGAAGACAAATGTTATTACCGCAGAGAAAATCAAGGTTTGACTCATGACGAGTAAACTTGATGAACTTAATTCTTCTAAGTGATTGAAGATATCCCGGGAAAAACAAATGTCATGACCGCAGAGAAACTCAAGGTTTTACTCATTAAGGCGTTAAGTGTTATTATTCCAACTACGTGGGGGAAGTGATGTTAGAAAAAGTTTCTGAAGATAAAAGAGGTACACTAGTGTGTGGTGATTTCGATGGTATCGCAATGATCAGGGGAGAGAGATCGTGTACATTGGGGATGCTCAGCTGTTTCACTTGAGTGCTTAATCAGTGATTCAGAGATATAATCACTTATTCCGGTGTTGACATCCGCAGAGATTGTCACCCGCAGAGATAATCAGTGACTTGGCCTGCTTCTTCAATGTTATCAGTTATTCATTCCTTGTGTATTGGTATACTTCGGATACTTGAGCTTCATACACATTCATCAGGGACGAAAGATGTGAACATAGGGGAGGTGTTCTACATTACCCTCTTGATGTGTATTCGGGAGAGTTCTTGGATATTGGTGTACTTCGGGTTCTTGAGCTCCATACACGTTCATCAGGGAAGAAAAATGTGAACATGGGAAGGTGTTCTTCATTCCCCTCATGAAGTGTATTTGGGAGAGTTCTAGAGCATTATACAAAGAGGCTGACTGCAACAATTCAACTACTTGGGGGAATTGCTCTCTTGACACCTTTTTGGAATGGATCGCTTCAGACTTCAGTGGAAAAGAAATTTGAGAAGAAATTTAAAGAGTGGGATGATACGTTGCTGTTCTTGTTGATGATATAACCCCGAATGGAGATCCTCGATTATCGTTCTTAAATGGAGAAGCGGGATTTATGATAATGGTGTGCTTTTTTGTGCACCTGGCTAAAGCAAGCTTGAAATAGAGCTTCGAATCTGCTCATCTTAAGGATTTTCGGTTTGGGGGGAAGCTGCCAGAGTCTCACTTTCGGATGGTTCAATTTCTCTCAATTCAGGAGCCTCGAAAGCTTTGGTGGTGAATGTTTAAGAGATGATGACTTCTATCTTCTACAACGGGGCTGTTCGATATCCTTATCTCGGTACTCGTATCATCATCTTCTTTAACTATATCATCTACTCTATCTTTGTAAATACTTATTCGAAAAACAAAATACAAAAATATAAAACCAACAAAAAGAAATAGAAAAATATAAAACCAACAAAAAGAAAATAGAAAAATATAAAACCTTCAAAAATCCATAAAAATCAGAAAATTTGAAAAATACCAAAAATATGTTTTTCTCAAGACATGTCTTCTGGTATCGATAACATCTACGGTCTTAGAAATGTCATTCAATAATGGCACGGGACCATAGATGAAGTTCGAGCAGGAGGTGTAAATATTTTTTCTATTACATGTCTCTAAAAATGGCTTGCAGTTACTTCAGACTGTAACCCGGGCTTTTACCATGGCTTGCTATTATTTCAGATAGCAACCCGCTCTTCAAAAGAAAGGAAAGTGCTGCGCTAAAACCTATTTTCAAAATATTTCGTGCACTTATCCTAAAACAATTTAAGGAAAGTATGTCGAAGGACTGCTGTTCCTACACAAATGTTTTTCCGTCTAAAATTCTTCAGGAAAATATTTGTTGTTTTTCAAAAATGGTGGTAAATGAGTTGCTTTTAAAACAATCAGATTCAGAGTTTTTGTTAAATTAAAAACCCAATCAATGACTTCAGCGCTTTTAAACTTTTCATAAAATGAGTCATGGATTGAGGGGGATAATGTTTTCAAATCTATATCATCTAACGAGCTTTCTTAATTATCCTACGTGCTTAATTAAAAATGATATTTTCCTGTGTCGAAGGACTAGGAATTTAGGATATGATTGTTAGGTTTAGATGATTAGAGTTTGATTAACACATTATTCCCATACATTTATATGATCTGATTGATATGTTACATTGACTGTTATTAGTCGATTGTTGTTTGGGTGTTGTCGACCACCATATATCTGTATGTGTGTTCACTAACGTATGCAGGTATATTGGTACAAAAGAATGTTCCCGATCCGGATCCCACAATTGAAGATGATTGGATGCCGAAAGGAAAGGGTAACTATATCTTGGGTTGACAAATGAAGAAACGGAGCTTAATTGGACTTCTATGGAGAGCTGGCATAAATGCAACGTAAGAGGTCTCACTGCATCAGCAGACGGTTTTCTTCTAAGTGATTGAAGAAACGAAGCTTAATTTGACCTCAGTTGGCATTCAAAATGCAACGTAAGAAGAAGTCTCACTGCATTTGCAGATGGTTTTCTTCCAACCCTACAGCAACAACAACGGAAGCTTCTCAACCACTAACGTATCTTTGTGCAGGATACCATTTTTAAACAATTTTGAATAAATTTGAATAAATTGTTTTGAAAATGGAAAAATATTGTTTTGAAAATATATTTGACTAAATTTTGAAAATCACCGGACTTCATTTTATCAAAATTTAAGTCACTCAATTATCGACTTCGGTCATCGATTGAGGGGGAGAGTGATTTAATTTAAAATATTTTCAAACAATATATCTTCAAAAGAGTCCGTTTGTACAACAATAAGTGGTGATCTAAAGATTTAATGTTATGTCATGGTATGATTTTTTCCTTAGAATCAAGGTCTTTCAAAATGAAATCTTTTCTGTTCTTGTTTGATTGTGAAATTGTTTTGTTTTACTTAAAAGATCTCTTAAAAACTATCAAACCTGACACTAACAATCTTTAATGTCTTAAAATGGTCCTTATCTGTCATCTTTCAAAATTGAATCTTGCCACGTCTTTCCCCAAAATTTTATAAATGATTTAAATCAGTTGGGATCACAAATCTCAAATGGTTTGATATTTCTGATCGGGGTAGAGATCGTGTTTTAAATCTCAAATCTGTTTTAAATGGAATTGGTTTTAGTCCTTTAAAGGCACTCCTGCCTCCATGTGCCAAACGATTTCAATATACATAATGCACATGTTGAGGAGGAGGATTTATCCAAAAACCAGATGAGTATTTAAACAAGGCCACACTTTCTCCCATGTTTTCTAAACCTAATTAAATCACTTGGGATCTAAAATCTCAAAGGGTTTGATATTTTTGATCGGGGGAGAATTTGCGATTTAATAATGAAATTTGATAAAAGGTGATCGATTTGATGAAATTGTGCAGGCTGCTCTCTCATATGTGCTAAACGCTTTCGATCTTGAAGCACATATTGAGGGGGAGCAAAACCATCGAGGTACAAAAGTTTTTTAAAAGAGATTATAAAGTACCTTGATTGTGTTTTCAAATGGTTTTCTTAATGGATTTTTTGATCGTGGATGTGCTTCAAAAGAACTCTTGCCTCTATGTGATAAAAATGTTTTTAAAATATCTTACGCACATATTGAGGGGGAGAATTTTACCATGAAAATCAAATGGCTTTTTCTAAGGAAATTGTGATCAAGAAATTATTTCAAAGAAATTATTTCAAAAGAACTCTTGCCTCCATGTGATAAACAATTTAAAAAAATCATATGCACATGTTGAGGGGGAGCGTTTCTAAATGATCAAAACTATTAAGGTACAAAATGCTTTGATATTATATCACAAGTACCTTGATTGGTTTTCCAAATGATTTTTCAATTGGTTTCGAGAAGAAATGAACTGTACCTAAAGACCGACCAATTTACTTTATGCATGGTGTTATAAGGATGGTTAGGTTAGGTATTTGTTCCCACGATCCGCCAGAACCGGAGGGATCTACCCAGGGACAATCCACCAGATAGTGTAGAGTCCTTAGGTATATTAAAAAAAGGAGAAAAATGAGAATATGGGAAGAGTGCGGATTGAGACAGAGCTAGTACTGGAACAAACCCAACAAGGTTCTAGTAATGAAGTCTCGGTAAGCACTGAAGGGGTTGAAGAATGAAAAAGAAATGAATGATAAAAGGGTGAAAAGAAATAGCCCTCCATCAATTCAACCTTAGGGCAGAAACCGGGTTCAATTCATATGCTACTGGTGGTTACTAAGGTAACACTGGTATTGAAGACAAGACATCATGGACCCAGTGATGCACTGCACTAAACTTCCCAAACCACTCAAGTTCCTCTTAAAAGGGCTTGTTTCATTCTCACGGGGAACCGACATAATCTATCGACTTTCTCTTAGAGATTGTTGATATTGAAGAAGGAGACCCTCTCCCTAGTCTCCGACACAGGAACCAAATAATGCACTATTGAGTCTAGAGCCAAGAGATCATCCACAATATCTCATTAGGACACTATATTAATGAAGACTTGCTGTTTCACACAATGTGGAAAGTAAGTATATATTGAGAGTCCTACGCATTATCCTTGTGGTATTGCCAGAACATCTGAGTGATATGTAAAAATATTCACAATGAAGATGGAAATCCTTCTAGAGCCAACATCAAACAAGCTCTTGGTGGGTGACATGTGAGATCTTTTCAAAAGATCAAACTTGTGACAACTGGATAGAAACGATGGGGCGATTCACTCGTGAATCAACCTTGGTCCAGGAATGGATTTGACGAATACTTTTGGAAAAACCGTTCGATGTGCAAACCTTCTTTTCTCTAGCACGTCGAATGTGTACTTATGTTTTCAAATTCAAAAAGTATCTCTGATTGAAAAATACTTTTAGAAAAACCGTTCGATGTGCGAATCTCTTCTTTTCGCTAGCACGTCGAATGTGTACTCATTCTCTAATACAAAAAGTATTTTGTTTGAAAATTGATCTTTCTCACAAAACCTTCGTCGTATTGCAAAACTCTTTCTTCAAGCAATACGCGATTGTTTTTCAAATCATTTTTCATCAACCAGTGAATCTCAATTCGCTGGTTCACTCACTCCGTGTTGTCTTCTTTGAGACGTTCCGGTTTGAGAACAGCTAGAACAGCTGCGAAACCCTGTCAAGGAGATTCTTCGGAATTATACCTGATCACAGGCAGTACTTGTACTGATCAACGGGGAACCGTGGGCCATGTACCTCAATTCGACGAAAGTGGTCAAAGACACTTTCGTGTGTTTTATTGCTAACTGTTGTTTGTAGGTACACTTGGACGGTTGCAGCTGATCAGAATTGAGGTGTCAATCCAAAGCCGCATGCTCACAGCTTCCACACTTAATTTGAAGAAATCATGACTGGTGCATATCTACATAACCTGGTTCTGATATTTTTATACTATGCTTCTGCTACGCTGCTGCAAATATCATGAACCAGTAAGGCTTCCGCTACTCTGATGGAAAGATGTCATGATTCAAAAGTGTGAGCATGTCGGTCCAAAAGTCACAACTTCACATGATGGCAACACAATAAAGGGTGATCCAGAGATTTACTGTGGCTGATGATCTCAAAGAAAGCTCGAAGATCATCAAGATGTGGATCAGTTCAAAGACCTCCACTGAAAGTACAAATCAATGCGGACTTTGAAGTTGCACTACAAAAGCACAAAGATTGCGGAAATGAAGAATTCAAGTCTACAAGCTCAAGAACAATGTCAAGAATAGAATGCTAGGATTCGAAATGTAAAACATGGGGTGACCTCCCTTAGGGGGAGATTGTTAGGAATTGGAAAATTTCTTAGTGAAGAGTCGGTCACCCCAAATGTTATCTAGCTTAAATTAGCTCGTAGACTTGTCGTTAGTTACGTTATTTATCAGTTTATTAGTTAGTTATTAGTTTAGTTTAGCGTAGTGCAACACCGTGGAGGAAGGACGGGTCTTTACCCACTGTATCCCTGATCCACAGGCCGATAGGAGGTCGTGTATTTGTAAGTATAAATACCCCTTCCATCCATGGAAGGGGTGGTGCTTCTTATAATCTAATATTCAACTTTTGTGTAAACCTCTAGCAAGAACACCCTCTCTCTCTCTCTACTTTCTCTCTCTAAAATGGAAAACATGTATTTTGATCTCCCAAGACCACCCGAATCATCAAACACAATAATATACACGATCCTACACCATAACCTTACTTACAAGGTTATGGCATAACCTCTTCATCTTTGCACCCCTTTAACATTTGCAATATTGCAACTTTGGCCCTTGTGTTCGTTCTTTTTTTTATGGAAACCAACCGAATATAACATATAAATGTGCCATCAAATATAATTTGAAACTTCCATATTTTGTACGTGTTAGGCCCTTGTACTTCAACTCGGTGGTGTTTAAGTTTAATAGTTACGGCGTAACCTTAAGTAAAGGGTTACGCCATAAACCCCATATAACTGGACGATCTTATCATCTATAAATCTTCTATGGTGTAACCTTGAGAATGGGTTACGATCGCAAAACTCTCATAATCAAAATCATCACTTCTGTGCCATAAACATGTGATTAGGTTACAGCATAACCTTCTTTACCAATGAATTCTGGCCAAGTTATTAGATTTCTATGGCGTAACCATGTCGATGGAGTTACGCCGTACTCTTGAGCAACATTGACTTTAGTCTTCTAGTTATAATCTTTATTACTGCGTAGGTTGTAAATGACATCTACATTGTAACCTTCTTCTAGCCAGCAAACTCTTGTATAACTTCGTTAGTTTTCCTTCCAAATCGCGTTTCTTCATTCCAATGCTCATTTATACCCTGAAATGAAATAAAACATAATATGAGTATATATCCATGCAAAACTACACAAATAGTTAGCATTTTAGGGGGAAATTGACACTAAAATATCAGAAGTATTTGACGTAATCAAAAGCCGTCTTGTTTCATGATTGAATTGGTTGATGGAACACGAAGAGCCCCCTTAGGTGTTTTGGAAAATGTGCTTGTGAAAATCAATAAGTTGGTATTTTCAGTCGACTTTATAGTTATGAGCTTAGGGGAGGATCGTGTGATACCAATAATTTTAGGAATACCTCTATCAGCCAAAGCACATGCACGCATAGGTGTGTTCAATAAACAAATTTCTTTAGAAAAAGGGAATGAAGTGATTTCATTCAAAATAAGTAGAGAAGATGATACATCTCAAATGGCTGAAACAGTTTGTATGGCTAAGATTGTTAGGGCACCTATTGAGGATGAGCTCTTTATGTGTTAGAAATATCCAAGAATCTTTTCCCCTTTGACCCACCTTTTTGCATTGAGAAATATATTTCTGAAACTAACTCTTCATGCAGTATTAAGACCAAGGAAATTAGTGAATCATTAAGTACAGTTTTAAGAACACACACATGCGAGCCAATACTGGTCCAAGCAAAGGGGTAAGTCGACATTGTCCCACTTGTTATCCCTCTTTAAACAAATGCAATGGGGGAGACTTGGCAGAAGGTGAAGAATAGGAATGTAGGTGTGACAAGGAGAAACGAGAAGCGAGGTTAGATGACTTATATTATTATGATTGGCTATGAATAAATATAGGAAAAACAAAACTCGACCCAGATGACAAAGAGAGACTCTTTAATGAATGGTAGACCGATCATTGTCGTGAGGATGACATAGCTTGAACAAATGAAGGGGGAAATATGAATAGTAAACAATCTATACCTAATGTATCCGAATCAAATCCAGAGTCAAGAGTGTTATCAATGGGCAAAACTGTTGATAAGGACATTGCAATAAATAATGTCCAATCTCTAGAAGCACCTCGAAAGGCGTGTGATATGCCTTTTGAGGATTGGGTGAAAGTGAAATTTGGGGATGCAAAAATTGATTCGCATGCTAGAGCAAGTGTATATCATGATTGGGTGTTTAAAGATTATGATTATGGGACAATTATGAATGAAAACCCGGCAGCAACTAAGGAAATATATAGCCCAACTAAGTGTCCTAAGTTACGCGCTGAAATCGAAGCTCGACACGCAAAAATTCTTAAAGAAAGAGACTGAGAGGTATGTGAAATAATCAAGCAACAAATACAACATGCACAATTAAAAGGTAATTTTGGAAAACTGTATTGTGATTATTGATCCAAAATTTAGGGGATAAGGTAACCTTTTAGATAAGGTTTTGGAAAAATGTGAAAGGACATGCAGTCATAGCACCAAGGCTTGGTTCTATGTTGGTCACGAGGAGGTGGAAATGAAGAATTATGAGGAATTAAAAATGGCTTACGACCCTCTTAAACTAACAATAGATACATATGAAGTTAAGAGGTTCAAGATTGAAGAAAGAGAGAACTTCCACCTTGTTAAGAAATGGAAGACAAAAGAAGTGCCTATTAGCAAGAAGAATGTGAGAATCATGAAAAAGGGCATTAGAGAAGAGATGGACGCAGATGGAAGTGTCTGAGGGGAGCCGTAAGCCTAATGGCTTTGTGTCTAACTTAAAGACTCATTAATAAAGAAAAGTGTTTGTCAAGAGACAACTTGTATTTTCCATTTTCTTCCTTTTATTAGCATAGTTTGGTTTGGTTTGTTTGTTATTACTTTTGCAAGGATCTAAAACATTGGAGGAAGTAGGAAGGCGTGGATCAAGCCATAGAGTTGCACTTTTTTGGGAAACAGCTTTAGTGAGTTTCTACGGCGTAGACCTGCCTAGTGGGTTACGCCATAACTTTCCCATACTTCAACAAAATTGTCAGATCAACTCTCCTACTGCGTAACTCAGCTAATGTGCCTACGCCATAAAAACCTCCTGTAGCAAAAATTATTTTTCATATAACGTGCATTTCATAACCTTGTAATAGTAACTAAATGAAATTTATGGGTGTGTTCCCTATAAACCCTCACGAGATTTCACTCTTCCACTCGGGACACCGAGTGGTTTAAAAGGATGGTTGCATACGCTAAATTCAAACGTGATTCCTATGAAAGTGAGTTAGGTTTTTATTTTTATTTGTTTTTATTTTTTGTGTGTTTTTAGCATTATGCTTTTGGTAGTGGTTTAATTTTAGAGAATTAAAGTTTGTTCATGGAGGCGAAGTCAAGGCACGTCTTTCACGTGATCCTTCTACCATTTTAGAGCAAATTTCAGGGAAGTTCTCGTTCCAATCCTACTTGTCTCTCTTTAATTTCAATTTTTGTGTACAATAGGGACATTGTACAATTTAAGCGGGCTGGGTGGGGGGCGGGGGAGGAGTAGAATTATTACTTGAACTTTATTTTTCCTTATTTTTCTAGTTTATTTAAAGTTATGCCATTTTTAAAATTTTGACATGTTTTTCTTAACCTAACTAGAGTAGATCTTTGCCGAGCACATAACAACCCTTGATTCCATTGGTGAGGTTTATTATCCGTTTTCTCATATGACATAAATCCACCAAATATCGAGTGTGCCGGTAGTATTGTATACTTTAGAACTTGGCATTTGCATCATAATAGACGAGTAGTGCATTAAGTTTTCATGGTGCATTTGGGATAGATAGTTCGAGAAGGAAATATTTTAGGATTTACACCAAAACAGCCCATATGTGTTATATTGTGTGTGTTTATTTCACTCACCTTTAGTGTAAGATACCATTAGATATACCCTTCCAAGCCAATCTCTCATTTCTTAACCAAATTATATGTTGTTTCGTTTACACCATATCGATTTAGCCTACCGTGTAGTCTTAACTCTATCATTGAGAAATCACCGATTGCCTAAGGGTGTGTTTGTTTCTGTAAGATGTTTTAGGTCTGAATCTTACTACCACATCTTACTGGTAATATATGGCTATAAAGTCTCAATCTGAATGAAATAATATTGTTTGTTTTTATATAATTGTCTGAATGACTTTAATTATCTGTTTTTTTAAATATATATTAAACCATTGCAATACGATGAGTAAATAGTTTTTTTTATAAGTATACATAAAGTTTGAATCTGAATGAAATAATATTTTTTGAAGTATATGTTTTTTTAAATTCAAACACGGTTTCAGTTTCACACATTTTCAATAAACGTTGTTACAGTCAACATACGTTCCACGCCTCCACGGTTTCTTAAAAGAAAATAGCTCGGTAGCTAATTCAACGAACCCAAAATTGAGCCATCAACATATTTTATTAGTTATGTATGTTCATATTTAACTATCTAATAGCCCCATAAAATTATCCTACACAAAACAAAAATTAAGCCCAAACAATTTTGTATATACTCGGCCATTTTTCAATTTACCCTACAAGCTATAACTAAACCCTAGATATATTGGATATTAGTTTTCACATACACATCAAACCATAACAACAAGGTGGCGTATAAGTAGAATTCTAGAGAGAGAAAGTTAGAGGTTTAGGGAACTTAGTGAGAGAAAGTGAAAGATATTATTATGAGCTCCAACTCTCTACCTTGGGAGGTAGAGAGTATTTATAGTCTTACATAAATCGCCACACATCGGGCTGTGGATCAGGCATACAGTGGGTAAAGACCCGTCCGTCCTCCACGGTGTTACTTAACTAAATACTACTTAACATAAAAGAACTACGACTACGAGCTTTCTAACGATTACATATACTTGAGGTGTCTGACTCTTTAATACCTGGAATTTCTAATTCCTAACAATCTCCCCCTAAGGGAGGTCACCTCAATCATGTACCAAAATTACATTGAACACAAATAGATATTACATTAAAAATTGTTCTTGCATTCTTGATGTAGTCCTTTGTTCCTAAGCTCGTAGTCATTGATTCTTCACATTGCATGTTTGGTTACTTCAAGTGGAGGTCTTTTACTGATCCACGTGATACTAATATTGAACCAGCTTTTGAGATCATCAGCAATAAAAAATCTCTGAGACATCCATTGTGGTGTTGGTATTATGTGATGTTGTGACTTACGGACCGACATGCTCACATTCTGGATCATGATATCTTCACATCAGAGTAGCGGAAGCTTTAGTTGATTCATGATATTGGCAGCAGCGTAGCAGAAGCATGGAGTGAAAATATCAGAGTCAGTGATGCACTAATCATGATTTCTTTTGAGTTGAATGTGTTAAGTGAGCATGCGGCTATGGATTGACCGCTTCATTCTAAACAGCTGCAAACGTCGGGCGTACCTGCATACAACAGTTAGCAATAAATCGCACGAAAGTGTCTTTGATCACTTTCGTTGAATTGAGGTACACGGCCCACGGTTCCCCGTTGATCAGTACATGTACTGCCTGTGATCAGGTAAAATTCCGAAGAATTTCCTTGACAGGGTTTCGCAGCTGCTCTAGTTGTTCTCAAACCGGAACGTCTCAAAGAAGACAACACGGAGTGAGTGAACCAGCGAATTTTAAATTCACTGATTGATGAAAAGATATTTGAAAAACAATCGTGTATTTCTCAATAGAAATTGTTTTTGCAATACAACGAAGGTTTTAATGAAAATCAATTATCAATCATAAAAACACCTTTTGGTTTGAGAAATGAGTACATGGTCGATGTGCTAAAGAAAAGAGTAGTTAAGCACAAAGACCGGTTTTTCAAAGGTATCCGTCAATCCCTAACCTGAACCAGGATTGATTCAAGAAATTGAATCGCCCCATTTTTTCTGTTCAGTTGTCACATGGTTGATCCATATAATAGATCTCACATGCCACCTACCATGAGCTTGTTTGATGTTGGCTCAAGAAGGCTTTCCATCTTCATTGTGAATATGTAAACACATCACTCAGATGTTCTGGCAATACCACAAGGATAATGCGTAGGACTCAAGATATAATCTCTCTTTCCACATTGTGTGAAACAGAGAGTCTTCATTGAAAGTGTCCTAATGAGATTTATTGATGATCTCGTGGCTCTAGACTCAATATGTGCATATTTGGATCCTGTGCCGGAGACTAGGGAGAGGGTCTCCTTCTTCAATATCAACAATCTCTAAGAGAAAGTCGATAGATAATGTCGGTTCCCCGTGAGAATGAAACAAGTCCTTTTAAGAGGAACTTGAGTGGTTTGGAAAGTTGAAGTGCAGTGCGTCACTGGGTCCATGACGTCTTGTCTTCAATACCGATGTTACCATCAGTAGCATATGAATTGAACCCGGTTTCTGCCCTAAGGTTGAATAAATGGAGGGCTATTTGTTTTCACCCTTTTCTCATTCAATTCTTTTTAATTCTTCAACCCCTTCAGTGCTTACCGAGACTTCATAACTAGAACCTTGTTGGGTTTATTCCAGTACTAGCCCAGTCTCAGTCTGCACTCTTTCCATATCTCACTTTTCTCCTTTTATCATCATACCTAAGGACTTCTATACTAGCTAGTGGATTGTCCCTGGGTAGATCCCTCCGGTTCTGGCGGATCATGGGAACCAATACCTATCCTTATCAGCCTTATATCACCGTACATAAAGTAAAGTTGGTCGGTCTATTTGGTATTGTTCATCCGCCATTGGAACCAATTGAAAACCATTTGAAAATCAATCCAGATACTTGTGATATATTATCAAAACATTTTGTACCTGAATTGTTTTTGATATTTTTAGAATAAGTGCTCCCGCTCAACATGTGCATCAAGTGTTTGAAATCGTTTTGCACACGGAGGCAAGAGGAAGAAATTACTTCTTTGATTACCATTTTCTAAAAGATATCACCATCACTTCCTTGATCAAATCAAGTAGATAAAGCATTTCCAGGAAGGATGAGGTTTCCATAAATTTGCTCCCCCTCAATATGTGCCTCGAGGTTTGAAAAGAGTTTTGCACATACTAGAGGGAACCTGCACATTGAGACAAATGTTCACGTTTCAAATGATAGGTTTAAGATAGATGCTCCCCCTCAACATGTGCATTGAAAATTTGAAATCGTTTGTCACATGTGGGAAGGACAGCATGTACGTCCTCATAAAACCATTTACCGAATAATCAGTTTAAATCCAATTTAAATCACACATTCTCCCCCGATCACAATTATCAAATCATTTGAGATTTGTGATCTCTTATAGATTTAAATTGATTTTGAAAGCTTTTAAGGAGAATTGTGACTTGATTATGAAAGCGTTTTAACTGATACGGATTGGATTTTAAGACTTTAAACTCCATTGATAAAACATGCATGTACATCTTTTGAAAACAATTTAATGCCAAATAACTTTTTAATTTAATTGAAATCATTCTCCCCCTCAATCAATGACGTAGGTTGTTGATTGAGAGATAGATATTTTGACAAATAAGTCATGATGATTACCAAAAATAGAGACCGAGTTATTTTTCAAAGCATTTAGTTTTCAGCAGATAAATGTTTATAGAATCAGAGCATGGAATTTGAAAACATGGTAAAACATGGCTCTGTTCTTTCTTTTAAAACCGGGTTATTTCCTGAAAATGACAATAAACCATTTTTTCTCTTTCTCCCAATTTTTTTTTTTTTTTTTTTTTTTTTTTTTTTTTAAGAATTCGAACAACATCTAAAGTCCGGTGTCATTCTTTGAATGACATCACAAAGACCGTAGATATTATCGAATCGAGAAAAACATGACAAATTGACAATATTTTTTGAAGATTTTTTTTTTTTTTTTTTTCGAATTTTTCAGATTTTTATGGATTTTGAAATTTTTATAATTTTCTATTTTGTTTTTCGAATAAATATTTACAAGAGATAGATGAAGGAAACCTTTTACTCCTCGTCTTCCTCCTGAAGACGTTTGAGTGTTTCTGGTTGAAGGCTTTTCAAGCCAAGTCGTGGAAGAATAAACTCAAAACGTTCTCTTGGAAGAGCTTTGGTGAAGATGTCTGCTAACTGATATTCAGACCTCACAAAATAGAGTTCCACCACACCTTTTTGCACTTGTTCCCTGATGAAATGATGTCGAATGTCGATATGCTTTGCTCTTGAGTGTTGAACGTTGTTGCATGAGAGAGCAATAGCACTTTTATTATCACAGTACAGAGGGATTTTGTTGAATTCAAAGCCATAGTCAGATAATTGAGATCTCATCCATAAGATTTGAGCACAACAGGATGACATGGCTATGTATTCAGCCTCTGTAGAAGAAATAGAAGTACTCATTTGCTTCTTTGAAGACCAGCTCACAAGCTTATCACACAAAAACTGAGCACCTCCAGACGTACTTCGACGTGTATCTTGACAACCTGCATGATCAGCATCTGCATAGGCCGTTAGTGACATACCGGTGTCCTTCGGGTACCAAAGACCCATATTGATGGTTCCTTGGAGATACCGAAAGACCCATTTAACTGCTTCAAGGTGCTTTTTAGTAGGCTTAGCCTGGTATCTAGCACACATGCAAACAGCGAACAAGATGTCTGGTCTACTAGCAGTGAGGTACATCAGGGACCCAATCATACTACGATATTTCGTTTGGTCAATCATGATCCCTGAGTGGTCCTCATCTAATTTGGTTCGGTCAATCATGGGGGTGTCAACAGGGTCACTTGAACCAAATCCAAATTTCTTTAAGATCTCTGTTGCATATTTAGATTGATTTATGAAAATGCCTCCGGGACTTTGTGAAATTTGTAATCCCAAGAAAAATGTCATTTGTCCCATCATTGACATTTGAAATTTTGAACTCATTTCATTCGAAAAATGATCACATTCCATTGGGTCTGTCGAGGCAAAAATGATATCATCAACATAAATTTGAACATGAATTAAATGTTTGCCTGACTTCCTGGTGAACAATGTAGGATCAACTGCTCCTTTGCTGAATCCGGTTGATAGAAGAAACTTTGACAGTGTATCATACCATGCCCTTGGAGCTTGCTTTAAACCGTACAGAGCCTTCTTCAAACGATAAACGTGAGTAGGATGCTCTTGATTCACAAATCCTTCAGGTTGGCTGACGTAGACGACTTCTTTAAGATCTCCGTTCAGAAATGCCGTCTTCACATCCATCTGATAGACTACCATGTTCTTACTAGCAGCATTAGCCAGAAAGATTCTGATTGCCTCGATTCGAGCAACTGGAGCAAAAGATTCTTCAAAGTCAATACCCTCCTCTTGACGGTATCCTTTAGCAACTAATCGAGCCTTGTTCTTCAACACATCACCATGCTCATCATGTTTCACTTTGAAGATCCATTTAAGAGCAATAATCATAGCACAGTCTGGAGCAGGTACTAACTCCCATACATCAAGTCGATCAAACTCATGAATTTCATCTTGCATGGCATTGAACCAGCTATCTTCATTCATGGCGGTTTTAACATCTTTTGGTTCAATCTTAGATAGTACGGAGTTGAAGAAGCACCATAAGGCATCGGTTGCAAGTTGTTTCCGGGTTGATACAGGACGAGAGGGATTTCCAATGATGTTGTCTAATGGATGATCGTGAGTCCATTTTCTGAGGTGTTCATGTGGCAGTTGTTGAGGAACTGAGGTAGCTGAGTCGATGTCTCCTGAAGAAGATGGTTCTGATGATGATTCGGGAGCAAATATGTTTTCAAATGGGGCATCTTCAGGAGTAGCAAAGGGATTAACTTCATCATTGATGCCAGAAACATTTCCATGATGTACATTTGAAGAATGATGATTTGTTGATGAGACTGAAGGATCAGCAGCAGGTGCTTCTTGACTTAAGGATATTGAGACTGAGGGATTGACTTCATTCACAGGAATATGAGCATCCTCTGTTGTAGGGATCAACACCTCATTAGTAATTGAATCATACAGTTCATCAAACATAGGATCAAACAATTTCTTTAAATCATCTTCAGATGGAGGTACATATGGAGTTTCTTGAGAAGAGTTTGGAACAAGGGATGAACCAATGGGACTGTTTTGAAGTGCGGGTCCTGAGCTGGAGTGTCCAGGAGCCATTTGACCGGTCAGCTCATCAAACGTAACGTGAATAGTTTCCATGATATTTCGGGTTCTTTTGTTGTAGATTCGGTATCCCTTTTTGTTTGGTGCATATCCTACAAATACTCCAATGTCAGCTTTAGCCCTAAGTTTGCCTAAGTCTTGACCCTCATTAGTTGGATAACACAATGCACCAAACACACGAAGGAAAGAGAGATTAGGTTTTCTGTTGTGGACAAGTTCATATGGAGTTTTTCCATGAACAGTGTGAATCAGGGAACGATTTTGTGTGTAGCATGAAGTGGCAATTGCTTCAGCCCAGAGAAACATTGGAACCTTTGAGTAAATCAGCATTGTTCTAGCGGCTTCAACAAGAGTTCGATTTCGTCTTTAAACTACACCGTTCTGTTGAGGGGTTCGTGGAACACTTCTTTGATGGCTGATTCCAACGCTTTCATAGAATTCACTAAGTTGTTTGTTGACAAACTCAGTTCCATTGTCTGTTCTGATAATTCTGACAGTTTTGTTAAGTCGAACCTGCAGCTGTTTGATGAGTTTGATGATGATATCAGGAGTTTCATTCTTTGTCCTTAAGAACTTGACCCAGGTGAATCTAGAGTAATCATCAACCACAACTAACACATATTTCTTCCCAAAGATATTCTGCACCCTCATTGGTCCACATAAATCCATATAAATCATATGAAGAACTTCTATGACAGAGTTAGTAGGTTTGGGTTTATGGGCATACTTCTTGCTTTTTCCCAATTGACATGCTGAACAAAGATGATCCTTTTCGTACTTGAGTCTAGGTAAACCTACAACTAAGTCCTTTCTGGTGAGATCATTGATGGTGCCGAAGTTCAGGTGATTGAGACGACGATGCCATAACCATGACTTTGTTTTAGAAGCCTTTGATAATAAGCAGATTGGAGATGACCTCATCATGTCATCGATGGAGATGGTGTAAAGATTTGAGCCACGAGTTCCTTTTAATAGTTCCTTACCATTAAGATCTCTAACAAAGCAGGTATGTTTTCTAAAGGCTACTTCTAGATCAGAATCACAGAATTGACCAACAGAGAACAGATTATGACCCAAACCTTCCACATAGTAAACTCTAGAGATGACACTATCACCAACAACGTAATCTCCATAACCCATAATAGCACCGAAATGATCATTACCGAATCTAACAGTCCCGATGAATTTGCTCACGAAGTTCATGAGCCGAGACCGGTCTCCAGTCATATGCTTGGAACAGCCTGAGTCCAGGTACCACGGAACGATTTGAACGATCTGCAGTTGAACACAGACAAGAATGGATAACTGGATAATTGGGATCCCCATGCAAGAATGGGTTCCATTTGGTTAGTAACAATGTTTGGAACACCCACATCAGAAATAGAAGCATTCATATCAGAAAGTGAGGCAATGGAATCATTGTGAATAGATGCAGTACTAGTGTCTGTATTAGCCCTGTTCACAGTGTGATCACTTCTTAAGGGAATAGTTCTACCAGTAGGCATCCATTTTCTAGTGGGCATTATCTGATTAGTCTTATGACCAACAGGTATCCAATAAAAGCCTATTTTACTGAATGTTCTTCCTGTGGGTTTCCACTGTTTTCTAACTTTCTTTCGTTTTTGTCTTTTAGCCTTCTTAGCATGAATTTTTGCATTAACAATATTAATTGGAAAATTAACATCATTAGACAGAACATTAACACCACATTCATGATTAGAAACAGAATTCAGGCAGACATCAGTACAAGGTTTGCAAATAGTATCAGAATTCGAATTAATTACAGTACGCCTAAGGCTAATACTAGAATCAACACGATTCGTTTTATTCAATTCAGGCTTAAAGTTCCTAGATTGTTCTTCTACTCTCTTCCAGTGCACATTCTTAGCTTGAGAGGTCCTATCATGCCTTGTATTGTCTTGAGACTTTGACCTGCTCCGTTTAATGTCACTGATTACTCCTGTAGAGGGAATGGGAACATTAGTTGGTTTAACTACTCTTTGCATCACCTGTTTAGATGTACTGGGGTCTGAACTACATGCAGGTGCACTAAGGTTCACTTTCTTAAAACTAGAGGAACTGAGATTTGTACTCCTAGAAGGCACACTTGAGTTCTCTTTACTAGAGGTACTGAGATTTGTACTCCTAGAAGGCACACTTGAGTTCTCTTTCTTAGCATTGACAGATCTGGAATCTGAACTACTTAAAGGCACACTACGGTTCACATTCAAAACATTGGGAATCGAATGCATATCATACTTGGCATTAGGCATCGAGCATGGAATCAAAGGATTAACTCTCTCACCTAATGACTTTGGGCATATTGTGATCAAGCATTCTAAGATTTCTTAAGATCGTTTGGCATATAAGCATGCATGTCCAATTGCATTATCATGAGGTTTCTCTAGCTTATCCTCTTCAACAATCTCACGCAGACATTCTAGGCAATCCTTAAGGGATGAGAAGTATGTTTGAATAGCAAGTTTGTTGTTCCTTAGATGAGGAGGGACATATGTCACAGATAAAGCATATTTATTACAAGAGTGAACCTTTGATACAACATTCTCCCCATTGGTCATTGGCATTTTCCCTTTTACCTGACTCTTCAGATCCTCAATTTCCTTTTGCAATGAAGCTATTTGTTCGTTATTTTTGTTACGAGTGACTTTAATTGATTCAAATAACTCATTGAAATGACGTTTAACCTTTTCATTTTCTTCTAGAAAACTTTCGTTTTCCTTTTGTAAAGCATTTACTAGGTTTTGAAGATGAAACGTTTGAGAATTCTGAGAATCTAAAGGAGGAGGCATTTGGGAGCCTGTCATATTGTTCGTTTCACCCTTTAATTGAGAGATTTGGGCTTTCAACTTTCTGATCGTGTTGCACTGAGCTTGAATCTGTTCATCACGTTTGTTAATTTGAAAAACTGCATCAAACTCTGGAGCATCTGAATATGTCTTGATATTTGAAGTTTTGACATTTTCTTTGAGATGTTGATATTTGAGTTGTAAATTAAAATGCTCAACTTCTAGTTTAGAAAAATGTTTAACCAAATTGTCGTGATCATCCAGTTCAATTTTCTCGTTTAGTTTAGAATTAGTTTTTTCAAGCTCAATGACACGATCATGGGAGACTTTCAGGGCCACAGATAGTTCATGAAATTTGGAAGCATTAATAGAGCAATTTGAAGCAGTGAAAAAAATATCTTGAGCAACACATTCAGTAATAAGAGTCTCATTTAAGGTATGCAAGTTCTTTCTCTCAATCTCATTATATTTTAGTGCACGCTCATAATCACTAACTTCAACTACCATTGCATCAAATTCCTTTTCCATTCCCTTGATATCAGTTTCTATCCCCTTTTTAAGACTCTCAAAGTGATCTTTCAGAAGTTTAAAGAAAGGCATGACCTCAGTTAAATAACATTCTTTCATTTGCTCAAAACCCCTTTCTCCTTCCGTTATACCAGTGGGTGTGATCCTTTTCTTGCAAGTTTTCTCAAAATCAACAAATAGTTGAAATATAACATATTGGCTAATTAAGGTCTTGCTTTTAGTGGCAATTGTTCTAGGAACAAGATGCATTGGTGTATTAGGAGGATACACAGTCGCTCTAGGCATTTTCCATAGAGGAGGGTTTGTTTCAACAATATTTTCAGCTTTCTGCTTATCTAAATCCTTTTTCCAGAAAACTTGTTCGGGAGTCAACAATGTCTGAGGCTTAAACATGTTCAAGGAAATCCAGTTTTCCTTTTTGTAGTCATGGGGAGTGATAATTATTTTTTTCTCTTTGCATTTAGGATCATCTAATTTTTTGTTCATCCTTTCCCTAGTGACTTCATCTGATTTCTTATCTTCCTCAGTGCACTCAATGCAACTAGGTTTCTGTCTAGGTTTAAGAATCTCATTGCCATCATAGATCACACTTTGAGCTGCTTTTGCTATCTTTCCGTACTCAGGATTGGGTTTATCTATAATGGGAACACTATGCTTATCGCTTAGAACTCTATGTTTAGTGACCATGTGAGCAGTCTGAATGGTGTTACCTTGTATGTACAACTTGTTTTCAAGTTTGTTTTTCAAAGTTTTCAGATTAGAAAAATCTCTCAAGAGTTTTGATTCCTTTGCATTAAATTCTTGCTTAAGCATTTTCACATTTTCTTGAAGTTCTTGTTTTTGCTTAGCTGTTTTAGAAAGTTTTTCTTGCAAGGAATTTAATTCTTGTTTCAATACTTCTTCTCTAAAATTACTTTTTCTAATGACTGTACGCACTTGGTCATCCATTTCTTGCTCACGAGTGGCCAACTCAAATTTAGCACGTTGTTCATAAATAGCAACACGTTCTTTATAGGCATTTAGTTCAGAAATTACAGAATCATCAGGGGCACATGCAGTGTATTCATCAAAAACATAGTTATTGTTGACTGCAGAAGATGCATCACTTGGTACACCTTCACTTTCACTTTGTTTCACGTATTGATCATATGGGATAATATCGATATTACCCATATTTTCAACATTGGATTCAATAGTTTCAGTTGATTGTACTTTGTCATGCATCTGTTGCACATCAGCATTATCGTATAGTTTTAATACCTCTGAGATGAGTTTGTCTTGGGATGGGCCAGCTAGTGGTGAAGAAGAGACCTTGGGAGAAACCATTGGAGAAATGCTAGCCATAAAAATTGTGTGTGCCGTAGGTCCATCATCCACATCAGAGTCGTATGCATTACAATCAGCGACTTGAAAGGCATTCTGATGATTGTGACCTATCTCCTGAATAGGCTGCTCATCTACATCTGCATCATAGGTCTTGGCATTGCCCTCAGCTAGAAACAGCAATTCCTCTTCATCCAAAGCAGCACCATTGTCCTGAGCTTGTACCAGCAGCATCTTATCTCTGAAGTAATCAGCATTCTGTGGACGCTTTGGAGATGTGCAGTTCCTTGCAATGTGTCCCTCACCACCACAGTTATAACATTTGATTGGCTTAGCTTGACCTTGGTTACCATTCCTTCCTCGATTCGGGTTGCCAACATAACCTCTACCAGCTCCACCTCTTCCCTGATCATACTGTCTTTCCTGAACTGGTTGCACCACGATCCTTCCATCTTTAACAGTGGCTTGATTGTGTGGGTTAGATGCTGTTCTGAGGTTGTTGTTGGTTTGTGGGAGAGAATTCATGTTTTGACTAATCAGAAGAGCTAGTTGATTAATGAAGTTACCCACGTGTGCATCAGCATCAGCTTGTTTGAACATAGGATCAGGAATGAGTTTGTGATTACCATTACCCAAGGGTATGACTTGTGATGCTTTGGTTGTGATTCCGATGTTTGAGTAGAAGGCAGTTGAGTCATTAGACGAGCTTGTCTCTCCCTGGTTGGTTTTGAATTGATTGAGAATCAATTTTTCAAACATAGCATGTCTCTCATTCTGAAGGAGGAAGGCATAGAGTTGCTCATAGTTTGTATTCTTCAATCCTTTAGTGAGCTTCACAGCGGTGACAAACTTGTGCCATTCGGGATTCATGTTGTTCACAAATTTTGAGTTCAGCTGAATGTTAGGCATAGTCATTCTGATGTTCCTCATGTCATTCACTAACTTATGAAATCTCACATAGTACTCATAGACATTCTCATCTGGTTTCATCTTGAAGTGTTCAAATTCGTCATAGAGTTGGGATTCTCTGTCTTCCATAGTTAATTCTGAACCTGAGAGAAGCATCTTAACATTATCCCAAACTGCCTTTGCATCAGTGTTATGATTGATCAGCTTGTAGATGTCTTTAGGAAGACCTTGAAGAACAATGTTTGAAGCCTTGATATCTGCATCGAATCTCTTTTTCTCCTTATCATCAAGCTCATCATACATCTTAGGTCTGTCCATTCCGTAAACAGGAGTACCATCTTCATTAGTATCAAGTATGTCTCTAGTCGTCTCAACTCGATATGGTCCTTCATCAATGGATTTGAGAATGTTGACACCATTTTCCTTTCCAAGGCAGTACAATCTGATTCGTTGAGCCCAAGAAGCGTAGTCAGTTCTGTCAAGCATGGGTGGACGAGTATCTGACCCAGCTGCTTGAACATCCTCTGCAACAGTGGAGATGATAGTAGGAACGTTGGTAGACATGTTAACAGATAATACGGGATTTTATAACTCTATGATTAAACCGAGAAATAGATTCTTTCACGGGATTTTACTAAATCAAGAGAAAACCGTAAACAATCACCCAAGTCGCTAGAAGATAATGCACCAAGTCGCTAACACTTAATTCGCTACACCACTAAGTCGCTAGAGTCCCAAGTCACTAGACAAATGCAAGTCGCTAAGTAGTAACTCGCTAAGCCTCAAGTCGCTAGCAAAATTTTGGCAGCAATTCGCTACTCAAGTCGCTAAAGATACAAGTCGCTAAAGAGCAACTCGCTACAGACCAAGTCGCTACCACCAAGTCGCTACCCGTAGTGGAGAGTCCACTACTTGTACTGTAAATCGCTAGATCTAAGTCGCTAGGTCTAAAACTGTAACTCGCTACAAATTTGTAAAGCAAGTCGCTACGAAGAAAGTAATCCGTGAGTTAAGTCGCTAGCAAGAAAAAAACCACATAAACATCACTTTTCAATCCAAAAACAACCCAACCAAGATGATTTAAGCTTACCAAATGAAAACCTACACACTTGTGATGATTCTAAACATAAAAGTACTAACAAAATCCAAACTTTAACACAAGAAATCAACCAAATGATGCAAAAACCACTAAACTTTTTCAAACTCAAAAACCACCTAAAAACCACTAGAAATCCAAAGATGTGCAAGATATGATCTAACCATGGCTCTTGATACCAATTGTTGGATATTATTTTTCACATACACATCAAACCATAACAACAAGGTGGCGTATAAGTAGAATTCTAGAGAGAGAAAGTTAGAGGTTTAGGGAACTTAGTGAGAGAAAGTGAAAGATATTATTATGAGCTCCAACTCTCTACCTTGGGAGGTAGAGAGTATTTATAGTCTTACATAAATCGCCACACATCGGGCTGTGGATCAGGCATACAGTGGGTAAAGACCCGTCCGTCCTCCACGGTGTTACTTAACTAAATACTACTTAACATAAAAGAACTATGACTACGAGCTTTCTAACGATTACATATACTTGAGGTGTCCGACTCTTTAATACCTGGAATTTCTAATTCCTAACAAGATATATGTAACACTTTTCACTCTCTCAACCCTAGAAACATACATGTGCAGCCACCTAACATCTATCTTGCTTTACTTTTTACAAATCTTCCAAAACATGTCTTGGTTCCATTGACATCAACAAGACACATAAACAAATCCTATCACTAAACCAAGAAACACAAAAACATCAAGAAAAGTGTTTCGAAATAAGTGAGTGGGTTTCTTGCTTATGTTATTTCTTGTTTAAATGAACCACAATCTTAAAAACTCAAGAACAAGTTCTTGCTATGAATTTGTTATGGATCGATGATCGGTTCTTTGTGAAAATCCATTAAACTTTTGTGAACACTACATTGAAAAAGAACCCGAGATCTTTTTTTTTTATGTTATATATATTTTCTTTGTTCTAAGAAACAAAAACAAACCATGGTCTCAAACTTGGGAGGTGGTGGAATATTTTGCAGGGTAAGAGCCATTAAGACCTGCTTATCAACTCTTACTCAGTCAGACAATATAGGTCTTACAGCATCTGACTGTAATGAAAACACAAAAAAGCTTATGTGCCTGACCACCTCTTACTGGTAAGTTTCAGAGGCTGGTAAGAGTTTTTTAAAGAAAAAAAACACACCCTAAGTCTTTGGTCCAAGTTGAGAGGATCGAGAATTACAATTTTGTTGAAGACACACATTTGAAGATTGTTAAAGACCCTCCGTATTCCTCATTAGTATACTTATGATTCATATCAAGTGGGGGGATGACCTATTTATTTTCTTGTATTAGTAATGCAAAAGAAATGTATTATTGTAGTTTAAAGTTGAGGAAGAATGGATTAGTGTAAACCTCAATGATGGACACTATAAATACTAATCCATGTGATTTATGATGAGCTTACTCAAGTAAGCACGAGGCAACACCTCATACATATTTATTGATGAGATGAGTTGGTGACTACATTATACCAACTAGCTTTTGGAAAGTTAAGTTAGTGTGCATTTATCATCATCATATGTAGACTACTTATGGCACACTAACTTGTTATTTGATGATCCGGTTTTCGCGTCTTGATGCTTAGATTAGGGATGGATGGCAGGCTATGATGACTTGATTATGGAATAAGACTATTTGTTTGTTTATTTTTCAATTTTTACACCTTATCATGTGTATCCCATGTCTTATCCTATCCATTTTATTCTTAATGATAAACGCTTCAAGTTTAGGTGAGGGAGTGAGTAATCATTGGTGTCTTGGCCATGAATTTGGTCATGTATATTTGATTTTGTCACATTTGTTGTAGCTTGTAAATAAAGACTTTAGGAATAATTCACCCCTAGCCTTTACATTTGTTCGCCCAATATTGCCTTTAAAAATTGTCTTGACCTTAACTCTAGTGGTGGAGTTTTATGTAACCGCCAAGTCTATGATAGAGTACATGCTATGACTGTGCTTATGAATGATTACCCTGAATATGAACACTTAGATAGTGAGTGAATCGGTGTTTTGTTCCCCATTTCATGAGGTGTTTGACTTTGATGTTTCTAGCATAGGGAAGTTTTTAAACTCATATCTTCCAACCTAACTTGGGAGTTATCTTTTTAAGAATGATTCTAATAAGGTCTACTTAGGGGCAAGTAGAGTTTAATTGGGGGGATATTTGATTACATCAAATAGTCCTGATATTTTAATGTCAATTTCCTCCTAAAATGCTCACTATTTGTGTAGTTTTGCATGAATATATACTCTTATTACTTATTATTTCATTTCAGGGTATAAATGAGAATTAGAACGAAAAAACGCGGATTTGCAAGGAAAACTAACGGGGTTATACAAGAGCTTTCTAACCAGAAGGAGGTTACGGTATAGAAGGAAGTTACAACCAATGCCGTAACAAGGATTATCACTAAAAGACCAAAATCAACGTTGCTCAAGGTTACGGCGTAACTCCATCGACATGATTACGCCGTAGAAATCCAAAAACTTAGCCAAAATTTAGTGATCAAGAAGGTTGCGCCGTAACCTAAACACATGGTTACGGGGCAGAAGTGATGAATATTTTACGAGGAATCTGCGATCATAACCCAATCTCAAGGTTACACCGTAGAAGATTATTAATGATAAGATCATCTAGTTATATAGGGGTTACAGCGTAACCCTTACTTAAGGTTGCGTCGTAACTATGTCGAGGCTATAAATACAAGTCCTAAATCTGCATTATACATCATTCTTTCACCATAACAAATGAGGGACGATTTAGGGCTTCAGAAAGGACAAATTTCAGCTGCTCCAAACCACTTTCCAAGGGAGAATTCATTCCATTAATTCAATAGCTTTATCTTCGTATCAACTACTTGTATCGAATCCAACGTCTTCTTTCAATATGATTAATAACATTGTTTTTGTTGCATTATTTAATATGAGAGGCTAAACACTTCATGTGTTAACCTAGTTATGAATTTATCAATGCCATGATTTGTGTTTTCCCATTTACTTATTGCTTTATGTGTTTATCTTTCTAGCCTATCATCGATCCCCATGTTTTGGTAGTATTGAAGCTAGGTAGTACCTAGTATACTAGTTAGTATTGACCATAGAAAGCTAGTGTGCTAGGTTGCGAGGGGTGTATAAGAATTGACCATTGAACTACCATCTCCCTTGTGTAAGAATTGACCATAAGACTACCTACACTAGTAGAGATGCTTAAGAAATGCTGGAACCTTGAGTGGACCAAACCTTGGTTTAGTGTTTAAAGCACTAAGAATAGGTCTAGAAGATAGCTGGCGCTTAATGACTAAGACTAGACTACTGACGAATTGACCATAGGAGTTGAAGTCTAGGATTATAGGCTAGGTAGCTTTGACCATCTGAGCCTAGCGACATTTAACCACCACATGAGGTGATAGTAGGCACTTTAAAGAAAACCATATTATTGCATGATAATATTTGTAACTAGGCTAGCACATCTTTCTTCCACTGATAGTTCCACATTTTATTTCTCGTTTTTTAATTAGTGACAATAGAAAACTTAAGTTAGAATCGGTCACATAGCTCTTGGGACGACTTCGGTTTTACCAAATTCTAGACTACTCACCACCTGGTACACAACCCATTTGTGCTCACGTAGATCATAGGTAAACGAGACTTATAAATATTAAAACGTGATCTAGAAAAATAGCGTCAATGTGTATCTTTGTCAAGCTTATGATAGAATACTCACCATGACTGTGCAACTGAGTGTACCTCTAAATAAACACCCTGGATTAGTTATGAGAGATGAGCGAATTTCATTTCCTATTTTGTGGTATAATAGTTATGCACTATTAGTTGAGTTAATTACTTTGATGCTTAATTCCTAAACCAAGGTTTGGATGTTTTTCTTATTACTTAATATAGAGTCTACTTGAGGACAAGTAGAAGTCAAGTGGGGGGATATGTGATAAGTCCTTAATTGTTGAATATTTACCACATGATTATTGCTCTTATATTGCATGTTTATATCTGAATTGATATTAATTGCCTTAGTTTTCCAATTTCAGTGATTATGGAGCAATATTACAAAAGTTACAAAAAAAAGACATGATTTGGAGCTATTTTTGATGATTCTGTATGCAAGCTGTAAAAGAGCATGCGGCGTATGAAACTCTGGCCATATGCCGTATTGATATATGGAGGAATTCACTAAGGATTGGTGAATATTGAAGCATACAGCGTATTTAACTCTAGCAATACACCGTATTTGGAAGCTCTACAGTCAAAGCCCAAGTCAACCATTGAAGGCATACGGCGTATGAAACTCTGGCCATACGCTGTATTGAAGATCTTATCCATAGTCCAAGTTGTTAGTGCAAATATTACGATATTTAATCAATACAGTCTCGTTTGTTTTGATTGATGACAAACATGTAACTTGTAATACATAATGTAAAATGTACAAGTTACTTGTAATCACACTTTGTCTCAACATACATTCAACACATCTTGATGTCTCAAGTCCTCATATGTTACAACACAGGGTCGTACATGTTTGTTATGTGGCATTATGATCAAACCCATTAACAAATCATTTAGAATGTTTAAAATACATTTAGAGTCACTAAGTATTTTAATAGGTTAACCATTCTATTTCGAACCTCATTTTACATGTTGCATTCACAAGTATTTCAAAAGGTAACTAGACATTTTATTAACTAGTTACATAATACATTTTACAAGTTTACCTTGATAAACCTTTAATCTAAAAATGGAAATACATGTTACATCATGTCATGCATCATCTTTGAAATCCTTGGAAGATCACTTGAATATTTTGGTTAGATTGATACTCAATATATCAAATGTGATCTTAGTAAGATTTGGTAATATCTTGGAAAGATTTGAAGAAGGATTTTTTAGATTTTTTGTCAGGCACCCACGGAACCCTTTTATATAAAGGGCGGAACCCTTTAAAGGGCTCCTTGGTCCGTGGACGCTCCTGTCCACTTTCGGCTATAAATAGAAGCCCGTTGTTTTCCCATTTCTTCACCACTTGAAAGCACATCTTCTCCACCTTCTTGCATACATTTAGATCAATCATTAACAATGTAGTAACACACATTAAACACCCTAATGATCATGATCATAATGCTTCTAACATTCATCTTTGTTGTAAGCATACTCTTTGATCAACCAAGGAAATCTTGGAGATCTAGCCATCCCCACTCACCACAAGTTGAAGATCTATCACAAGAAGTTTAGGGAACTTGTGATCTTCATCATGAAGGCTTCCTATCAATGGAAGTTCATTTAGAAGTAGTTATTCATATCCATTAGACATTTGTGTCATGGATCATTAGTGTAAACATCATTGCATCATAACAACACTTTCACCAAACTAGATTAGATGGTTTATGTGTTTGTGCCATAAAACACAAGGTTTATTATGTTGGGCCATAAAACATATTGGGAGTGGTTGTACCCTTGTAAAAGAACTCGACATCTAGCTTAGTGTCGGAAATATTGTATAGGCGACGTTAGGTTGGTTCTACCTCGAACTAGAACCCGGTATTTAGCTTTGTACCGGAAAAAGTGTAACCGACGATTGTAAGGTTTTCTCCGCCGAGAAGGGAGCTTGTTGATTTAGTGAAGTAACTCTCGAGTTGGGTACTCGGGGAGTGGAGTAGGGCGGAAAGGAGATTCGTGACCGAACAACTATAAATCCTCGTGTTCGATTTGCACTTTCCTTTCTTTATATCTTTACTTTTATACTTGCACTATACTATTGTTTGTGATGTGGTTTGATGTTCATGATTGTGTGACAACTTGGTTTACCATGCTTTATATTAGTCACAAACAATAATTGGTACTTTCATATTATAACAAGCTTCATAAGCGATTTGATACTAAAGATCTAAAGTTTTTAAACGGTAACGTATTCACCCCCCCCCCCCTCTACGTTTCCACAATTGGTACCAGAGCCACGTAGCTCTTATTTTCAAAACAAATGGTTTTTAAAATAGAGTACGATCCATGTATCAAATTACCATTGAAGCGAAAAATAATATGAAAAATGTTTTGCTTGTTATACTTAGAAATTTTATTGTTAAATGTAACTTTGTAAAATAAAAGTTTGTTGAAAGAACTAGTATGTATTGTTTTGTGTGCTTATAGAAAATTTACGAAGAAATATGATTTTAAAGGAGTGTTTGGGATAACTATAAATTTAGTCGAAAAATCACCTCCGTAAATGTTTAAAATAAGCTACATAAGTAGATATGTTGTTAAATATGTATATTATATGTTTACTATGAAATCTAGTAAGTCACACACATTTTCTCTATGTCAAATACTAGTTTTGGTGAATCTGTCTCAGAGGACCACGGCACCAAATCCTATAAAGGGCGGATCCCTTTATTTGGTTCCTTCAAAAAATCATAACTAATTAACCGTAAGTCCGTACGAGTTGAGCCACCTATCATTTTAAAGGGAATTGACTCTACTTTCATTTAAAAATACTCTCATGGCCTGAGTCTAATTTTAAATAAGTGAAATAGACCAAACACTACAGTATGTCTAAAATATTAAGTTTCGCTTTAACATAAAAACTCAAATTTTTGAATCAAACAATTTAAGTTGGTATTCTTAGAACTTTGATACAACTTCTTTTGAAACTAATTAATTTGGTAATATGTTTAAAGGAAACTAATCAAGCTTGATATACATCGTCATATTTAAACGCTAAAAGACGAAAAGTGTTTTTCTTGTCATACTATGCTAAATGACCACTTGCTTATGTTGTTTGCATATATGTTGCTTGCTTATTTTCAAATTGTTTTTTTCACTTGTTTGTTTGCATAATATAAGTGTTAATCTTGCCATGTTATTTATTCGCTTGTTTGACAATCTCTTGTTTATGCACAATAGGTCTTTGCTAGATTTTTTGCACTAAGTTGGAAAATGGTTTTACCATCACTTGTAGAATTAGATAACTTTCTTTGCATAGGTTATACTAAAATCTCACATAACTTATGAAATGTCATAACTCACTTAGCAATGATTACTAACTAAATTAGTCAAGTACTTCGAAAAATGGAGGTTTTAAGAGAGTGTTTGGTTCAAGGACAATAACAATGTTGTATGATGTAATTTATTTGTTTTTACTTTGTAGGATGATAATATGACTTAAAACAATGTTGTATGCTAACCGGTTTATGCAGGGGGATAGCACAAGGGTGTTATCAAATTTTACCCATTTTCACTTATATGTGAAAATCGTTAGCCCTTGGTCAAAGTATATGCTCCACTATGGTTGTGTATGCGTTATTGACTGTTCCTAACTAGAAATAGTTAATGCCATATGTTTTAAGAAAAATTTCAGGTTTCGGAAAAGTCTCCGGATGTTAAAAAAAAAGGGTCTGTGAAGATTTCTGGTCACCACGGATCTGACGGCACCAAATTGTTGGTTCCGTCTGTTGTAAGTTTTGGTGCCGCCAAACCTGTACAGGCGGACCAGACATCACCTTTATTTTGGTTCCGCCTGTGTAAAAAATTGGTGCCGTGGAACCTACAGGTAAGTTGATGAATTTTACTAAATCCCGCAATCTAATTTACCAAATTTCGTTTCTAGGATAGTTGTTAATGCATATCTTTCATACCCCACTCCACACATCCTCAATGGATTAACTTAGGATGTTTGACATGATCTTAGACACTTCCATCTCATTCGAAACTACCATCTTTGTATGGATTAACATCAAATCCAGGAATCCTTAGTTCCATAAATCGACACATTCAGGATGGTCATTTTCACACCTTCACTGTTACTTTTCCTCAAGCTTAGCATTTCTTAAAGCAAAGTCAAAATGACTAAATCCTCAACCTCAAATAAGCCACTTAAGAAAACCACTAGGATTAGCCTTCGATCTTGTTGCTTCATTTACTTGAACTCTTCATCCTCAGACTCATTACCTCTAAACATCTCATCACCCATTCAAGATGTGAACTTTCTAAACATGAGTACTCCAACTCCACCACCAAAATCACCCACCATCATCCAAAACACCTTCACTGCCAAAGTCTCCAAAACTTGTACTTTGTGCAAACACCACCGACATCTTCTCACCCGTTTGCGGATGACTTAGATGACTTACCGAGACTAACAAATCTGGACTCATTATTTGCAAAGATATCATACACAAGTCTATCATATGACTATAGATATTGTTTTGTATCTACATGTATTACCTCACTTGGTTAACATGAAAATAATGTGTCATCCTTCAAGACGACAAGTATTTACATAGAGTCATAACTCACACGTATGTTAAAGACATACTATCAAGTCTTGTTATCCTTGAGTTCAATCTAAGCTTTATAATCTCAACAAAATAGGATTGACAACTTAAGTATTTCATCCGAAATATTCAAGTATATGCGACTTACGATTGTAGTCATTAAAAGTCATATCCGAAAAATCAACACCGAAGTATTTTAACAACACATGTTGAAACACTAATCCTAAAATGAATCAAAAACTTATCCAAAACAAAACAACCCACTGTGCCACTTATCTATCCCTCTTCCATCTTTTGGCACCTTTAAGCATGTTGTTCATGAACTTCCAAGAGCATCCTTAACGTGCCCTTTCAAGATGAACCTATACCTCAGCCCCTAAGCTTCATAGACATGACCAAAACTTCAAGCACTTCACCCCACTAGTTTTAGCAACCAATGAACCATAAGAATTAGTATCCGTACTTTTTTGTGTTCAAACATCTATGGACAAATAATCAACCTAACTACTTTCATAGCACAACAAACCCCTACATCACCACATCCTTATTTAGACACACTAGAAGACCTACCACCTAGATCAACCAATCCACCATCCTTACCATCATTTGAATTCGTTGAGTGTATTGCTCAAAAAGCCCTTGTGTCCAACACTTGTACTGAATCAAATGCACGTTTGAACAAACTCAACCATCCTTTCCCACATATAAGGACTTAGATAATTCATTATGGCTAGAACCTCAACTATCAAATGAGCATGGTGCTCTTGGTAATTTTTGTCAATTTCCACTAGGTATAAGTAGTACTACATTCACAAATTATCAAAGTATTAGTAATACCTTGTCGTTAAACTTCTGCATAAATTTCGTTAAACCTTAAATCAACATTTTAACAACATATGTTAAAATGAAATCTCAAAGCCAACATCATACACCCCAAGCAACAATGACTCTTGAGGATTATACATAAGAAACTCGAGTGAATTCCTCTTGTCATCATCTAGTGAATATAATATTGAGACCAAGTTTATTTAGATGGGACTATCCGATATATTCAAGCACTTTGGCTTCATATCTTTATTTAGGAAAACATGATGTTTTGAAAAACATTATGCTTAAGAAATCATGCGTTAAGTATTCATCTGGTTAAAAGGATATTGTATATCCTATGCATTATTCTCTCCTTGCGACATAAATGGTTGTGTTACAAGAGATTTCATTACACCCCATTGGCTAAATGATCTTGAAACGAACAAGTTCTATGAACTAGCGTATCCAATTCATCTTGTCATACTTATTTTCATAAGCATGATAACTTTATCCCATGCGATAATCTCATTTGTTGAAAGATACTATTTGTATCCATTTCCTTTCAAGCATACATCATAACCTAACCTTGCTCAAACCTTGTGCACATCCAAGGTTAAAACTACACATCTCTAGAACATACACATGATCTATTGAAGTTAGTAACCTTATTTAGATTCTTGTCAAATAAAGTTCCAAAGAGCTTTCTTGAGAACATTCTTAATTTAACATATTCCATTCCCTAGTCTTAGATAAATCAAATCACTTTTAAAGTGTACACTTCAACATTAAAGATGTCATCCATTAGATCATACAATTAGCTATGTAATTTAAACAACCTTAGATTCTAAACACAAGATTAAAACATATTGTTTATCAACACACCATTGTTAAAATTCACGTGTATAACATGACATCTTCATCATCTTAATTATATTGTATATTAGTTGTGTCACATTAAGCCAAGTATTGGTAAACTATCATCTTTTATGCACTTTAATAGGCAAAAGTAGGAGTTCCCATCTTTCTAACATGAGAATGACTACTGGAGAACCTATTGCACTAGAAACTCAATTTGACCTAACGGTTGAATTGCTTCTTGGAGAGAAGTTGGGTATGTGGAATCACCCGTAAAAATGGTCGTGTTTAGCCTTAATTGAGCACCACTAGTAATAGTCTCATATTCATTCTCCAACTTGAAAAATATGTTTTCCTATACTTGCCTAAAGTAAGTGTTAAAACATTGATAGTTTTCCTCGCCTTAGGAATACTAATCAAACAAGTAGTATATATGATTTTTCTTTTAAAACCAACTACATTGCACTTACATGTGTTGATTACATGTTCTTGTTTGATACGATAAGTTGATTTGACATTATCTTAGTGTTTTGATAACTATTTGATTGATAGTTAAATGTGTAAACCTTAGTACGGTTTTATTTTTATAATGCTTGTATTCTTGTCTCATGCTATTAAATGTTTAAACCTAAACTTGATTTGCATGATACTTACATTTGAATTATTTTTAGCATGATTCACATGTTAATTATGAACTCATAATATGCCATTTTGATACGTGGTAATTTTGATATGATATATTTGTGTTTGAAAGCTATTAGTTGGCATTCATTATATTTATGTGTAGTACGATCCAAATAACACATGCTCCAAATTGTTATGTCTTAAACATGGCTTGCATGAATCTCTCATCTTGTTTCTTTTGCTTCTTGTCACACTATTTTTTTTGCTACGTATGCACATATAATTTGCCAAAATGCTTTTGGTATGACAAACTTTTAGAAGCCTTTTTATCTTACAAATTAATCACATAGATTATTGTATATCCAAGTATGCTTAAGTGTCTAAGTCTAACGACAAAACAATCTCATAATGAAATGTCTTGAATAAATTCGTATTCTTGCATAATATGATTGTTTTGATGCTATCTCGTGTGGTGATTTCTTGTCTACTAAGTGCAATGTGTTATTTTTTCTTATATAATATGTTATCATTTGATTTCTATCATGTTAACATCTTTTGTCACTAACAATTTTGTTTTGTAGGTTGATAAAAAATTATTTGTTATCTCACTTGGTTCTAACTTTTATATGCTCATCTTGCATAATCCCCTTTATTGCTACGTAGATTAGAATTAAGTTCTAGAGGGTTGGATTTGCATTTTTTTCTTTCAACCGACCTCTTTCCAAATCTCATTTTTGCTTCCGCTTTCAAAAAATCACCTGCATCATTATTTAGTTATAACAATACTCTAATCCTCTTCACTTCCTATTAGAAAACCACATGCCTTATCATACGATCATCTCGTATTAATCGAGAAGAGGTACGTGACTTTAAGGATGAAGTTCATTGTATGCTAACCATCATCCAGAAAAACATCACTAAGCTCATCTCTTTCGTTAAACCGAAAAACCTCCTAAACACTTTGTTGTCATTCCTTATTTGATACATTACACATTATGTTGGATGTCCACCAATTAAGGGGGAGAGAAATCCATTCACATAATTGTCTTTTGTCAAAAATACCAACACATAGGCAAACACCACTTAGCTAAAATCGGTTCACGAAACCACAACTAGTTCAACCTTTTTAACCTTATATCACAAGTTTGCACCAATACCTCATCAAGTGAAAAACACATCATGTGTTTTACAAACTTCTTCATCTCCACAATCAACGAATCTAGGATTTTCCTTAAACTAGCACCTTACAACTTCACTATCTAGAACACCATCATAGGATCTTATCCTTTTCTGGCTTGACATATATCATGCATGTCATTGTCAGTGCAAATGATATATTAATCAAAACAGCCATTTCCAACACGTTGGTCCATCCAACTCTCACTTATATGATGTCATTCTCATCCTCATATAGGTACTCATTATTATTATTAGTATTTTCCATATTGTCTTCACTTCGTTTCAAAGTGATAATCATCCATATCGGTCAAAACCATGCTAATACTACATTTCCCATTGTCACCTAGAATAAGTCATTTTTATAATTCGTGTCAATCAATGAACGAATTTATCTTCATGTTATCACTTTTATATATTCTTAGATAGAACGCATTATTGATTATTCTTGGGTTGAAGCATATGAGAACTTGCTCATAACAATATGTTGTTAGCATCAATAAATCATTCAAATCATAACCCTTATGCATCATTGAAATGCAATGTCCATTCATATTTTTTTTTCCTCTTAGCTTTGGTCACTTGACATGACGAAAGGATTGCATGAATCCATATTTTTTATACATACGAGTTTCTAACTCCTTAATAGCTTCCTACCAAATCACCACCACCTTCCATCACCACTTTCACTAATCATCACCACCATGGATTAGCGAAAACTTGCTTTTGTAAATTTCAAGTCATCTACCATCAGCACATGAATCCTACTGGTAAACCGACACCAACACTAGCACCACTAGTGGCACACCCGGTGGAAGACTTCATATCTTATTTCTAGGAACTATTTTGTAGGCTTTTATCATATTATATTCTCACTTTTCTTATGATTGTAATTAGAAGACTACACTTCATGAGATCTTTGATTATATCATTGATCACATATATATATCTTATTTTTCTTTGTGAAAAAGATGAAATATATTGCACTAATGTTTTTCATTGTAGGTGCATCATCATATACACTCGATTGTATATAACTTACTCATCTAAGGATGAAGTTTGCATCAATTATTTTTCTTATTTTAGGTGCTTCTTGACACCCTAGAACAAGGAGGAATATCCTTTAAGCACTCATATTGCATCGTCTATACACTTGGTTGTATATGACATATTTGTCTAAAGACAAAGCTTCTATTATACTAATATTTATTTTGAAGGTTCATCTTGACGCCCTAGAGCAAGGGGAGCTTCCGTCAAGAATTTACTGAATGCATCTTATACACACTTTGTTGTATAACACTTACTCGTCCAATGACGAATATAGTTTTGCACTAATATTTATTTTGTAGGTTTTTAATCATACCCTGACGCCTCAAACAAGGGGGAGCAACCGTCAAGGGGGAGCATGCACGCATTTAGCATCATTCTCACTTTTCAACAAGCATTTGTGCTTCGATAAAAAGTTGAGAAAATAGGCCAACATTGCTATGCATTTTTCTTTTTCATATATTTCTCATAATTTTTGTTGCATAAAACTAACCTTGATATAGGTTAAGCCTCTTTATTTGATCCATGGATCCGCTACCAAACAAGGGACAGATTGAAGTGGACGATTTAACTTCACTAGGGATGATGCAAGCTTGCCCTTTTGGGGAGAAATAAAGTCAAACTCCAAGGACTCGCACTTTTTGTTTCGACAAAAGGGGGAGAAGAGTGTAAACGGAAAAGGAAATGTAAAGGCAGTAAGGATACAAGTAACTTTTTACATTGTACTTTCTATTACGTTTACATATCTTTGTCATCATCAAAAAGGGGGAGATTGTTAGTGCAAATATTACGATATTTAATCTATACAGTCTCGTTTGTTTTGATTGATGACAAACATGTAACTTGTAATACATAACGTAAAATGTACAAGTTACTTGTAATCACACTTTGTCTCAACATACATTCAACACCTCTCGATGTCTCAAGTCCTCGTATGTTACAACACAGGTTCGTACATGTTTGTTATGTGGCATTATGATCAAACCCATTAACAAATCATTTAGAATGTTTAAAATGCATTTAGAGTCACTAAGTAATTTAATAGGTTAACCATTCTATTTCGAACCTCATTTTACATGTTGCATTCACAAGTATTTCAAAAGGTAACTAGACATTTTATTAACTAGTAACATAATACATTTTACAAGTTTACCTTGATAAACCTTTAATCTAAAAATGGAAATACATGTTACATCATGTCATGCATCATCTTTGAAATCCTTGGAAGATCACTTGAATATTTTGGTTAGACTGATACTCAATATATCAAATGTGATCATAGTAAGATTTGGTAATATCTTGGAAAGATTTGAAGAAAGATTTTTTAGATTTTCTGTCAGGCACCCACGGAACCCTTTTATATAAAGGGCGGAACCCTTTAAAGGGCTCCTTGGTCCGTGGACGCTCCTGTCCACTTTTGGCTATAAATAGAAGCCCATTGTTTTCCCATTTCTTCACCACTTGAAAGCACATCTTCTCCACCTTCTTGCATACATTTAGATCAATCATTAACAATGTAGTAACACACATTAAACACCCTAATGATCATGATCATAATGCTTCTAACATTCATCTTTGTTGTAAGCATACTCTTTGATCAACCAAGGAAATCTTGGAGATCTAGCCATCCCCACTCACCACAAGTTGAAGATCTATCACAAGAAGTTTAGGGAACTTGTGATCTTCATCATGAAGGCTTCCTATCAATGGAAGTTCATTTAGAAGTAGTTATTCATATCCATTAGACACTTGTGTCATGGATCATTAGTGTAAACATCATTGCATCATAACAACACTTTCACCAAACTAGATTAGATGGTTTATGTGTTTGTGCCATAAAACACAAGGTTTATTATGTTGGGCCATAAAACATATTGGGAGTGGTTGTACCCTTGTAAAAGAACTCGACATCTAGCTTAGTGTCGGAAATATTGTATAGGCGACGTTAGGTTGGTTCTACCTCGAACTAGAACCCGGTATTTAGCTTTGTACCAGAAAAAGTGTAAGCGACGATTGTAAGGTTTTCTCCGCCGAGAAGGGAGCTTGTTGATTTAGTGAAGTAACTCTCGAGTTGGGTACTCGGGGAGTGGAGTAGGGCGGAAAGGAGATCCGTGACCGAACCACTATGAATCCTCGTGTTCGGTTTGCACTTTCCTTTCTTTATCTCTTTACTTTTATACTTGCACTATACTATTGTTTGTGATGTGGTTTGATGTTCATGATTGTGTGACAGCTTGGTTTACCATGCTTTATATTAGTCACAAACAATAATTGGTACTTTCATATTATAACAAGCTTCATAAGCGATTTGATACTAAAGATCTAAAGTTTTTAAACGGTAACGTATTCACCCCCCCCCCCCTCTACGTTTCCACACAAGTACATCAAAATTTGAAGGTATACGACGTATTTAAAAGATACGTAGAATATACTTGGAATATGCTTTCTTTGTAGGCAATTAAGATATAAAGAATACTCCGTATTTAAGCCCTAACAGAAGACTATAAATACAAACCCTATACGGGAGTTTTTGAGATCATTCACTCACCACTCATCACCACAGCCGAATTTCACCATTCTAAAGGCCCAAGATCAGTCCCAATAGCTAGGAGATCAAGAAGATAATGTTTTGTATCATCACGTTTGGTTTAATCATTCGATTTGCATATCGATTTCATCTTGATTTCTATATGTTCTTCATTTTAGTTATCTTATTGTACTTTTACATACATTATCGGATAATACCCTTGGGTGTTAGCCATGTGTATGAATATTATATGATAATTATTTTGGTTAATTAAGATTCAATGTTTAGTATTGTTTAGTTTATGTGTATATCGTTCAATACGTGCTTGTTTATATGTTTGATTATTTTAAGTCTAGCTATCGCATGGACCAAGTGGGTACTCTATGTATATTACAAGAACACTTAAGTTAACATAGTGCTATTCAAAATGGACCAAGTGGAGAAGAGTAGGTATCGCATGGACCAAGTGGGTATCATAGATAGATCACATAGATTAATTGACATGACTTAATACATGCTTGTAGTCTGATAGGTGCATGGACTAAATGGCTTAGGAGATTACCTGTGTAGAGGCTAGATGCATAGACCAAGTGGTCTAGTTTAGGTTAGATAGGAGTATGGGGGTATTGTATGGACGAAAGAGATACTCCCCATACATCCTGATGTCACCAGTACTTTACAATTAAATTATTGCACTAATAGACGAATAACTAAAATGTAATAATAGTAACATTGCTAGCACTACTTTATCTTATTGATCACAACCACAACTAGTTTAGTTAGTTAATTTACTTTTCTTATTTTAGTATAATAATTAATCTCAAATCAAAACCCCTTTTAAATTTGTAAAACTCACTAGGTTAAATCTAACCATACTATTCCTGAGATCGACCTCGTACTTACCCCACTGGCTATATCTGATCGGGTACATTGCCCATGAAAATGTTTCCCTTAAGGTATAAGTCCAGCAAAATATAAATTTAAACTTGAATAAAAATACCTACAACGAAACACACATCAATTAGTAAATTCATGTTTTTTGCCTTATCTTGCAGGGGACTGTGACGTACTACATATTGGGCATGATGCGATAATTCATTATGATCACACCTATTAAGTGGTTTGTTTAACTAATTACTATATTATTTGTGTATCCTCATCTATTAAGTGTGTTTGAATAATGTTGCAAAAAAGGCCTACAAGGTTGATTAATCGTTATCTAAGCACTAGTGAGCCATCAACCTTTTTGATTTGTGTAAATCCGTCAACTGTTGTCGATGGCGGTGAACGAATTTTAACAATGGTCAAACTTGCCGGAAACATGCAAATCTTGCATGAAATACCCAAAACTCACCGTAAACTAGTTTTAATCACTTATAGTCGTTGTTTACATATATTACTAGATGTTTTTAAGGAAAATCTTGCCGGGAATACCCAAAACTTGCCAAAAATGTCGATGCGATTAGTCACCGATTAATTCCTCCTATACCGATTACAACTACAAAATAATCGACTGTCCGACTACCGATTTGTAATTTTTGCAACCTTGAATTGAATAGCTTTGAAAGAAAAAAAATGGGCCTTTGATGACTTTATTGATAAGATTATTCAGTGATGATGTAATTTTCCAAAGTTGCTTAGTAAAATATATTATTATTATATCATATTCTATTGCTTAGGGGATGTTTGGTACGCATGAATGGAAAGCTGAGAAAGGGAAAAGAGGTTGATTCTCATGTTTGTTTGACATAAGAATGGAAACAACAGGGAATTAAATTACCATTCTCATTCTCCCATTTTGTTTCTTTAAAAAAAGAGGAGAAAGGTGGAGAATGAGAATTTTAGAAGGGCTCTTTCTCTCTATACATTCTCTAGTGAATGAAAAAATCACTGACAAAAATTCACGTTTTGTTAGGTCACTAGTTTTACAAACACAAGTTATAGAGAAAGAGATGAAGGCGGATGAACAAGCTACACACACAAACACACGTTAACAATAATACGGTTTAAGAAAGAGTGTATGTGAAGAGAATAACTTGAACAACCAACCCTCAAATGAGGGTTTACAAGATTATTTATAGGAGGGAAGCTAGGGCAACACTCCTAGTTCCCATCCTTTCTTATGTGGGCTTGGGCCTAAGCTTATGGGCCTTCTACATAAGCTTGACCTTAAACAAACATAAAGGCCATAATAAAGCTACCTATTACATATGAAATATAAATACTTGAAATACTGTTTAGGAGTGATTCCAACAATCTCCCCCTCAAGTATATATGAATGTAAACGGTGAAGGCGTTGATGTAATAGTAGCAGTGACGTCTTCTGACATTCTTCTTTCTTGTGAGAGGAATTGCCTTGATACGAACAATCTCCCCAGTGTAGAGAGATAGTTATCTTTGAACAGTTATGCTTTGACGTCATCATTAACTTTGTTCTTTGATCATTGTTCTTTGTGGTGAAAGTGATAGTATGTTGTTGTCTGCATCAGTCTGCCTCAGGTCTACTTCGCTGCTCCAGTGTCTCCACGTCATTCTTCAACATGCTCACACGCTCTATGACGTTGGAATTCAATACTGATGAAGTTCTCTAAGTCTTTAACTTTGTAGATTCTTTGGTTTGACGAAGAATCATTCTGACGGTTGTGTTGCTTTTGAATAGAACTTCCATTAGTGATGATGTTGGCGTGAGCATGAGAAGAATCAGCACGATCATCCCGCTCCGGAGCTTCCATAAGAAGAAAACATTTCAAACAGTTAGTAATAAGCGGTTTCCGGCACTTACAAGTTTGAACTTCGAGAGTGTTAACAGCATAGTGTGAAAACACAACTCTAATTCTTACAAAGGCCGTTCCTGAACTGGAGTCTCACAAGTGAGATAACGCGATGTACCGAAGTACATCTACAGTTCAGATGAGTCGCTGAGGTACACCGAAGCATCACCTCACGACTGTAGACCGTTTGAGACACACTCCGCGTAATCCACGGGGAGTTACCGAAGTGACCTGCTGTCAGGGCTGTTTGATGTTGACCCTGGCAGGAGTTTCCATTCAATCACTGAGGATCACAGATGTGAACCTCTCATAAATGTTCTCGACAAATTGGTAAGATCTGTGAAGGACTCGATATGAACCACTGATGATCTTATTTGTTGATCATCAAGTGATTAAATGTCAAGTGTTCCTAAGAGATCTTTTGATGAATCTCGTGGCTCTAGACTCAATAGTGCGTTTTGGTTTTCCTGAGCAGAGACTAGGGAGAGGGTCTCCTTCTTCAATACCAGCGATCTCTAAGAGAAAGCCAATAGTTTGCGTAGGGTTCCCTGTGAGAATGAAACAAGCTTCTGTTGAGAAAAACTTGAGTGGCTAAGAAGGTTTAGTGCATGCGTCACTGGGTCCATGACGACTTTTAGTCTTCAATACCGGTGTCACTAAGTGACAACCAGTAGCATATGAATTGAACCCGGTGTCTGCCCTAAGTTGAATAATCTGGAGGGTTGTTTCTTTTCACCCTTTACTTTACATTTCTTTTTGATTCTTCAACTCCTTCTTTCTCCGATTCTCATTTTCTCCTTTTTACAATCATTCCTAAGGATTTCTAACACTAACTAATGGTAGTGTCCTTGGGTAGATCCCTCCGGCTCTGGCGGATCATAGGACGGTTATTCCTAACCTTAGTCACCTTATAACTCCATGACTAACCTATGTTTGCCATTAAAACCACTGTTTGTGAAAATATCTCTCAAAGGGTTTGTTAATGAAAAACATGTTTGAACCACTGTGAGAAATGATGTTTTGCATAAATACTCCCCCTCCACATGTGCTTAATAGTTTTAATGGTTAAATTCACAGTGAGGAAAGAGCGCGCACTTTTTGAATTGATCCACTAAAGATAGACAATCTCCCGCGAGACACGGTTACGTTGAATAGTTAAAGAGTTACATTGTCAGCTTTTAGGTGACAACTAGCTCTAATAACTACCTTGAAGGTGTAGACAAACCTCGAAAGGTTGTCATACCCGTCAGAGTTCATGTCTATCAAGAGTTTCTCGAATGGTACATTCTACTCAGACAAGTCCTTTGCGAGACACGTTTACATCACTAGCGAACTAGCTTGAAATTATTACCCGTCCAGGACAAGTCTTTTTGAGTTACAAACAGTTTAGTATCGTCAATTCGTTGGTTAAGTCTGAGGTACACAGATTCATTTGCATTTTGTACAACATATTTCTTATCACACAAATTTTCTCCCCCTCAGAAATGGCATATAAAATGTTATTTTTGAACGTTTGAGAATAAATATGACCATTTTGAGTGTTGCGAGAAGATGACCACTATGAACAATTTGTGAACAAAGTTTTAAATCAAATACTCCCCCTCAACTAGTGATATAAACGGTTGAGGTTTTGAAAAATCATATGGGGAAGTACTTGTCTTTTTGAGCAAAACCTTGAAAAGTGAAAGGTTTGATAGGTTTTACTCAAAAATAAGAAGCTTTCGCTCCTTTTATAAGGATTGTGGCACTGAGGCGTACCACAGGGTCCTTTCTTGACAATTACGGGTTGTACACTGTTATGTGTGCACAAGCCATTGACATATTAAATCACACATCCAAAATTATATGAAGGAAACAATTCAAGGGGTACCAGGAAGTGCAGTGATGTTCCCAGGAGTGCGCACAGGGCGTTGAAAGCCGGTGATGTTTCTCCTGGGTCGACCACCAACATAGCTCTCCAATCGTCTGAACGGATCCCTTCTGAACAACCGTTCATCAATCATGGTGATGATCCTTCTCACATCCCTCCTTTCCTGAGAATTACAGCGCTTAGGAGACCCAACTTTCAGGCGTATATCCTTCAACCTGTACGCCAATCCATCCCTAACCAGCTTCAAGGTATGATCCCCGAATTTGTGGAGCTCACTACACGCCATTAAGCAGTTTCTTTGAAGTTCACTATGGTAAACAACGCCGAAAGGTTTGCTGATGAGTGTATATTGAGATAGCTGGTTGAGATCGGGAAGAGTAAGCGTTGGAGGAGTGAGGTTGACACGCGTCTGATAAGATTCAACAGCCATCTGGATATCTTCAACACGTTCTTTGATCACGATGCGTCTAATGAAGATGAGAACTGACTTGATAAATTCACGTTGAACTTCAGTCGAGAATTGTCTCATACGACCCTGTACTTTGGCAAGGTACATGTCTTCGATGTCGTTGAGGGACAAGTTCTCAAAGTCAGCCTCGGAGAATCCATAGTCCTGTTCATCTTGTCGTTTGACTATGATATTCTTTAAGAATGTGTAGTCCCACTTAGACTTGAGATCAATGTGTTTGATGGCCACGATGTCCTTAGAACTATACACTGCATGTTGAGACTTCTGAACCAGGCAGCTTCTGTAGTAGATTCTTCGGCGTTCAGGCCAATGATGAATCCCATACAATGCATCTTGGTCGTATGCTTGCACGTTGTCAGAAAACAAGTGATTTGCACGTTCCTCGATAGCTATGCAGTTTGAGTAAATAGCCGCTGGGAATGGAAGAGTCAATGATGTAGCGTATTTTCGCGAACCATCGCTACCGTGTAAGAGAAAATCCAGGTCTTTGTTAAAGAAGTATCGGAAGGGAATCCGTGGTTCGTCTGTTTGGCCAATGGTCGGTAGGGGTTTGGTCCAATCGGTGTAGTATGGAGGGTTGTCCCTTTGTGTGAAGTCAATGTTTGCTTCCGGATTGAGCCAATCCATGTTGTTAGACATAGCTCGAGCGATGTTCTCAAGATGATATTCGACCTCGAGGGCGCTTTCAGAGTTGTCTTGTAGAAGTTGAAACGCTTCATTTTTTATTCGCTTCAACTCAGATTTCGTCATTTTCTTCACATGGAACTTTTCTTGCAAAAGTTTTGCGTGCTCCAATGTAGAACCGTCTACCAATTCTTGACCTTCATCAGGGTAGGGAGTTTGATTGACAAGTGTGGAGAACCATTCAAACTCTTCGGTTTTATCGTCATCTAGCCATGATACGACTCCAGGCTGAGTCGTCTTCTTCTTCTTTTTGGAAGGCCTTGATGATGATACTGGTTTCTGCACTTGTTTGGGTGAGGTGGGTTGTTGTCGGGGCTCAAGGACCTCTTCATCGTCACCACCCGTATACTCAAAGTAATCACCTGTTTTATGAGTCAGGGGTGGTAACTCGGAATCGTCCCGAGGTTTATCAGTAGAAGACCGAGATGGAGGAGACTTTTGTTGAGAAGAAGTCCGTGGTGGAGGAGGTGGCATAGAGGTAGATTTACCAGACTGCTTCTGACGTTTAGGTGCAGAGTCCTTATCCTTATCATCGTCATCTCTTGGTCGTTTGGGTTGATCGGCTGACTCCTTGCATGATGATCTGAGTTGAAAATCAAGTAGATTTTCGAAAAATTTAGCTTCATCCGAAGTAAACGTTCCAGATCGCTTTGACATTTGCATCACAAGTTTAGCGATTAACTCAGATTCAGAGAGATCAGCTTCTTTGGCCATTGTATGTTTAACCAATGCTACGATGTTAGGGGTGAGTTGTCTGGAAAATACTTCTCTAGTCACACCAGGGACAGTGTCGAGAAGAAACTTTTGGGTATGATCTCTTGCTGTCTTCTCCAGTTCCTTTTGGACTTTAGGAACGATATCCTGAAGGTACTTGTTAGTGTAACCTTCGATCATTTCATTCAGTTCCTCTTTTCGATGACTCTTCATGAACTTCTGAACAAATTCCCTTTCTTTCTCCATCTTGTCTTTCTCATCATTTAAGTACTGAATTTGGTCAGCAAACCAATTCATTTTTCTGTAAAGTATGTCCTTCTTTCTGATTTGTTGGACAGCTTTCACAATCTTTTTATGAGTCTGAGAAATCCAGGATTTAGGTGGTTTCTTCACGGATTTGGATGATGATCTGGTTGACTTTGTTGATGGTGGTTGTGATGAATGAGACAAAGAATCCGATGATGAGGAGACATGAGGAGACTTCATGTCCTTAGAAGTTTCCGAGGTTTTCTCCTTTGAGTGTGTTGGACTGTCTAGAAGAAACTTTGTATAATCATCCTCGTCATCTCTAGACTTTTCTTTCTCAGTTTCCAGTTTCTCAAAATCATACACAATAGTATCCTCCACAGGCTGTTGCTGTTGCAGAAGAGTAGTGGCACCAGATCCCTTACCGGGTTGATTAACCGTATCAGGATCTGGTGAGGAGTGGGCAGCACCACTTGATCCTCCGGGGCCACCCATTTGATCTTTAGCAAATTCTTCGGCCTTTTGAAGGTGTCTGACTTTGTGAAACTTCTTCCTGTATGATTGATCCAGTTGCTCTTCTTCATCTTCAGAGCTTTCATCCTGTGACATAAGTGCAGGAGTCTTGCCTTTTCCCTTATTAGTTTGAGGACTTGGAGGTTTTGGTACTGAGGGATTTTCGTCCTTTGCAGTTTCAGAGTATGTGATCTCTTCATCTGTGTCAGTAGCCTCAGAGTCCTCGTCCCTGAGCTGTCTTTGCGGTTCAGGTGAAAGGATTGGAGTGGCTTCCTGAGAAGGAACTTTTTTCTTAGTGGTAGGGTTCCGCTTTGGAATAGGTTTCTTCTTTGGAACATTCCTCTGACTATCTGAACTTGTGACACTTCCAGCACTTCCTTTTCTGGTTCTCCTTACAGGTGTTCCAGAAGATTTTTCGTCGAGATGACCAACTTTGCCTTGTCTGACTGCTTCCAGATACCTTTTGTACGATTCGAGCTTTCTGACATCTTCAGTTAGAAGGAAATCTGGCAGCACAGCACCTTGTTTCTTTGTAGACGTTTCCTTGATTCTGACAGATAGAATGGGTTCCGTCAACATGTCGTGATTGTCGGGGTCATTGAGCCTCTTGGGAATGTCAGGATGAAGTCCAAGTGCTCTCTGGATCAACAATTTAGTATATCTGATGTAGGGAATCTTTGAGCCAAGTTTGTTGAGAAATGACATCATGTCATCCCAAATCAGAGCTTCGATAGCGATGTGTTTCTTGTTGACCAATGCCCAAAATATTTGCAGTTCCATGAGCTTAGGATGCTCATAGCCACTGTCACGACCAGAAACAGACTTGGTGATGATCATGTAGAGAGTTCTCCAGGGTTGAGGAATACTCTTAAGCTCTACGTGAGAATGCTTGGTGATTACTCCTGTAGCCTCGTCATAACCGATATCGATTAAGAATTGGAGAGTTAGCTCTTCAGTAGGTGTGGCATATAGTTTGGTTGGATTGACTTTAGGAATTAGGAGAGCAGCCCTTAAGTCTGCAGGTGTAATGGTGACTTGTTTGTGGTTTAGAGTCACTGTTACAGCAGTCCGTCCTTTGACCCTTTCCATAGTGTTCCAGAACTGTTGGATGTAGATCTCAGGAACAGTTGCAGAGTGAGTGAGCATATTCTGATACGGATGAGTCCTCAGAATATCAATAGCAATTAGACACGAAGATTCTGAGCAAGTGAGGGTGTCAAAGTCAACACGGAGATTATTCTTTCCAATCTTCATTGGATAGCCATGAGGATAGATATCAGCAATGGAGAGAACTTCAGATGCATCCACATTCATTTGTTCAGCCATGTCGTGATCTGAAATAACATTAGCCAAAAGAACCAACATATCGAAAGACATAATGTTAGTCAACAGAAGGTCTTATTGTCTAGTTATTGAATGTACAGTGATAATGATTGTTACGAGTCCTAAGTCACTTGTATGTTCAATAGTTCAATGATGTCATGAAATGTTTCGTGAGTTAGTTAACTTTAAGTTTTAAAGTTTATTTGATCACATATTGTTCACAACATATCAAACGATTTAAGTTTATTAGTGTCATTTTTTGATTAGTGATGATATGATTAGTTTATTTACAAGTTTGTACACGTAACAATTCATAAAGAAGGTATGATCTCGGCTTATGTGTAGGATTGGTAAAGTTATGCGTAGACAGGAATGATATATGCGTAGGCGTAAACTTACGCGTAGGATCCTAACTTACGCGTAAGAAGTGTTACGCGTAGGAAAAGGGGACCTTATGCGTAGAGCTTATGCGTAGGCATATATTAACCTTACGCGTAGGGCTCCTCGTAAGAGTTGACCTTATGCGTAGAGGTCACTGTTTACGCATATCCTTCACAGGATACGCGTAGTCCCATATGTAGAACCTTATGCGTAGAAGCTACGCGTAAGACTAATCTTACACATAACAAGCTACGCGTAAGGTGATCCTTATGCGTAGAGTAACAACAACCTTGATTCTGAATATTAAGTGTAGCAAGCCTGAAACAAAGCATCATATCATCAATGTTTAACACATAACATTCATTTTATGACAGATCAAAACACATTTGAACAGTTTGTCAGTTACGCGTAGAAAATCTTACGCGTAGTCTAAACCCTAATTCTACGCGTATGAATTTTAGCCATGGATTATGCACTAAAGTGATTCTGGTAGGACTAAGAAGCATATAGAGTTGTTTTGGTCAAGTTTTAACATCAAAAGTGTCAAGAATCAAAAGTACCCAAACTGTATGAACACAAAACCCTAATTTCCATTTTATGAATTATTAGTGTTTCTGGGTGTAATCTGGGCCTGGATATAATCAATTCAACTTGATAATAACCTTATACAACAATCTTTTTCACCAAAAACGTTCTCTTTTGGAAAAACCCAAATCCACGCATAAACCCTAGTTTTCAAATATACCCAATTCGTGTTTCTGGGTGCGTTTTGATGATTAAAAAAGGTATCATTGATGTTTTAAGAACGTTTTGACACAACCCTTTTAACCATAAACACCCTTTCATGATTTGGTGTTCTTGTGCTTACGCGTAAGACACAAAAGTGATGATAACTCAAGATTAAACCGTTGGATTTTTGAAACATTCAAAACCATTGCTTAAAAACTTGTTATAAACACGAAATCACTTACAAATTGATGATCTGAAACACGGATTTGTCAAACGATTATGGATCGTGGATTATGTTTGGTAAGATAATAAATGTGATGAAGTTAATGAGGTTGGTAGGGTATTTTATTTAAAGTAACTTTAAAGTTTTACAGTTTTGGTCCCTCCACCTTTTTCTTATTCATCCAAAGCCATTTAACTTCCGTTTTGGTTATCAAACAAAGATTTTAAGAAAGACACTTGACGACACTTCCCCTCGACTTGAGAAAATAATGAAAGGTTATTAATTTAAGTCCGAGGAGTGTCTTTGAACCAGAAAATGTACCACCATTTGTAAAAGATTCAACCGAGATAAGATAACATGCAAGTACACAGATGTTTTGAAACAGTTAATAGATTATTTTCTCCCCCTCAACACTTGATCGGAAAAAATACTGAATTTTGAAAGATTAAAGTGTTGACGGAAGAAATGTACTTGCCATGTTGAAAGAAAGATAGATTAGGAGAATATTTTGTTGTTTTATCGGATTTTATATTTTTGTATTTTGTTTTGAAAAATTTATTTACAAAAGATGTTTTGGTGTTTGACAGGTTTTTAAGACTGTTTTAAGAGGTCATCCAATTCCTCTTGAGTCAAACACCTCATACCAATTCGGTGGACCAACTCATTAAACCTAGCGGGAGGCAAGGCTTTGGTGAGCAGATCTGCCAATTGGTATTCAGTACCCACAAAGTATAATTCAACGATACCCTGTTCCACGTGGTCCTTGATGAAATGATAGCGTAGATCGATGTGCTTTGATTTCGAGTGCTGAACTGAGTTGCACGAGATTGCAATGGCACTCCGATTGTCGCAGTACATCGGGATTCTGTCAAATACGTAACCATAGTCTTTGAGTTGTGTTCTCATCCAAATGACTTGAGCACAACACGCGGACATGGCTACATATTCTGCTTCGGTTGATGACAGCGATGTACAATCCTGCTTCTTTGATTGCCAAGACACCAGTTTATCACCGAGAAATTGTAGAGCTCCTGAAGTACTTTTTCTTGAGTCTAAGCATCCTGCGTGATCAGCGTCTAAAAAAGCGATTAGTTCAAAACCAGAATCCTTCGGATACCAGATCCCCAAGTTAATGGTTCCCTTGATGTATCGGAGGATTCTTTTAGCCTCAGAGAGGTGGGTTTCAGTTGGTCGCGACTGATAACGGGAGCATAGATAAACGGCAAAGACAATATCAGGTCTGCTAGCTGTTAGATACATGAGGGACCCAATAATACTTCGGTATTTGGTGGGGTCAACTAATTTCCCATGTAAATCAGCATCTAGCTTCTTGGTATGAGTCATTGGTGTGGCATAAGTATCACAGGTTTTCATTCCAAATTTGTTTAACAATTCAAGGGCATATTTGGACTGACTCAAGAAAATACCACGGGGTGATTGATGAACTTGCAGTCCTAGAAAAAACGTAAGTTCACCCATCATGGACATTTCAAAATTTTTCTTCATTAGTTTTGCAAAAGCGATTGAAAACTTTTTATGTGTTGACCCAAAAATGATGTCATCCACGTAAATTTGAACAATTAAGATGTGTGCCCCGTGATATTGTATAAAAAGAGTTGGGTCAACCGATCCTTTGGTGAAATTATTGGCAATGAGGAAAGATGATAGCTTATCGTACCATGCCCGAGGGGCTTGTTTGAGACCATAAAGAGCTTTGTTCAGTTTGTAGACATGGTTCGGGAACTCAGGATCAACGAATCCATCTGGTTGGCTGACATAGACCGTTTCTTTTAGTTGTCCATTGAGAAACGCTGTTTTGACATCCATCTGATAGACCGTCATATTCATATGAGCTGCGAACGCGAGGAATATCCGAACAGCCTCAAGACGAGCAACCGGAGCAAAAGATTCTTCAAAGTCTATTCCCTCTTCCTGACGATAACCCTTAGCAACTAGCCGTGACTTGTTTCGGATAACATTCCCTTCAGCATCCAATTTGTTTTTCCAAATCCATTTTAAACCAATGACGTAGACCCCTGTTGGTCTTTCAACCAGTTCTCATACTTCAAGACGTTTGAATTGGTTGAGTTCTTCCTGCATGGATTCAATCCAGTTGTCTTTTGTCATTGCATCTTTAATGTTTTTAGGCTCAGATTGGCAGACAGTGAGAGCATAAATGCAATGTTCATCATCTGTGTGAAGACGTTGTCTCGTAACGACTGGTTGATTCGGGTTGCCAATAATGTTAGCCAGAGGATGGTCTTTAGTCCATCTATGTGTAGAGGGTTGATGTTGGTATACATTGTGCAAATTCTGAGGATTCAAATGGTTTGTTGAAGATTCCGCGACATCTGGTGCAGCAGTCTCATTAGCAAACGGGTTGAAGAACGCATTTGGATCAAAATCTGCAGGTGGGGGTACTTCATTCAGAATATCATCAGCTGGTTCATCATTGGTGGAAGCGGTGTGTTCAACTGTTGTGTTGGAGTCAACTGGTGTAGGTGCATCTTCAACAGTAGTTGTTGTAGCAGGTGTATCAGGTATAGAAATATTATCAGGTTGTGCAGCGGAAACAGCGGATACACCAGGAGCACGTTCATCAATATCGTCACAGAACAGAGGAGCAAATAACCTTTCCATTTGTTGACGAGTTAGCTGAGGGCTTTCTTCAGCTGATGATGGGGGTTGAGGGAAGTTTAAACGGTTGTGACCGGGTTCTAAGCTGTTATACTCAGAAGCCATTTCCGTGAGTTCATCGAAATGAGCATGAATCGTTTCCATTACCTCCTTAGTTCGACGATTCCAGATTCGGAAACCTTTAGAATTGTCACAGTATCCAATAAAGACTCCAATATCAGCTTTGGCTTTGAGCTTTCCAAAATCATCACGATCATTATTTGGATAGCAAAGGGATCCAAATACATGAAAATGTTTGAGGTTCGGTTTATAGTTGTGGACAAGCTCGAAAGGTGTTTTGTTGTGGCGTTTTGTGATCATAGAACGGTTTTGAGTATAGCATGCAGTAGATACAGCTTCTGCCCATAAGTAATCTGGAAGTTTAGCATTGATTAACATTGTTCTTGCAGCTTCCACTAACGTTCGGTTTCGTCTTTCAACAACTCCGTTTTGTTCAGGTGTACGTGCAATAGATGTTTGATGCTGAATTCCCACTTTCTCATAAAATTCACGAAGGGTTTTGTTAACAAATTCAGTTCCTTTGTCTGTTCTGATGATCCTGACGGTGTTGCGGAGCTGAACCTGTATTTTTGTGAGAAAGGTGATGATCATTTGTGGAGCTTGGTCTTTGCTACGAAGGAAGTAGACCCAAGTCCATCGTGAGTAGTCATCGACAATTACTAAGATGTAGCGTTTGCCATTGATCGTTTGCACGCGCATCGGGCCACACAAATCCATGTGAAGAAGATGTAGCACATGCTGAGAGCTGTGTTCCACCTTTGAAGGAAAATGAGCACGAGTGCTTTTCCCTTGTTCACAGGCTGAGCAAAGGTGATCTTTTGAATACCGGAATCGTGGGAGTCCTCCAACGAGTTTGTGTCGAGCAAGGTTGGTGATGGTTTGAAAGTTTAGATGTGAGAGACGACGGTGCCATAGCCAGGATTTTGTAGATGTTGCCTTTGAAAGTAAGCAAATGGGAGAGGAACCAACCATGTCTTGCATAGAGATAGTGTAGAGACTAGAATTACGCGAGCCAGACATAAGGTCATTTCCTTGTAGATCACGAATGAAACAAGTTTTCTCCCTGAAAGCAACCTCCAAATCTCCATCACAAAATTGACCTACTGAAAACAGATTGTGACCGAGGCCTTCCACATAGTAAACCCTGCTGATTTCGATGTTCCCATTAACATAATCTCCGTAGCCCATGATAGCTGCGAAGTGATCGTTCCCGAATCTGACAGTGCCAATGAACTTTGCAATAAAGTTTGATAACAGTTTAAGGTTGCCTGTCATGTGTCGGGAACATCCGCTATCAACAATCCAGAGAATGATCTGTATCACCTGCATTACACACAGACGACACAGATGGAATAGAAGTAGATGTGGAACCCGAAATGTTAGAGGGTTCCGAAGTAGGTATGTTAGACATACACACATTGAGAATTTTAGGCATCCATTTAAATCCTAGTGTGTTATATATCCATTTCTGCCATCTATAACTACTCTTTGCTTTAGTCTTAGTGAAAACACTAGGTGGTACTACATTCTTAGGAGGTGAAGCGGGAGCTACTGTGATAGCAATGGTTGCCTTAGAATCTAAAGAAGGCGGTCTACCAAGCACAGACTTAGAATGATTAGTGGGCCTAGAGGTATTCCGATTCTTAGGATTTTGTAATCGAGAGATTATAGCTTTAGCAACACATTTGTCATGACAATCAGAATTCATACGCTTTCGACAAATAACACAAGGTGCATCAGACTGAATATCAAAAGTACTTAACGGTTTAGCATTCGTTACATCACTATTTGTATTACATTTGCCAGACGCAACATCTATAGTGGAAGTAACATGAGTTTTATTCAGAGTCCTAGGGTGTTCTTCTACTTTAGCATTCCTTATTGATCTTTTCTTAGGTCGCAACTTCCTATTCTTCGATTGAGTGCTCCTAGGCTGTGAAGTGCGGATGTTTGGAAAAGATGCAACTATTCCTGTTTCAGTAGAGGGAAACACATTAGCAACTTGTGATTTGGCAGTGGGAATTCTAGGTTCACGATTACTAAGTGTGACTGGTGCTAATCTCTTAATCACAGTAGGCGGAAGTTGCTCATACTTTCCTAACTTTTCCCGTAACTTAGAGATTGTGTGAATCAGATCTTGATTTTCAGAACGAATATTTCCAGCAAAATTCATGACTTCTCTAGTGTGAGCAAGATAGTGATCAAGTTCGTTTGATGCTTCAAGTCGAGTCTTTTTTAGTAAATCAAATATGACACCATATTCCTGTTTAACTTTTAAAAGTTCTTGTTCATATGTTGAGATTTGACTTTTCAAAGACACGTTTTGATCATCCAGTTGCTCAATTTTAGGATCAGAAGATTTTGCACTCAACTGAGCGATTTTCTTTTGAAAACTAAGTTGATGATTGTGAATATCTTTTTCACACCAATGAAGACGACGTTTGCATTGTAAACTTCAGTGAGTAATCGTTTATTTTCAGCTTTTAAAGACTCGATCTGAAGCACATTATCGGTGTTCTCAACAGTAACAACAGTTTCAACAATATCAGCAGAGATATGATCAGATGCATATGGCAAAGAATAGAATAACACAACATTATGGATATCAGCACAGATAACATCTTCCAAGAGTCGATCAACATCTTTTCTCAACAGTTTCTTTTTGCGTTTTGTGTTAGAAATAGATGTTTCTGTTTTCTCGAAAACGTTTTTCATTACCCCAAGTTCCTTATGAAAATCCTTTTCCCAGGAAATTGCACAACTTTTCAAGTTTTTAACAGTAGGTAAAAGATTTTTCTGAAAAATGTCTCTTTGTTCTCGCGCCAGAGGCGATTGAAAATGTTCAACTTTGATTTCAGATCGATATTCTATCTCATGTTGTAAAATTTTGAGGTCAGCCATGAAAATGTCAAAATATCGAAGAATTTTTCGATTTTCAGGTTGTGAGTTTACTTCACTAATGGAAGGTAAAGGACCATAAGTTTGTGCAAAGTCTGTTTTGGGATTAACTATAGAAGACTCAGGTGTTTTGATGATAACCCTGGGTGTGTTTGAAGAATCCGTTGGTGTGACGAAAGTGACCGCGTTTTTATAATTAAAAGGTTTGTTGTAAACAACGGTTTTTAATTTAGATCGACTCTCGTCTTCTGCATCTAATTCCTCTTGACGATGATATTCAACAACACTCATGACAGTATTATCAATTTTGTATTCTGCACTGGAAACTTCAGGAGTTGGTTTGAATGTTTTTAGTGAAAGCTTTGGTTTGTAATCAGCTAGATTTTTTCCATATCCTGTTGGATTGGGTTTTAAGGTAAACTTTTCAATAGCTGTTACTGATTCACCATGTTTATAAACAACAGTTTTAAACTCTTTAAGTTTGTTTTGCAAGCCGATAATTTCTTCAAGAAGGTCATCTACCCGATTCGTTGAATGCTTTTTGTATGCGGAGAACTGTTTTTGACAGGTCAACAACTCAGCCTTAGCTTTTTGATTTTCCAAGGAGAGTGTTAATTTGCTTTTTATGTTCGTGTTTCAGTTGTTCTAATTCAGACAACAAAGCATTCTTCGAGGCGGCTAGATCACGCATCTGTCTCTCTAAATATTTTTCATTTTGATGAGATTTTGCAAAAGCGGCTTCAAAACCTTTTTCACGGTTGTCTTGAGTTTTGAAAAAGTTGAGTTGCATTTGTAAACATTCAAAATCCTTGGTTAACAGTGCATTTTTACTTTTTAAGGACTGATTTAATGCAACACATTCAGCAATTTTGGATTGTTGGTCTTTAAGTAACAGAACAAGATCTGGATGGGGCAAAGGTTCATCTTGTTCAATGTGAGTCACAACATGATCATTATGTAGATCATCAAGTATAACCACGGAGTCAATTTGATTATCAAGGGAAACCATAAGGTCACCTGGATCGTCAAATGTAACTACGGGGTTTATTTGAAAATCGTCTGAATGAGATGTAGATGACTCATTTTGAACATTTTGAGCCGTGCCGGATTCAGATTTTGATGGAGATATTAGTTCAGATACGATGATGGTTTGTTCGGGTACCTGAGACAAGCCATCAGTGTCATACACTGGGCCTGTTTCACTCATGTGTAACTCTTGCATATTAGCCATCAACATAACAGCTGCATTGGCCTGCAAGTCCTCCATATCATCATCCGAGTCTGCATCTGCCATAAAGCTCTGTTCTTTGTCTGTGAGAGATCCACCAGCTTCATCCTTAAGAGCCAAAAGTAAAGCCTCTTTGAAATAAGCACTGCCCCTAGTCCTTGGCTTTGGGCATGCATTAGCCAGGTGTCCCTTCTCATTGCAGTTGTAGCATCGAAGACCATTTAACCGATTCTGAGCATTTCCCTGTTCCACCACTTGAGCTCTGTTGTTATTCCTACCCACATCATTAAACCCTTGACCACCGCCCATCTGACGACCATAATCACGAGTCTGAACTTCAACACGTCCATTGTTCACAACAGCTTGAGTCCGTGTGTTAGATGAGGAACGAATACGATTGTTGGATTTGTTGGTGTAACGGCCAAAAGCATTAGCAATCATCACAAATCCTTGTTGTAATGCTTCGAATGGATCGATGTCCTCAGTCGCTTCACTGACATATGCTTGAGCATTGTTGCTGTATGGAACCAATTGATTTTGTTGAGGTTGTTGCTGTGAAGGTGTGTTTGAAGCAGTTGGTTGAGTTGCTGGTTGAGAGGGATAGTTCTGTTGAGCATACAAGGCAAGTTGTTGATTATCCGGTTGTGACTGTTTCGCAATTTGAGCACGGAGAATTCTTTCCCGATCAACTTCCTTTTCATGAGGCTTCAAGTAATCGTACAACAATCCATAAGTAGAATGATGCATATTCTTCGCTTGACGGAGAAAGATGACATACTTCTCCCATTCAGGACCAAGACTACTCAGGAACTTAGTATTCACTGCAATTCTTGGCATGATGATGTTGTGTTTATCCAAATCATTGATGATGCCTGAAAATCGATGATGATAGGACTCTAGTGTTTCTCCAGGTTCAATCAAGAAGTGTTCATAAGCCAAGTAAATTTTGGATTCCAAATCCTCCTGATTGAGTACAGATCCTTCCATAAGAAGACGAATATGATCCCACATTTTTTGTGCAGTCTTTTGAGCATCAACACTACGAAGAATTGGGTTTGGTAATCCTAAGAGGATGTATTCCATTGCAAGTTCATCAGCTTCATAGTATAGAAGTTCTGTAGGATTTAAATCTGCAACAGTAGCAATGTTGGTTTGTTCATCTCTTGGTGGAACAGCAGTTGGATCTCCGGGTACAATGACAGTAGGCATCTCAAATGGACCTTCCAAGATAACCTTCTTTAAGAACTTTCCATGTGGCTTCTTTAGATCACAAAACCTAAAGAACCTTATCACCCATTGATCGTAGTTTCCTGGAGTGAGCATTGGAGGTCTATCAAGTGATCCAGCTTCATGAATTGATTGTTGGCTGCTTAAAGCTTCACACATCTTTGCAAACCAAGTGGGTTCCTTCATAGTGGTCCGTGATGGATGTTGATTGAAATCAGTTTTGTAGGTTTGAACTTGAAGGCTTGGTGGTGGTTGAACCATTTGTGGTTGTGGAATTGCACCAAGTTGTGGAGTATGTTGCTGATTAAATTGTTGTTGATAAATAGCTTGTTGTTGATTCCATTGTTGATGTTGTGGAGTTAATTGTTGTTGTTGTTGATGATTATAAGTGTGAGGGAAATAGTTAGAGTATGGTGGTTGAGACATGGTGAAGAACTTGTGTGGTAAAAATGGATCTTTGTAGTCGAATGAACCTTTGTTGATGAAGTGTCCTTAGGCGTTGAAAAGACAAGAACCAAGTAGCACTTATGCGTAAAAACACCAAAAGTTACACGTAACAATAAGGAGTTACGCGTAGGATTTAGCTTACGCGTAAGTAGGATAAAAGCACTAAAGTTATGCGTAGACAAAAGTTAGGCGTAGAAAGTTAGGCGTAGGATTACCTTATGCGTAGACCTAAGTTTACGCGTAAAGTGAATCTTATGCGTAGAATTTCTACGCGTAAGCTTATGCTTATGCGTAATTTTAGGGTTTTTGCCCAAATGATCTTTTACACTTCACAGTGCAAAAGATATCCAAAGTCGACGTATTTTCAGACTTATCCAAGTAAGAAAACACGGAATAAACCAGGAAAATGAAGATCAAACCAAGGAAAAATCTTACGCGTAATTTTAGGGTTTTGATACGCGTAGGATTACTCGTAATTTTGATTTTGCCCAAAATTATTTCTAAACCAGTTTTTGTGTGATGAAATAGCTTCAATAACACCAAAATAACACAAAAGTGTGAAACTTGATGATCCAAAGCACTCAAAACAGTTATGCGTAGAAATACACACACGAATAGAAATTAGTTCAAAAACAATGATCCACGCATAAAGTTTGAAACTTTTTGCCAAAAACAAGTATTTAAACACCTTAAAACGTTGAAAGTACAAGAATCTTGGATTAAAAAGTGCAAAAAACAAGTTTTTAAAAGAGCTAAAGAATGCGTTAACCTTACGCGTAAGACCCAAAATCAAAAAAACTTCAAAAACAAACGAGTACACCCAACTATTTGGCGATTGATACCACTGTTAGGTCACTAGTTTTACAAACACAAGTTATAGAGAAAGAGATGAAGGCGGATGAACAAGCTACACACACAAACACACGTTAACAATAATACGGTTTAAGAAAGAGTGTATGTGAAGAGAATAACTTGAACAACCAACCCTCAAATGAGGGTTTACAAGATTATTTATAGGAGGGAAGCTAGGGCAACACTCCTAGTTCCCATCCTTTCTTATGTGGGCTTGGGCCTAAGCTTATGGGCCTTCTACATAAGCTTGACCTTAAACAAACATAAAGGCTATAATAAAGCTACCTATTACATATGAAATATAAATACTTGAAATACTGTTTAGGAGTGATTCCAACATGTTTTTTTATTTTATTCACGGTTTTTTTTTTTTTTTTTTTTTTTTTTTTTTTTTTTAATTCGCGTTATTTTCTTCGCTTCATTCGTTTTCGTCTGTTTTTATACGTTTTCATCTATCTTCGTTCGTTTTCGTCCGTTTTCATACGTCTTCGCCCGTTTTCATACGTTCTCGTCTGTTTTCATAATTATGTTTGCATAATCGTAATTATGTGACCTGATAGCGTCAAATAATCAACGTAACTAAAAAACATGAAAATATATATATTCATTCTTTTATGTACCAAACAAAGGAATTGATTCTTTAATCGATTCTGACACTCTATTCTCTATTTTTGCCAAACACTAGAATCCATTCTCTTATATCAGACTCATTCTCTTTCTATGTCATTCCATTCTCTAATGTATTTCCATTCTTTGTGATTCAGTCGTACCAAACGTCCCCTTAGTGCTTTAATAATATGGTATACTGATATGTTGGTGTTTTTCTCCGGATATACTCCTTTTGGAATTGTGGATTGATAGAAAACGAAAACAAAAAACCCGACAATTTTGATGTCCAAAAGTGTGGTTAATGAGGACTCTCAAAAGAAGGCGAAAAAAGAGCCCCTTTATTGGTTTTATGAAATGGAAAAAGAGCGGTGAATCTGATATTGTATTGTTTTAATTTTAGTTGTATATAAATTTGAGATTCAAAATAGTTAAATTTTCATTGGTTATGTTTGTGTATTGTGTTGTGATGTGGTGATTCCGACTCCTATACTTAAACTCCTTTTCAACATACAATCCTTACAAATTGTCACTCGACAATATCAAATACTCTTAACAGAATCTCAAAGCCAAGATTCCACCCATATAATATCTATGTACAAAAACTATTGTTATTCCAACATAAACCATATATTAACGCATAATCTTTGTTAAAGGCTCTGATTGACATCTTATATTTAATAAATTCATTATACAATATCGACATCCCCAGAAAGTGTTGGTGGTTAAGTGCCCAGAGTAGGGTGAAGATAATCAATAGCTTATCAGATACCAAAACAGGTTACCTGATATCATTTGGAATCGTGTTATGACTTTCCAAAGTAAACTATTCGACCCTAATGCCTGGGTATCACGAATATCTACTTGGGATAAGACCAAATGTTTGTTATTGAATTAGGCACAAATCAATAACCATTTTGCTTACAAGTGTTTATGTTTTTTCTGTATTGTCTCATGCATGATATGATTTCCTACTTATAGGAAAGTACTCATAGATAGTCAAATGGAATTATGAGGATTAATCGGCCTATTAATCGCTTCATAATTATCCTCATTATAGCTAATAGTGGTTACACGACCAATTAAATATGGTCATTAATGCAGTTTTAACTGCCACTTGAATAGGTCAAAGACATTACAAGTTGGTTATGAATCTTGTCATTAAGCTCAGTGATGAGCTAGTCCCTGAGAGGGTTGCTCACTGAGTGTGTTCACTCATAAGTTCACTCACTGAAGACATGAACTATCTGATGACACCACTCCCTGATGAGATCCATTAGCTTATTACTCGGAGAGTACAAAGCTAAACTCATCAACCTGATGAATACCGTTCATAGTCAACTCACTGAAGAGTAAACTCCCTGAACTTCATCAAAGACTGAATCATACTTTCCCACTATAAGAGTCAGGGTGTTCAGGGACCTTATGGGTGTACACTCCGTACCTCCTGACCCATTACCAGGTGTGAACTAATCCCACTAGTACACTAAATTTTTCAATAGTTCCATCTACCTTCATTTTCCTGGCTTTTGTACTGATAGCAATCGGCAGTCTTATGGTACTGATACGAGCCACAGGGGCATAGGTATCAAAATAGTCTATCCCTGGCTTTTGTTTAAAGCCCTGAATGACTAGTCTAGCCTTGAACTTTTCAATAGTTCCATCTACCTTCATTTTCCTTTTGAAAATCCATTTGCAACCCAAAGGTTTGCAACCAGGTGGTAGATCAACCAACACCTAAGTGTTGTTGCCCATGATGGAATCCATCTCATCATTGATTGCTTCTTTCCAGAAAGCAATATCATGGGACTTCATTGCTTCTTCAAATATCTTGGGATCATCCTCAACAATGAAGCAATAGGATTATTGGTCAGAGACCTCATACCTTGTTCCTTCAATTAAATATAATTGAAACTCGGGTCCAAATGACTTTGGATTCCTGATCCTTTTGCTCTTTCTAGGCATAGGTTCAGGTTGTTGAACGACAACCTCATCAGGGACCACTGATGATTCTTCATCAGGAACCTCTGATACACCAATGTCATGAGTTCCATTAGGAATCCTCTGACTTGGTCTAGTGACTGATGAGAATCTATTCTCATCAAAGTTTGCAACCCTTGATTCAATTATGGAGTTAATTGAAACAGATTCATTAGGTTCAATAACATAGAACCTAAAAGCCTTGGAATGCTCAGCATATCCAACAAAGATGCAATCAATGCCTCTTTCACCCAAAGTTTTCAGCTTTGGATCAGGGAGTCTTACAACAGCCCTACAACCCCAAACCCTGAGATAGTTCAGGTTGGGTTTCCTTTTAGTCCAGAGTTCATAAGGGGTAACCTTGTTCCTTTTGTTGGGAACCCTATTTAATAAATAGCAAGCTGTTAACATAGCTTCACCCCAGAACCCTTGACTCAGTCCTGAATAGGACAACATGGAATTAACCATCTCCTTCAGCACCGTGTTTTTCCTTTCAGAAATACCATTTTGCTGAGGAGTATAGGGAGCAATTGTTTTATGGATTATACCAACAGACGGAAAATACAGAGTATCTATGTACTCACCTCCCCTATCAGTCCTTAATCTTTTGATCAGGGACCCAAGTTGCAATTCAACTTCAGTTTTAAATACTTTGAATTTATCTAATGCTTCATCCTTAGTATGTAACAGATAGACATAACAAAAGCTAGAAGGATCATCAATAAATGTCACAAAGTACTTCTTATTCCCCAAAGAGGGAGTGGCATGCAAATCACACAGGTCACTGTGTATTAGCTCCAAGAGCTTAGATTTACGTTTAACACCCTGAAAAGGTTTCTTAGTAATTTTGGTCAACATGCAAGTTTTACACTTTTTCAATGTCCATATCAATTGCTGGGATTAACCCATCCTTAGACATATCTTTCATCCTTTTATAGTGTACATGGCCAAGTCTAGCATGCCAGAGGGTAGGTCAGTCAAGTCAGAGGTGGTTACAAAGGCTGAATTATCACAATCATTAACAATGTTCAACCTGAACATTTGATTACACAAATATTCAAAACCAATAAATACACCACTTTTAGACAAAACAAATTTATCATATTTAATAACTTGTTTAAAACCATATTTAATCAAAACACTACTTGAAACCAAGTTTTTCTTTATATCAGGAACATGAATAACATTAAACAAAGTTACAATCTTTCCAGAACTAAACTTAAGATCTACACAACCACGTCCATGCACCAGGGTTGTTGACTCATTTCCCATGTGAAGAATAGAACCATCATTCAGTGACTCATAAGTCTTGAACCAACTTCTATCTTTGCACACATGAACAGTCGCTCCAGAGTCAACCCACCACGCAACATCATCATTCTGCACATAGTTTGATTCATATACATATGTAACATAATAAACCCGAAGAGATTCATTAAACATATTCTGACCTTTCAGAGGAACTGAACCATTCCCTGATTCACTAGTGCATGATCCATTGGTTTTACCACCAATCTTAACACCTTTGCAATCCCTTTTAGTGTGACCAGATTTGCCACATTTTCAACAAGTAGGTGTTGCCTTCTTGTTAGGGTTTGCCCTTGTGTTATCCTGATGTTTACGTTTACCCTTGTTGTCATTGTACCTGGTGGAGTTGTTATGCTCCACCATATTGACAACAGATGCACCAGTAGCATTGCTACTCTTTGGCTTGTCATTATCCTGCACCATGAGAGATTCCTCAATGCGCAGATGACTGCCCAACTCAACAAGAGTTAACTCCTCCTTCTTATGTTTCAAGGTATGCTTGAAATCTTTCCAAGAAGGAGGGAGTTTATCAATGACACAAGAGACTGAAATAGTCTCATCCATGTGCATTTTGTGTTGTGTAAACCTTCCAAGTATACCAAGAATTTCATTGTATTGTTCCATAACTGGTCTTCAATAAGTCATTTTGTAATTTGTGAAATTACTTACAAGGAACTTCTTACTTGATGCATCCTCAGCCATATATTTGGCATCCAAGGAATCCCATAGTTCTTTGGAAGATTCAAAATTCTGATAAATATCAAAGAGAGAATCTGACATATCATTGAGGATTAAACCTCTGCAAATGTAATCATCATTCTCCCATTTGCTCATTCTCCTGATTTGTTCCACAGTAGCATCATCCCATCATCAAGAATAGGTGTAGTCAGAACATAGACCACACTCATGCTTGAAAGAAGAAAGTGCATCTTCTTTTGCCATCTTCTGAAGTCCACCCCTTCAAACTTGTCAAACTTGGCAAAGTTTGAAGCCAGGTGCTTCATAGCAGCAGCAGCCATTGATTATCACAAAATAGTTTACTTTGATTGTTGGTGGTTAAGTACCTAGATCAGGGTGAAGATAATCAATAGCTTATCGGATACCAAAACAGGTTACCGGATATCACTTGGAGTCGTGTTATCACTTTCCAAAGTAAACTATTCGACCATAATGCCTGGGTATCACGAATATCTACTTGGGATAAGATCAAATGTTTGTTATTGAATTAGGCACAAATCAATAACCCTTTTACTTACAAGTGTTTATGTTTTTTCTGTATTGTCTCATGCATGATATGATTTCCTATTTATAGGAAAGTACTCATAGCTAGTCAAATATAATTATGAGGATTAATCGGCCCATTAATCGCCTCATAATTATTCCCATTATAGCTAATAGTGGTTACACGACCAATTAAACATAGTCATTAATGCAGTTTTAACTGCCACTTGAATAGGTCAAAGCCATTACAAGTTGGTTATGATTCTTGTCATTAAGCTCAGTGGTGAGCTAGTCCCTGAGAGGGTTGCTCACTGAGTGTGTTCACTCAGAAGTTAACTCACTGAAGACATGAACTATCTGATGACACCACTCCCTGATGAGATCCATTAGCTTATTCAAGTCACAAAAGAAAATTGTTATATAAAAAACAATACCTATGAAAGTGAAATCTTCATTTATTCAAAAATCATTTTTTAAAAGTTATTTTAGTCAGAGAATTACCGTCATCTGCAGATTTATTAGTACAAAAGTGGTAGAAGCTTAAGCAATTAAGCGAGCCACAAGTGAGAGTAGTACCGGGTGGTTATGATTCTTGTCATTAAGCTCAGTGGTGAGCTAGTCCCTGAGAGGGTTGCTCACTGAGTGTGTTCACTCAGAAGTTAACTCACTGAAGACATGAACTATCTGATGACACCACTCCCTGATGAGATCCATTAGCTTATTACTCAGAGAGTACAAAGCTAAACTCATTAACCTAATGAATACCGTTCATAGTCAACTCACTGAAGAGTAAACTCCTTGAACTTTATCAAAGACTGAATCATACTTTACCACTATAAGAGTCAGGATGTTCATGGACCTTATGCATATACACTTCGTACCTCCTGACCTATTAGCAGGTGTGAACTAATCACACTAGTACACTAAATTTTCCAACGGTAAGAACTGCATCATCATAACAGGTACAAGCAACCCATCATCATCTCTTTTATCATATTGGCTAAGAAACTTTATTTACACATCAAATATCAACAACAACAAAATCCGAAATGGTAAAAGTCTTAACTTTATTGACGTCTAACACATAACAATTAAATTGATGGAGATTTATACGTACCGCATAAGGCAAAAAAAAAACTTTATATAGACAACACATCATACTTTTAGTCATTATTTACTTAAAATATAATTAAACAAAATTAATTATCAAAATCCCATTTACTTAAAATATAATTAAACAAAATTAATTATCAAAAATCTCGTGCACTAGTACTCCAACAAAGCAAGAAGAAATGTATTCGCTTATGGCAACCATCAAAATTTTTGTGGAGTATGTAGAATAAATCCACTATTATGCATAAAAAAAATTAAAAACAAAAATTGTCGTCACTACATATTTTTTTTTTAATTTATTTATTATTTACTACCTCCGTCCCATATTAAATGTCTTGTTTTGACTTTTGAAATCTTTCTTTTTCAACTTTGACTTTAAATATTTTTGTTTGTGTTATATAATATTTGATGAAAATTATACCAATGAAAAATACGTTTAAAACATAATCCATTCATATATTTTGCATCAAGTATTGTATAACACAAACAAAAATATTTAATATCAAATTTAAAAAGAAATTACTTTAAAAAGTCAAAATAGACATTTAATATGAGACGGAAAGAGTATTATTTTTTGCAACTAATCAAGACCACTGACGGAGGATATAAAAAAGAAGGTGATTTTTACATTTTTATAAATGATTGAACACTAAAATTTAAAGTATTTGGACATTTATATTTTTACATGATGAACATGACTAAAGTAATATAATAATATATATGTCAAGACACTCTAAATTTTAATGTCTCAATTATATATTAAAATGTGCAAATCACCTTCCATATAAAAGTGTCACGTTTTTTTTGGCTTGAAATTGTTTGGCCCCACAAAGTCAAGCTCCGCCATTGATCAACACAAAGTAATACTAGTAATAAATTTGAATTGACATTTACGAAACATTCGAGACGGTTGCCAGCTTGCCATAGTGGAACACTACTTATTTTTACTGCAACTTTATGCCCACTTCCCAGCCCATAAGATAGGTAGGTTTTGAGCAAGTTATTTTTAATCAAATCTAGCTCCAATAAGCTTACAATCTACTGATCTAGCTCGAGCTAGTTTTGGCCAAATATAACCACGGGTGAGATCAATAAAGATCACATAAAACTAAAGATCAAAAGAACCTATTTCAATCATTTATTTTTGATCAATTAATTAAATTCACTTTTCTTTTATATTTAAAAATTAAATATCTCACAAACCGTTAATAGTTAGATAAAATTAATTATATCATTGCAACGAGAATAAAATTATCTTTCTATAGGGATCAAATATTGTATACTTTCGACGAACTTATTTTTTTATCGTTTTTTGCGGGTTTCAATATATTACATTATAAATGAAAATTTGAAAAATACTGTTTTGTGTTTACACAACCCCTAAACTACAAACCCTAACCCCTAAACACTAAAAACCCTAAACTCTCCCTAACCGCTAAACCGTAAAAACCTAAACCCTTAACCCCTAAAAAGCTTAACCCAAAAAAGTCAAACCCCTAAACCGTAAAAACCTAAACCCTAAACCCACAAAAAAGTCGGAAAAAAATTCGTCGAATGTATATGATGTGCGATATCAAATTAAAGGTAATTTTATTTTTGTCGTGAAGGTATGATTAGTTTCGTCTAACGATCAATAGTTTGTGATATATTTAGTTTTTAAAAATGAATGTAAAATTTTATTTTGTTATTTTAATGAAAAAATGAATGGTTGAGAATGATTTATTTAATCTTTAAATTTTCTTTGATATTTATTGAACCAAACTCATATAACCACAAACATCCATTGTTTTCTTTTTCTTCAATCTCCCTAAGTGATTGGGTCGTCACACATACATAATGCAATAGACTTGTTTGATAAAATTTTTATACCAGTTTTGTACTAGTTTAAATTTTTTATATTAGTTTTGTACTAGTTTAGATTTTTTGGGTTTTAGCCGTATAATAACAACGTACTTTCACTTTTGTGTTGTTTTGATACGTGAACTTTTTTCTGTTCCATTTAGTGTAACGTACTTTCGGGTTTTGTGTTACTTTGCACATCCATTAACTTGCTATCAGATAAAAAGTTATTTTACCAGATAAAAATTTTAGCACATAAATGGTTGTTAAAAATTTTTATACGTTTTCATCCGTTTTTACATGTTTTTTTGTCCGTTTTCTTACGTTTTTATACATTTCATCCGTTTTATATGTTTTCATCCGTTTTTATACGTTTTCGTCCGTTTTTATATGTTTACATCTGTTTTATATGTTTTCATTCACTTTTCTTACGTTTTTATCCGTTTTCATCCGTTTTGTACGTTTTTATATGTTTTCTTCCGTTTATACGTTTTCATCATTTTTTCTTACGTTTTCATTTGTTTTTTTCATTTTCATCTGTTTTATACGTTTTCGTCCGTTTTTATATGTTTTCATCCGTTTTTATACATTTTCATCGATTTTCTTATGTTTTTATCCTTTTTCATCCATTTTGTTACGTTTTCATCCGTTTTTATATGTTGCGACTCTATACGGTTTTATACGTTTTCATATGTGTTCGTTCATTTTTATTGGTTTTCATTCGTTTTTATACGCTTTCATCAAAGTTTCTTATATTTTCATCCGTTTTTAACCGTTTTCATCCATCTTCGTCCGTTTTTACATGTTTTTATCTGTTTTTATACGTTTTCATCCAGTTTTCTTACATTTTCTTCCGTTTTATACGTTTGCGTCCGTTTTATATGTTTTTATCCGGTTTTATACGTTTTCATCCGTTTTTATCTGTTTTCATCCATTTTCATCCGTTTTATACCTTTGTATATGTTTTTATACGTTTTCGTCCGTTTTTATATGTTTTCATTCATATTTATACGTTTTCATCCGTTCTTATACGTTTTCATATTTTTTACGCGTATTAAAACGGATGTAAATGGATAAAACGTAATAAAATCGAACGAAAACGTAAAAAAACAGATGAAAACATACAAAAACGGATGAAAACATATAAAAATGTGTAGAAACGTAGAGGGGAGGGATGAATACGTTTTCGTTTAAAGTCTAAATTCTTTCGTATCAAATTCCCGATCAAGCGTGGCTAAATATGAATAGTGGTTATGATATTTATAACAAATATATATATATATATATATATATATATATATATATATATATATATATATATATATATATATATATATATATATATATAACAAAATCACAAATATATTTAACAATCCAAAACACACATATTATCCGCACAGTATACACAAACATAAGCACAACAGAAACATAATAATGAACAATAAAGATAAGTATAAACGTAGAGCAAAGAGTAAAAAAAAAAGCGCAAACCAGACACGGTGATTTATAATTGTTCGGTCACGAAGCACCTCTTCTCCTTACTCCACTCCCCGAGTACCCAACTCGAGAGGTACTTCACTAGTCAACAAGCTCCATTTAGGTGGAGAAAACCATACACCTTCGATTACACCAATTTCCGACACTAAGCGGAATGTCGAGTTCTAATCTTGGCTAGAACCAATCCACACCACAATCTACTCGATCAACACGATTAACACTATCTACTTGATCTACATGATCAACACGATCTACCCGATCTACATGATCTTCACGATCAACATGATCTACCCGATCATCACACAACACCTCACGGACTTACACATCGTCCGAATTTACACACGATACTTCACGGACTTACACATCGTCCGAATCTACCTACTACATATGATTGAAAGATATGGATTCAATCTATATGTAACCAATGTTACAAGTGGACTAACTTGACTACATAACTTCGTATCTGGATGATAACGAAAGTTCTTCTCTTTGAACTTGAGAAGAGAAAGAAAGAATCACATTTAAACAAGATTCAAACTAGTTAATGTGATCAAAGAAGGTGGAATAAGGGAATGGGAAAGAACAGAAAGTTTTGTACTAACGAGGGTTTATTTTTCTAAAAGGAATAGTGAAGTATTTATACGCACCACAAGAGCGGGGGACGGTCCCTTAAATATGGACGGTTCATATATATAAGGGACTGTCCCTAGTAGACGCTCTTATTTTTGTCCTTTAGTGGTGAAATATTTATCTGGTAAAAATTTATCTGATTTGGGCGGGAAAACTTGAATTCAAATATTTTCTTTTGAATAAAATATTTCTTTTAATTATAAAATTAAGACTAAAATACACCGTTGGTCCCTAAACTTGTAGCGGAGGATCGCGATGGGACGAAACCGGGCATATTCATCGTCGGGGGTCCCTATTTCAAGGTTTTCACTCGCTACAAGTCCCTTTGACCATTTGCCGTTAGTCAACGTCCCGTTATATATTGTTAAATCCCGTTATTCTAGTTAAATGACCATTTTGCCCATTTATATATAAAAACCCCAACAAATCTTTATTTCATCACCTCTCCTGCCTTCACCTTCACCCTAACCCTAACCCTAACCATAAATCCCCAAATTAAAAACCCTAATCCTAAATAAAAAGTATAAGAGGATGATGCCTGGAAGGATTATTGGTGTTATTGTTGATTCTGAGGGTAAGCTTGCTTTACGTATGGATATGCAGACGAGAGACCACTCCACCTACTCACCAACGACGACATTTCACAAGTCACTCGCGAATAGTGTCGCCGTTTCCTCACTCTCAAAGGTATAATCTTTGTGTGTTTTTTAGGTGTTTTTAGTGCGTGTTTTTGTTTTTATAGATATTTGATTGATGAATTGTGCATATGTAAAAAACAGGTATGAATTGTCGCCGTTTCCTCACATAGTATGATTTGTGGTTTTTTTGTTAGTTTTTGAAGTGTTACTATGTTGTTTTTGACTTTTTATGTGATTAAAGGTTGATTTATTTGATGATGATGATGTAAAGATTCTTCATGTGTTTATGTTTTTGATCATTTTTTATGCTTTTTGTATGAGGGGTGTATGGTGTGACATACTTTTTTATGGCTTTTGATTGATCTGTATTGTTTGTTTTAGGTGATTTGTTGATTTCTTGGACTATTTGGGTTACGAGTTTGTTAAGAAGGATTTAGTGAAGTATGTCGTCGAGATAGCCTAAAGCGTTAGAGCTACAAATGGGAAGGGGCGCGTTACCTCCACAAGTGACATTTGCTAGGAGGACTAGTTCGGGTCGATATGTGAACTACTCACGAGAAGATCTCGATAGCGAAATAGGAAGTACTGAGTTTGCGAAGGATGTCCTCAAAGATGGATAGGCGCTTACAGATCAACTCTAGTTAGGAGTCAAACAAGGGAGTTTGATCATAACCGTTGGTTATTTGAGACAAAGGGGACTTACAGTTATGGTAATGCTTTATGGCCAAAAGATGAAGACTTAAGTGACGATAATAAAACAGGTGTGACTGGAGCTGAACAACTTGAGCTTCTTAATAAGCCTTGGAGGCCCCTTACTCGTAAACTCAATATACCTGCTGCTATTATAAGTCCTTATCGGTATGTACATTGCAACCTAATTTTTAGTATTTTGTTATGAACTGACTTATTGATATGGTATACATCTTTTGAGGCACTATATATTGCCTTTTTGTGCAGCGTTTATATTCTGTTAGCATAGTTATGCAGTAAATGTATGCCATCTGCTGCTTTATATTAGGCATGGTCAATATAATTTTCCGTCTATTACAATTCCTATTATTAGAGGTGGTGAAATGGATGGATTGTGTAACATTTTACTTTGCCTAAAATCCTACTTTTTTAGAATATAAATAGTGTGTAAATTGTTTTTAAAAAAAGAATCGATGAAGTTTACTCTAGTACTTTTAAGACATTCGGCTTCTCATAAATCATATTTAATGCATGAGTTTGTTTAAACATTTTCCATGTATATTTCAGAAATTATGTTTTTATGATCGACTTCCATGTCTAATTGCTATATCATGTATGCAGGCTCTTTGCCTTGATTCATTTAGTAGTTCTTGGACTATTTCTTCATTGGAGAATTACTCACCCTAATGAAGATGCAATATGGCTCTGGTATATGTCTTTGTTGATGTCTTTGTTTCTACGGCAGATCCAGAAAAGGAACCACCTTTGGTCACCGCAAACACCATTTTGTCGATTCTTGCTGCTGATTACCCTGATGATAAGCTGTCTTGTTATGTTTCTGATGATGGCGGTGCTCTTTTAACCTTTGAAGCAATGGCAGAAGCAGCAAGTTTTGCTAATTTGTGGGTGCCGTTTTGTCGTAAACATAAAATTGAGCCTAGAGATCCTGAATCATACTTTAGTTTGAAAAAAGATCCGTTTAAGAACTAGGGGGTGAGACAGGATTTTGTTTAGGATCGGAGACGCGTTAAGCGTGAATATGATGAGTTTAAGGTTCGGATTAATGGGCTTCCTGATTCGATTAGGAGACGTTCTGATGCTTATAATGCTCGAGAAGAAATTAAAGCTAAGAAGCTTCAAAAGGAGACTGCTGGTGATTAACTTTTGCAACCCGTGAAGATCCCAAAGGCAACGTGGATGGCTGATGCTACTCATTGGCCGGGTACTTGGATGATACCGTCCCCTGAACACTCGAAAGGTGATCATGCTGGCATCATACAGGTTAGTTATTATGAAATTTTGTTTTTTTTGTGATATTGATTTCAAATTTTAAGTTGAGACTATTGTGTTTGACTGGGTGGCTGTTCTGATCAATTTTCTTATGAACGGGCTCGCTTTAAAATTGCTCAATGTTTAGATTATTACAAAAATAATTAATCTAAAAAAAATCATGTTTGACACACTATCTAATAAACAATTGATAGTTTGAAGCACCGTCTTTTGGGTCGACGTAAGCTACCCCCATTGACGCTTATTGAAATGACCCATTTGATGTAAACATGTTTCTGTCTACTTGGTTCCAAATAGCAGGTGATTGATATTAATGCTTGCTCTGTAACTTGCAGGTGATGCTGAAACCACCTAGTGATGATCCACTACACGGCACAGATGATGCGGGCTCTCGATGGTCTGCAAGGCCCAATTTATGTTGGGACTAGGACTTTATTTCGCGGAACTGCACTTTATGAGTTCGACCCGCCTCGATCCAAAGACTACGAGACGGGTTGCAGTTGTTGTTTTGGTAAGCGCAAGAAAAGCTCAGTTTCTTCTGCACCTGATGATAACAGGGCTTTGAGAAGGGGAGACTCAGATGATGATGAAATGGATCTATACTCATTCCCTAAGAAGTTTGTTACTGCTTCTCTCGACAGCTCATGGTGCTTTTATGACCTACCATCTGGCAACAAATAACTGCTTAGAGTTTTAGCCGATATCGGATAGGTAGTAGTATGTTGATTGTATCTCTGATTGGGATTGTCCAATTCAGTAGTATGTTTATGTGATTGTAATATGTTTGGTATTAATATATAATCAATTTTCCAGGTTTTGTTGAAATTTATTTTTTGCAATTGTCTACTTGATAATATTGCATACTAGTTCATTCTTTCATTCTATGGTGATGGTTAATTTTAGAGAGAGAAGCAGAAATTTAGAGAGAGAAGCAGGAAAAAGAGATAAAGGGAGGGTGGTGGTGGTGATGGTATAATTTTATTGATTAAATACACCGTTAGTCCCTAAGGTTGTACCAGCCTTACCACCAAAATAATTAACCAAAACAATGAAATGACAAATTTCCCTCATGTGCAAGGCACATGGGGAAAATAACGGTCCTTGACTAACGGCAAATGGTCAAAGGGACTTGTAGCGAGTGAAAACCTTGAAATAGGGACCCCCGACGATGAATATGCCCGGTTTCGTCCCATCGCGATCCTCCACTACAAGTTTAGGGACCAACGGTGTATTTTAGTCTAAAATTAATTTGTATAAGTTATTTGTGTAAAAAGGTTGTGTCACATTTGTGAAAATGTGGGTTTTACAAAATTAACTTCTTTGATCACGTAACTAAGTTGGTAAGTTGTTTGTTCATACCTTAAGTGATTCAGACTTGAGCCGTCGAGAGATGTTGATGCGTACATGCATTGATGATTTGTATTTACAAGTAACTTGTGCACTTTACGTTATGTATTAACAAGTTATATTTTTGTTATCATTAAAACCGAAGAAATTGTCTAGTTTAAATATCGTAATATTTGCACAAATAAAATGGATAAAAAAATGTATGAAAACTTAAGAATACGTATAAAAACGTATGAAACGAATAAAAACATATGAAAAAGTAAGAAAAACGTATATTTATATATATAAATGGAAGAAAACGTATAAAGCGGACGAAAACGTATAAAAATGGATAAAAATGTATAAAAATGTACGAAAAATGTATAAAAACGGATGAAAACATATTAAACCGAATTAAAACGTATAAAAACGGATGAAAACTTATAAAAATTGATAAAAACATAAGAAGACGTATAAAATGGATAAAAACGTATGAAAAAGAAAGAAAAACATATAAAAACGTGTTAAAACGTATAAAAACGAATGAAACGTATGAAAACATAAGAAAACGTATAAAACGGATAAAAACGTTTAAAAACGGACGAAAACTTATAAGAAAAACGTACCAAAACATATAAAAACGTATAAAAAAAATTAACAAAAAGTTTTAGGGAAAAAATTCATGATAGTTCACAAACCACAGCGACCATTTATGTAATTGACTTAAAAACTTATTGTAAGTGGAAATCCTATGTGGCATGTCCACATAGGATGCATAACTCTTTATCCGGTATGAAAGGATTGGTGGTGCAAAGTAGCACGAAACCAGAAAGTATGTTATATTAAGGGCCCGTTTGGTGTGAAGGTTTTGTTCAAAAGGTTTAGGCTTAAAGTAATATTACAATGTTTGGTTAGAAAATGTATCCTTCAGATTTAGGTTCAAAACCTTATTAAAGGGTATACTCGAATCCTTACTAAAAAGGTGGATTTTCTCTCACTATATGTACTTTTACTATTTCTTTTCTTTTCTTAATTCTTTCTCTCTCATGTTTTTTGTCATTTTGTTTTCTTTTTAACAAAATTATGTATAACTACTTTTGTATATCTAGTTAATAAATAATTATAAACTCAAATCCTAATTTATATCCTAATACATAAAACAAACAACCTTACATTTTCTCTCTTTTACATCAAATCCAAACCCAAATATTAATCAAAATTCAAATTCAAATCCAAATCTTAATCCTAAACCCACTTACAAACCAAACGGGCCCTTAGTGGAACAAAAAAAAGTTCACGTACCAAAACGGTACAAAAGGAAAGTACGTTGCTATTGTACGGCTAAAACTCATTTTTTTTATGGGACAAGTTATCCATACCCTCCAAAAACACCAATGGCTCCCCCTGTTCTTTTATTTTTTTGTTTTTTTTAAAAAAATTTTCTAGTAAGGTTTTCATTATAAAACTGTTAAACTGAATTTATGGATAAAGTTTAACAAGTAAAAAGTATTAAACTATCAAAAAATATGGAACAGATGCTTGATAAAAAAAGTTATGTTATATTGTCGGATACTATGAGTCAGTGGGTGAGGGTGTTAAAAAGTGGAGTAGGGGGTATGGATAACACAACCCATTTTTTATACAAGTTTTGTACTAGTTTGTATTGCCGATTTCCAGACTTGTTAAGAAGACACCAATTAGTTTGTACTGATGAATTATTCCTACACACAAGTCAGTTAAGAAGACACCAATTACGTGTGTCATGACTAGAGGTGGCAATTTGTGCTAAAAAAAAAATGAGTAATTTGGGCAAAATTTTAAAAGATTTGGGCACAGTTAGCCTCATTCTTTTTTTGAAATGGGAATATGAGTTTGGTTCAATAAAGATCAAAGAAAAGCTAAAGATCAAATAAACCATTCACAGCTACTCATTTTTTAATCAAAACAATAAAATAAACTTTCAACTTCATTTTTAAAAACTAAATATTTCACAAACCATTGATCGTTAGACGAAACTAATCATACCATCACGACAAGCATAAAATTACCTTTAATTTGATATCCCACATCATATACTTTCGACGAACTTTTTTTTTCCGACTTTTTTGTGGGTTTAGGGTTTAGGGGTTTGACTTTTTTGGGTTAGTTTTTTAGGGGTTAAGGGTTTAGGTTTTTTGGTTTAGCGGTTAGGGTTTAGAGGTTTAGGGTTTTTAGGGGTTTAATGTTTTAGATGTTTAGGGTTAGGGTTTTTAGTTTTAGGGGTTAGGGTGTTTAGGTTTAGGGGTTAGGGTTTTTAGCGTTTAGGGGTTGTGTTAACACAAAAGAGTATTTTTTAAAATTTTCATTAATAGTGTAAAATATTGAAACCCGCAAAAAACGATAAAAAATAAGTTCGTCGAAAGTATACAATATTGGATCTCTATAGAAAGATAATTTTATTCTTGTCGCAATGGTATAATTAATTTTTTCTAACTATTAACGGTTTGTGAGATATTTAAATTTTAAATATAAGGGTGAAAATGAATTTAATTAATTTGATCAAAAATGAATAGTTGAGATTGAACTATTTGATATTTAGTTTTTATGTGAATCTTTATTGATATCACCCCATGGGAGTATATTGCTTATTTAAAAGTTAAATGCACACAAACTGGCTCATATTTTCTATCAATTGGAGAAATTACAATTGTTTTTAAAGAAAAACTTCTAGATATAATATATTTATTATTTTAAATATAAATGAGGTGTTACGTTTTAGGAACTTATTTTGTCATTTTGTGTCTTTTTAAAGCGATTCGTATAACATGCGCCCATTTGGCCCGTGCCCGTTTAGCCCGTGCCCGTTTTGCCCATAGCCCGTGCCCGCCCAACCCACCCGTTTTGCCACCTCTAGCATGACCCTCTTTATAAGGCTATTTTAGCCTTATTAATTCCCTAATTTCAAGTTGAACACAAGTTCGCTATGTAGAATCAATAGTCTTCTATAAATCTCAAGGAATGGTGTTTAGATTAATTGTGCAATAACAGGATCATAGGTACCGACCGTACCGTTCCTAAAAAGTGAAATATATGCTAAATTCAGAAATGGTCTAAAAGTATAAAATTATGGGATATCCCACTGTACATATATTGTTAAGTTTGGAGACTGAATTAGTGAAGTATATACAGCGGAGTTGTGTTAAATATATATATCATTGCTTTGAAATAAAATTTGGTTGAAATTAAATCTGATAAAATTCAACATCGTGGCAAATGTCAAATTTGTACATCTATGAAATGATAGTGTACCAAATCAAATCAGATACCTTTTTTTTTCCCTATAAATAGGTAGCCTCAATAGGTTAAACCATATCACATTGTGTCAATCACTGTCATTGCCCATCACATATACAACATTATAAGAAAGTAGAAAAATGGCATTTCAAAATGATGAGCAAACAAGAGACTTGCTTCATTCTCAAGCTCACATATTGAACCATGCTTTCAACTTTGTTAACTCCATGTCACTCAAATGTGCTATTGAGCTACAAATACCCGATATCATAAATCGCCATGGTGCCCCAATGTTGCTCTCAGAGTTGGTTGAAGCCCTTTCCATCAGCAAGGAGAGATCCCAACATATATACCGATTGATGCGCATCCTTGTCCACTCTGGTTTCTTTGATATACAAATTTTTTCTTCAACTAATGGCGAGGAAAAAGAAGGCTATTTGCTAGCTCCTGCTTCACGATTTCTTTTAAAAGATGAACCATTTTGCATTACACCCCTTTTCCTAGCCTTTTTGGATCCAACAATGATGGATCCATGGCAAAACATGAGCAAATGGTTCCATAGTGATGATGTCAACGCATTCAAAAAGACCCATGGGAAGTTGGGATATGAAATGACAGGCCAAGACCCGAAGCTTAACCAGTCCATTAATGCAGCAATGGCTAGTGATGGAAGACTTGTTGCTACTGTCATCCTTAAACATTGTAAGGGTATTTTTGATGGGTTAGATTCAATTGTTGATGTTGGAGGTGGTACAGGGACTCTTGCCAAATGTATTGCTGAAGCATTTCCTAATCTTCATTGCATTAATTTTGATCTTCCACATGTCGTTATGGGTTTAGAAGGTGGTAAGAATTTGAGCTTCATAGGGGGAGATATGTTTAAAGCCATTCCTAAAGCCGACGCAGTTTTACTTAAGGTATTCATTTCTCTTCTTCTCTTTTATTCATTTAAAAATAAGGGCCATGGGTCATGAACCAATACGTTATTTAGCCTGGCACACAGTATTAAAATATAGAGTTAATTGCATTTTTGGTCCTTGTGGTATGGCCAAATTGCAGGTTTGGTCCTTAAAACTTTAAAAGTGCAATGATAATCCTCATTTTGAAGTTTGGATTGTATTTATGGTCCCTAATCGGTGTGAAATGATCAAATTACCCTTGTCTTCTCTGAATAAGACAAAGGGTATTTTAGTCATTTCACTTTATCTAGGGACCAAAATTGCAATCCAAACTTCAAAATGAGGACTATCATTGCACTTTTAAAGTTTTAAGAACTAAACCTGCAATTTGGCCATACCACAAGGACCAAAAATGCAATTAACTCTAAAATATATAGCTCACCGACGAGTTGTTGGTTCAAGTTTTGAGAACAATGTGAGTGAATATTTTTCGTTAAAACACTTAGCATGCAGGGTGCTTTGAACACAAAGCTGCTTATGATTGTATATTGGTATAGTCAAGCAAGTTCGTTTTTCATTTATGTTTTACAGACACTACTCTTCTAGTCATGAACTCATGATCTAGTATATATTAACCTGAGATAAATTACATTACGTATAATTTATATATGAATTTAGACTAAACTTTACTTGCTGATTTTTCTCTTGACTATGAAAAAAGTGGGTATTTCATAATTGGAATGATGAAGAATGCATAAAGATAATGAAGCTATGCAAAGAGGCCATTCCGAGAAAGGAAAATGGAGGAAAACTTATCATTATAGAGATGGTGGTGAAGAACGAAGAAAGGGACAACAAGATACTCGAGACTCAGCTTTTCTTAGATATGTTTGAGCTAACCTTGGCGACAGGAAAACAAAGGAGCGAAAAAGAATGGGCTAAGCTCTTTACTGATTCTGGCTTCAGCGACTATAAGATAACTCCGGTTTTGGGGTTGAGATCTGTTATCGAAGTATATCCCTAGTAAAGTCACATTACTCTATTCCAACATAAGTGATGAGGAAAGTATTAAATAAGTGATGAGGAAAGTATTAAATAACTCCGGTTTTGGGGTTAGTCTAATGAGACACCCCACAAAACACTTCTCCCACACCTCATAGGGTAGGTCGTACCCGTTTTGTTTTTTTTTTTTTGTTTTTTTTTGTTTTTTAGTATATGTAGAGTATAATTAATTTGTGTAGTGTTTTTATATGTAGAGTATATTTATTTGTGTAGTGTTTTTATATGTGTGTATATTTATTTGTGTAAAATATATTTGTGTAGTTTTTTACGTTGTGTTTTTTTATTGTGTTTGTTTCCATTTAATTAAACAATAACAATAAACACGTTAAACATTAAAACATTAAACAAGTACAACAACAAATGCTACTACTACTATAACGAAATCTACTCCACATGAAGATTATTAATGTCATCTATAAAGTCATAGAGTATTCCACTCGACTGACATGCGTGATCAACGAAATTTCTTGCCAATTCCAGTTATGCCTCCAACGTCTTTATTCTTGCCTTCAACATATTGTTTTGAGACAATAACATCTGGTTTCTTGTTTCAAGCATATTGATCTTGTTATCTTTAGTTTCGCAGTTTTAGCAATGCATTGAAGAAGAGTCTTGACTAAAGTACTTTTGTTGAAATGCATCTTTCCATAGCGTTAAAAAAAAAGTCAAGAAATCAAAAAAAATATCACATAGTTATAAAAGCATACGTTATTTAGTCTGAAAAATTAAACATCAATTCAACTCATATGAAAAATAAATCACAGGCTGTATATTAAATTGTCGTAACACTTTCTAGGTTGCATGTTGTCTCTTTCACCGCTAACAGTGTTTGAATAAACAAAAGAAAACAACAAATGAAACATTACACATAATAATGAAAGGAGTAAATTACACCGTTCGTCCTTGTGGTTTGCGTTAACCGCAGGGTTTAGTCCTTTGACCAAAAAAATTGCACCGTACGTCCTTAAGTGTGAAACGTTATGCACCGTTCGTCCCTCCGTCTAACTGGGCCCACTAACTCTTGTTAACTCTCGTTAAGTTGTTTTCCTTTGAGGGGTATACCCGTCATTTCCCATTCTTTATCATAAACACTACTTTTCAATACTCTTTTTTCTTTCTCTGATTCATCTTCTACATCCTTCATCTTTTACATCAACAATACTTCTCAATTTTCCAGGCACCTTTCCAAAAATCCACATCAATCAACACAAACATAGAACACATTAAAAATTCCAACCAATTTAACATACAAACAAATAATTCCCAGGCAACTATGAACTAAAAATCACAAACCCGTTCCATTATTCATTAAAAACATATAAAGAAGATAGAATTTCATCAAACACAACAAAATCAAACAACAAATTGCTCCTTTTTAAAAAAAAATTACAAACACAAAGATAGAATTTCATCAAGCCATCTATCCATTCTTATCAACAAGTACCCAATACCACCACGTCAGATCTAGTTTATTGTTTAGGAATAGGCACAAGGTTGAACAAATGTTGAAGGATGAAGAAAGGGATATGATTCTCGAGCAAAATCAAGTCATGCCTCAACTGAAAAAACACTTGGTATGTCGTGAGAAACGGATCCCCTCTTCGTCTAATTCCTTTACAACAAGACTTGTAAAAAAGCTCGATAATGAAACAACCATCAATCAACATCATTTCCACAAAATCATCAGTCTTCATTTGAATTTCTTCCCCATAGCATTTGCGAGCTCGGTCTTCTAACTAAATCGCACCTCTCATGAAGACGAAAAACGTGGGAAACAACTTTTTAATGAAAAATTAATCATGCCAAGTTAAATTTTTTTTTTTTTTTTTTCTTTCTTGTGCCTCGACAACAAAAGCAACAAGAATATATTCGAAATTAATAAAATGTGATTACAATGAAATGGATTGAGGAAGAAACAAGAATATATTCTTACACTATTTTTATGAACACCGAACACAAAAACTCCAATTGGAGGTGACCCGGTTCGATTTAGACCAATTAACTTCTGGGATAGCTTCCTCTTTCACCCAAGAATAAAACCCCTCAATCAATTTCAAAAAGCCCTTTGATTTACTCAACCCTAATTTTCGGATCTTTTGAGGATGATGATGAAGACTATGATCAATTCGCTCTAATTATAGTTGGGGTTAAGGAATTGATAGCTCTAGCTCTTTTGATCTCGCGTATAGGGTGTTACCCTTTCTTGGCTCTCTTAAATCCTCCATAGCATGCTTCATGTGATGTCTAGGCTAATAGGGATCTATTTGTGGAATGGAAAGTGATAATCTTTTGCATTTCAGAAGGGAGGAAGGATTCAGTTTTTATGTTTGTTTGAGGATGGGGAGACAAGAGCAGAAAAAAAAAGAATGTGATAAGGTTTTGAGAAGATAGCACAAATCTGCTATAAGGGAAACAAAAGACAAAAATAAAAAAGATAGGGAGGGTATTTTAGTATTTTTACCCGAGTTTAACGGTCAAACTTAACGTCGTTTGGTCAAGGGACGAACGGTGCATAACGTTTCACACTTAAGGACGTACGATGCAATTTTTTTGGTCAAAGGACTAAACCCTGCGGTCAACGCAAACCACAAGGACGAACGGTGTAATTTACTCTAATGAAAGGGGAGAAAAGTAAAAGAAAATTAGAAAAATACTTTATAATCTTCCTCGAAAGGAGGTATCTCATGGATATTATTTTATAAATAAAAGGACAAATGCAAAATAAATGAGAAGTCACCTATAACTTTTTTTTTCTTTCTTTCTTAGAGCATCTCTAATGGGGTGATTTTTAAAATTCTTTTTACTATTTAGAAAAGCTTTTAGTATTTTTTTAGCATTGAAACAAAGATTTTAGAGGTGAGATCAATGACAATCAAGAAAAATAAAAAGAACAAATAATCAAATCCTAGCCTTCCATTTTAATTTCATCCAACGGTAAAGATAAAACCAAAAATAACAAAGGAAGGGCAAATTAGTCAATCTAACTCATTTAATAAAAAACTCACTTTTCACATTTTTTTTAAAAACAACATATCTTGCAAACGGTAAATCTTTAAGCTACAAAAAATACACCATTGCGACGAGAAAAAAATCATCTTCCTATAGATATGCACTTTTATATACTTTCGACGAACTTTTTATTTAAAATTTCCGTCCAGACAAATCACACGTGATCCGTAAAAAAAATCACATTTTGTTATTTTAAAAAAATCACAAGTGATCCACATGTGATTTTTGGTAAATCACATGTGATTTGAGAAAAAATCACATGTGATTTGGGTAAATCACAAATACATTGATACTAATACAAACATGTAACTACTTACCCTAATGCCATGATCCCGTGACAACACAAAGACAAAAAAGTATAAAATAATCATAAGCAATCAAAAAACCAAAAAAATGAAACCTGTCGCATCTAATCGATATTAAAAAGTCAAGAACTTTACATTTGTTTGATCGCTAAGACGACATTAGTAAAACCACATTTCTACAGTTATTAATAATAAAGATATTAAAATTTCAATAAACCTCCAATCCGTAAAGCACCCCAACATACTTCTTCGGTCCACCTTTACGCATCCCCTTAATCTTCTGAAACGCATGCTTTTCACAAAAACATAACCTACTTTCGGAATCTTCGTCAATCTAATAACTTCTTTCTTTTTCTCTGAATAGGCTTAGACTCACCCTTCAGCTGATGCTTTTCTTCAACTTTTTTAAGCAAGACCTGCAGTTAGTCACATATAAATGTTGTTAGTAGCATGTCTTTTTAAGTGATCACTCAGTGTTATACTAGAAAATCACATGTGATTCAGTTGAAATCACATGTGATTTGTCCATAAACTTGTAGTGGAAAGTTCTTTATATAGTTGGTAGCATGTGGTTATGTTTTTTTGTTGTTATTCATATATAAATCACATGTGATTTGTGTGTAAATCACATGTGATTCGTGTATGAATCACATGTGAGTCACCTTAAAAAAATAATTTGAGTGAAAATCACATATGATTTTAGGTAAATCACATGTGATTTTGGGTAAATCACATATGATTTGCATAACAACATGCGTAAAAGTACAACAAGCAAAGCAATAAGTAATGCTAGTTGCAAATCACTTTTATCTCTTCTTTTTAAGGTTCACTTTTATATAGTTGACCCAAAATGAAAAAAGAGCGTAAACTCCTAAAAATGAAAAATGTGAAAAGTGCATCTACATCTCAATTATCAATCTAATAAAACCCATTTGGTGATATTTGTAGATCGACAGTCCATCCGAAAGAAAAAAAGTCAATATTTGTACATCAAATTTCATCCTTAAAAAACCAATTAAACATCAAAAAGTAAAAAAGTCAAAGATAAAAACCTAATGAAGAAAAAGTCAAATTCAAAGGATCTGAAATTCAATTTAGCATTGATAATTAAAGTAGTGGTTTGATAAAAAAGTGATGAAAATTAAAATTAAAAAAAAGGTTATGAAATTAAAAGTACCAATTTAGCATTGATAAAATAATTGTAATACTAACCATTTCTTACACATGTTACCTAACTAGTTGAAATTAAACGTAACAATTTAGCTGATAAAATAATTGTAATACTTTCATTCACTTTCATTTCAATACATCACCACAAGCCTGATAAAATAAAGGTAAATTGATAAAATAAAGGTACCGACACTCAAATCGTCAATCATGATATCAAAAAGGACGTGTCAACACAAGCCTCTTATGGCCATGACATATCATCATTGCTGAAGATCCAAGCTGCTAATGAAACCCATCAAAACACCACTTTAGATGAAAACAAAAGCGGAAACCATTCCACACCTGAACTTGATGCCACTACAGATGAATTGAATGATGTTTTCACCGTACCCCTCAGATCCTTGATAAAAAGTTTAGATCTAATGAAGATAATTTTTTTTTGGTGAGAGAGAGATAAAATGGTTGAGGTGTGAATGAATAAATTTACAAACCTACCCCTTTATTTAATTATATGAGACGGATGAGAATAGATCCAACCGTCGGATCAAATTGAAATGAATGGCTAGGATGGAAGGATTTGTTCTTTGGTTTTTTTATGTTCCGTATTGATCTTTTCTCTTTGGTTGATATCTTTTTAGCAATTACTTATGAAGTAGCAAGCGTTTGACAACAAAAGTGAAAAGCTATTGCACCAAAATGAACTAAACATTCATTGTGAAACAAAATATATAATTAAAAAACTCATTCATTAAATGCAACAAGTATAAAAATTATGGGGAATTGCATATATATCCCTCCAAAGGTGAATAATTCCATATATATCCTTCTTACAAGTTTTTGATGCACATAGTACAATGATTTTTATGCATGCAAATGATATATATGTAATTTTGCATCTTTGGAGGGATATATATGTAGCGAAAAGCTATGGATGGTTTTTGCCATTGCGTATGCTCTTAACGTGGAAAAAAGGGAAACGAATAAGTCGGTGTCTGACATCTGCAACAACCCATACCTACAACAACAAGTACAAACACCTTTTATGGGGTGTTTTGATAGCATGACCCTTAAATAATGAGCCAGTTGTTTTTTTAAGTTGTTGACATTCTTCGTTATGAGCGCATGTAATGAATCTAATAGGTTAAATAAAAATTTCTTATGGAAAATGAATTTATTTTGCTTGCTTACATATATGAATATAAGCAAAGTACGTTAGACTGTGGCTACATGTTTGATCAATTGAACAAGGATATAGATCCTATTACCGCACATGCCATAAATCTATAAGACATAAGCGTTTATAATATGTTAACATCTGAAACAACGAGGAGATATACATGTTAGACCATCTACAATATAAATTTTTATCATGAAAACTTATAATGGTGTAAAAGTTGATGCTTTAAGAAGGTAAACTATGTTCTCTCCTTATTCATAATAAACTTATCAAGATTTTGAGAGTTTTTTTTAATGTTTTTAGAGTGTTTGATTGTTGTGATTCAGCCAAAATCAACCTTAGTATTTATAGGGATGTTTAGGAGGTCAAAATGGGGCATAAATGTGATTACACCTGTTAGAAAACGGGCAAAAAAAGCCCCCAACGGCTCCAAAATCTGCTATTGTCTCGAAAATGCAATATATCCATTGGCGGTTTGGAACCGGTTCTAACGGCTAATAAGTGGAACCGGTTAGGAACCACCGGTTCTTGGAAGAACCGGTTTTGACCGGTTTCGGTTTTGGTTTTTTTTTCGGTTTCGGTTCCGGAACCGGTTTGGATGGCTACCTCTAGTTATCATTGTAAATCAATCTAAGTGGGCGTTTGGTTGGGGTAATTTGAAATTCCGGAATTTTAAATTCTAGAAAATTTAAATTCTTAAGAATTTAAAATTCCGGAATTTAAAATACCTTCGCATGTTTGGTTGACAGAAATTTATAATATATTTTTTTATTTTTTTAATATAAGTTTCATAAATATTCTACTTAAAAGTTTATAAAAAAAGTAAAGTAAAGTTTATAGAAAATTAATAAAAAAAGTTTATAAAAAGTTTATAAATAATTTATGAAAAAAGTTTATAAAAAATTTATAAAAAAAGTTTATAAAAAATTTATAAAAAAAAATTATAAAAAAAAGTTTATAAAAATTTATAAAAAAATTATAAAAAAAAAGTTTTATAAAAAATTTATAAAAAAGTTTATAAAAAATTTATAAGAAATTTATAAAAAATTTATATAAAAAAAAGTTTATAAAAAAGTTTATAAAAAAAATTCATAAATATTTTATTTAAAAGTTTATAAAAAAACAATAAGAAAAAAATTTTATAAATTTTTTTTTCAAGCAAATTAAAATTTCACTTTTTGGAGGCATTTTGATTCTCTCCATTTTGGCAATTCGGAGATTGTAAATTACTTCAAATGCTCACATTTGAGTTACCAAAAAAGACATTTGAAGGAAATTAAAATGCAAATGCCCTCAATATCCTTCAAATTGCCTCAACCAAACGCCCCCTAAGGGTATTTTCGAAGGGTTAGATTCAGTTTTTGATGTTGGCGGTGGTACTGGTACTGTTGCCAAGACTATTGCCCAAGCTTTTCCAGAATTAATTGCATTTTTTTATCGATCTTCCTCATGTCGCTAAGGTATGGACGGAATTAAGAATCTGAGTTATGTTGGTGGGGATATGTGTGAAGCCATTCCCAAAGCTGACGCAGTTTTGTTAAAGGTATTTCTTGATGTTTTTCTTCGATTTTGTGACTTTTTTTGGAATTTTTATAATCTAGTTGAACAAACAATTGCTAATAGTATTTGTCGCCGCGGTTACTTGACATGATTATTTGACTCTAATAAACTGCGTTCATATGACAATTAATCGATCACTTATTGTGACGTAGAAGCATTTTGACATTAATTTATTGTTTTTCGTTATGATAAAACCAATGGATATTATAAGATTGGAATGATGAAGAATTCATAGAGATATTGAACCAATGCAAAGCGTGGCAACCGAGCAAGCATTTCGTGACGAGTCCCCAAAGGAAAAATTAAAAGTTTACGCAAGAACATGTTTGAGAAATATTGAAAGAACACCACTATTGGGATTCGCCCGAAACCGTCGACTCGGTTGATCTAACCGGACAAGGCGACCTATTCGGCGATAACGCAAGACCACGACCCGCGAGGCAAGGAAAGACGTCCTCCAGAAAACAAGATCCGAAACCTCGTCGAGTATAGTTGGAAGTAACCCGCCGGAATTTATGGGTATGATGCAAAATGAGTTGGGACTTGAACAAGAATCCGCTCAAGCGGCGTTTATGAGACGGCGATGAAAAAAGACAAGGTGATAATGAAAATGGAAGAGTTGAAGTTTCTCAATAAGCAAACTGAACCAATTTTGCCACCGGACCGAGCAAGGTTTATCGAATGGTAAAAAGATGAAATAATGAAGAAATATCAACAACAACAAAATTTCCCAAATTAGTATTGTATTTTTTAAAGATTCGTATGTATTTTTAATTTCCGTAACTTTTTTTCGTACTTTTTTTAGTTTCGCACTATATTTCTTATTTCGTATTGTATTTTTAATTTATGAATGAATATTTAGTGTGTGTCAGAATTAAAAAAATGATGTGCGGCCCAAAAAGTAAGAAAAGGCATGCAAACGACATGTGAAACGAGGGAAGTGTATTTTTGGTGTGTGAATGTGAAAATCTAGGCCTCGAATAATTTATTGCCGTTGTCATTTCTTGGGGTCTCAAATGGAAGAAAACGTTATCCCTGTAGTGCCAAATGATACAAAATTAAGGATTATCGTTGAATATAATGAAAAACAATGAAAACAGCAACTGTTTCACACTTTTGGGAAACTCAACCATGTTGGTCAAATGGAAAGTCAACTGGTTTAAACACAATTGGATATCGTCCACCACTAACTAGATGCAGAGTAAATATCCATAGACGCGAGAATAATTAGAAGCAAAAGAGTGGCAAGTTGGAATTTGTGTGAACCTGTAGAGAGAGTCAGACCTCAAGCACGTAAGAACATGTTTGAAAAGTGAGATCGAGGAACAATTTATTTTTTGATAATTTTGTAGGGCAATCGTTTATGTGGGTCAATAGTAGATGTAGATCCAAAAACTTGATTTGGGTTAGTTGGCTTGAAAACTCATCTCTTCTTACTTTCAATATGTAATTTTGTGTGTATTATTTCTTAGCATCCTGCTACTTTCAATAAAACCACTGCGGTTAAAAAAAAAAAAAAAAAAAAAATGGGGACATGACGTCAGTGTTTAGAATAGATATATGTTTGTACTTGCAGGTTGCAGCCACAAAACCAAAATGGTTCCTTAATATATTAAAGGCGGAAAGATCAACATGTCAACCAATTACACGGACGATGTGTTGGGTCGGGTCGGGACAAGTCCAGTTTTACGCAACTACGTCATTAAAACGAAAAATCAAGATTAAGTTGAATAGTTGATACCATTATTAACTTTTGTAACATATTTTTAGCTGCAACATTTGTTAATTTATCCTAAAACAATACGTGGCATGTCCAAAAGTTCAAAAATAATACACACACTTTTATATTCGTATTGTGCAGTTTTCACATTTTAAGTATAAAGGTTAAAACAACACTTTAAATAAGAATAAGGGTTAGAGTAAAGTGGTACACTATAAAGTCTAAGGATTAAAATAGAACATTAAATAAGAACAAGGTTATAAGAAAAAATAAATAAACAGTGATTACTGAGTCATCTTCTCTGCAAAAGACATAAAACCATAAAACCTCCATTAAAATAAGACGTTGAGATCTATTTTCAGTTATCTCCTTCTCTATTTTTTTTTACCCTTTTATCTTTTCAAGATGTAAGGTGGTTTCCGATCTAAATATAAGGTAGGTCCCAAATTATATGCGTATATACCTTATAAAGAGTGTCGATTTTTAAGGTGGTTTTCGGGAACCACCTTAGTATATTGTAGGTCCGCCTCCAGCTGCAGCTGTTTAAAAGTATCCATCAGAAAAGAAGTGCACGTAAGAAAATAATGTTGTTTGATATAAAAAAAGTGCAAAACGTTTTATTTAGGGGTAATTACCAAAAGGGGACAAAAAGGTGGATATTGATCATTTTTAGGTACAAAAATAAAGTCTCTTCCCAATTTGGTCATGTGCGAATGTGCGATTCCACTAGAATGTTGACACGTGTCCAGACAATAAATACTCTTTCAATTATTAATTGGCCCACAAACCGGACCATAGATACAATATCCGATGTAGCAGGTGTGTGAACGACGGTGTGAGATTTCCGGCTAATGTGCGATTGAAAAAGTTGGATCTGCAAAAAGGTATCATTGGGAACTATCAATTTTTTTTTTTCTGTTAATCAAATCCTTTTTGTTTGTTTTTTTGTTTTTTAATTTAGTTTTAATTTAGTAATTCAAATTTATGCATTAGTAAATCAAATTTACACACACAAATCCACACACACATTATCCAAACCGTAATTCTTTCAATTTTTTGATACAAATGGTATGTTTATCCCTTAATTAGTTTTAATTTATGTTTAATCTCTGTTTTTGTTTCAATTACAGTAATGTTTTCATAACCCCCTGTTTTGGGGATTTTTGTTTGATAGTATCGTTTTTGTGGGTTTTTGGATAAGGTTAATTTTTTGGATGTGATAACCCCTTAATGACCCCTTAATGATAACCCCTGTTTGCTAACCCCTTAATGATAACACCTGTTTGATAACGCCTGTTGGATTAGGTTAATTTTGTGGGTGTTTGAATTACAGTAATTTTTTTGATAACCCCTGTTTTTGTGGGTTTTTGGATTAGCTAATAATGCACATTATCAACATAGATTGTTTAAGTTATTATTGTTAGTTAAGTTATTATTGTTGGTTAGACATTATGCGCAAACTCCTACAAAAGTCTTTAGATGAATCAAAGTTAAAACACCCCTTAACTGGTTTAATGTCCCGGTTTGAACCTGTATGAGTTTAACAGTAGTCAGGAAATATGTACAACTTATATAAGTTTAATTGAGTCAAGAAATGCAATTTGGGAATTTGATAAAGGGCAATCATTTGGGAATATGAAATGTGCCGAAAGGGATAAGTGTGTATGTGAGGAATTATGTGTATAATTAGGAGGAAGAATGAATGGATGAGTGTGTTATATAAGCAATTTTTAAGATATGGTGTTAGCCACATGTATGGCTTAGAGAATTGTATGTAGTTCTTATGCAGAAAAGTAGTGAGTTTTATTACGACAATCACACAAATAAGATAAATAGCTAGCTTATTGTCATAAGCTGTGTTTGAGTCTGAGTCTTTTAATATACTCAACTAGGGTCATTTTTCACTTTTCTATTTAGTCATTTTCCTAGTTTTAGCACAGTTATTTTAGTCAACATTAATTTGTCATAAAAATTTTAAAAAAAATAAAAATAGAAATTTAACCAGCTTATCTAACTTTTCACAAAAGGAAAAAACTCAGAAAAATCATTTTGTATGGCTGCTAGTGGTACAAATATTACTGGGTTGAGGCACAGGTTGCACCGTTGTACTAATAGACATTTTCTTAAGCTCACTACTAGCTGTCATAAGCTCCCTAGTAGCTGGAATTAGGGGCAAAAGGAACATGGTTAGGTTAACTATAAGATTTCATAAGCTCAGTTTCGTATTCACACCTTACCTTATTAATAATTTTTGTCCCTCAGGCTACTGTGGTAGCAGCACCACAGTATCACCCATAGTACTTATTTGCTTGGTGTACCTTATTTGCTTATTTTGCTTTGTTACTCTCAATACTGTCAGCCTCCATATCACTTCATGTTATCACTTCATGTTCATAAGATTTATAAATTGCTTTGTATGTATAGGAATCTAATGCGAAGCTTCACGTTCGAAGCAAACTGCGTTACTTTCAATTGATTAAAGACAGATTAAATGAAAACCGTCGTAGACTGTTTCGGTCAACATGCTTTGGTCCATGGTTGGATTTGAATTATTTTGAGAACGATGAGAGTCTTATACATTATATGCTTCAAAAGCAAATTAAGTCTGATGATGACCACTTTGATTTGCCACTACTTTATAATGTTAATGGACATGATCTTCATTTTGGACGCCGTCAATTTCACCTCATTACTGCTTTTAAATTTGGAATGCCTAGTTTCCGTAAGTTTAGAATTGGTGATATCATATTTCGTGACCGTGTATTTCCGCATAAGGTAGGTGATAACTTAAAAAGCATAGATCTTCTATGTTTGATTGAGGATGAAGTGCTTTTTACCAAAGTATCTGATGAAGACGCAGTCCGAGTTTGCCTTTTGTTATCTCTTGAGGTCATATTTATGGGGCGTGACTTGTTATATGTGGTGGATGATACATATCTTAGGATGGTTGAGAAGTTTGAAGACTGGAATAAATTTTCTTGGGGGGAACTCATTTGGAGACAGTTGTACGATGACATTCGAAATATCAAGTCAACTCAGAAGATGGAATATTCGTTGTCTGGATTTGTTTTTTGTTTCAAGGTTAGAATTGTTTCACAAATTTGTTTTTAACTATAATTATTTGTTTTATGTATTGCTAAAATATGTTTTTAACTAAAATCTGATATTATATATATATATATATATATATATATATATATATATATATATATATATATATATATATATATATCAGATATGGATCTTAGAGTCTTCTACACAGAGCTTGCTTTGGTGGAGTAAGGAAATAGGTGTTATCCCAAGAGCACTTTCATGGTCTAAGAATGTTTCATTTCAAAAATTGGAGAATTGAGGGCAACTTTTTCCTGAGGCAAGTGTTTATACTATCTTTGTAAATGTAGTAGTTGACTATGATTATGGTTAATGCTTATCTTACTTCATGTTTGTATTGTATTTTTGTTCAAAGAAACAAACAATGATCTATATCCGACGAGAGCCGAGGCTGATTCAGAGTGGTACACATGAGGCATTAGGTTTTTTAACTGGTATGCACCTATACCCCCGCCTGTTGTCCATGGAGATCTTTTTGAGGATTATATGCGTAAACGAGCAGAAGCTCGCTCGAAAATGCATAGTATGTCAGAACCAGAGCAGAAGGCTCGTGTTACTCTTCAGGATCTTGTTAAGACATTGCAGGATATTTGCAATGGTTTGTTGATTTTACCTGCAGAGGTCAAAAGTTTGAGAGCACGGGTTTGGAAACTTGAAACCATTATTCAGGTATTTTTATAACGATAACCATAAACACCACGTACATATTTAAGAGTTTACTAACTGATTCATGTTCTTGATCTTCTGTATATACGGCAGTGTTTTATAAGAAAAAAATATGATGGACATACTCAGCAGTACAAATCACTGGTTAGTATTATTTTTTTTTCTTTACATGTGATCTGCGCAGAACCGTCAAGTCTTTACAGACTTAAAACAGCTTAAGCACAGAAGCTATGAAGATCAGAGAATACAGGGTATTCCCGGGTCGTTAAGTCCCACGGAGACTCAATGGTGTGCAAAACACTAGATCAGACGATAGAAGGATCACTAAGGATAATGATCCAAAAGGATTAGGATTGAACAATTATAACTAAGGAAAAAGGAAATAAATAAAAGCGACTTAAATGCAAATTAAGAAAATTAAAAAGATAAAAAATATTAAATAAACGCTATCACTATTTTTAAAGTGATGAACGTTTAAAACCTAAAACGAAAAACTTACGTTTAAATACAAATAACGTAAACGTACAAATAAAAACGTGAAACTTATACAATATAGATCCTAAAAATATGAAAAATACATTTCTACAAACCTAATAATATAAGAAAATTATTAGAAAAGAAAAATTATTTTTAACACTATTTAATTAATTATTATTAATTAAAAACTATTTATTAAGTATTTAAAATGCACTAAAATAGAAGAAAATACAAAATTAACCTAGAAAAATAAACTTATGATTTTGAAAAATCTAAAATACTATAAAACTAATTTTAAAACAGAAAATATATTTTTTAGACTTTTTATATATTTATTATTAATTTAAAACAATTTAAAACTAACTTAAATTATTAAAAATACCAAATAAAAGGAGAAAAATATGGAAAAATACTTTTTAAGCTTTTTACATTTATCTAAACTTAAGAAAATTGAAAAATTATTTTTTAGAACCTTTTTCTAATTTTTTGTATTAAATGCTATTTAAAAATGCTTAAAAACTAAATTAAATTAAGAAAAATAGTAAATAAGCTTGGAAAAATCTGAAAAATTCAGGAAATGCTTAAAATAATAATAAGAAGCTAAGAAAAATGGAAAATCAGGAGCTTGTGTGGAAGGATTTGAAACTGAGGTGTATAAGCTTATTGAAATAAGCACTAAATAAGCCAAAAGGAGTCCAAAAGCTACCCAACTCAAAACAGAAGCTCTAATAAGCTTAAAGAACTGAAATGGAACAAGATTCAACTAGCCTTAACCACTGATTAGCTAAATGCAAGGATTTGGTGATATGAAATTTTGGCAGAGAAACAGTAAAGGGGGTCTACTTGCAGCAGTAAAATAAGCAATCTAATAAGCTAGAAACCTAAAAACAGGACTTGGGATTTGGAGAAGACCTGGGTGAGATTCTATAAACCAAAAATTAGAACTAATTGAGCTAAAATGAGGCCTGTGCAGGCCTTACAAATCCTGCACAAAACCTGTGCAGTTGACAGACCCTGCACAGGGGATTTTGGGGCAGTTTGATAAGCTCCTTTGAGCTTAAAGAAAAAATTGGAAAAATCTACTAAAATGACCATAGGAAAGTAGACCAGTAGGGCTTTTTGAAACAACAAAAATCACTGAAATTGACTCAGTCATGAGCCCATAAAAAATCCATCTATCTGAGCCCAAAACAAGCTTATGCAATTTTGACTTTTTCACAAAACTTGAAAAGTTGACTAAAATGAAGTTTGATCTAGAATTTAGGACTGAGAATGATGTTATAGGATGAAATGAAGTTAACAAAAGCAAATTTTATGAAAGTTAAACACAAAAACAAGATTTGGACTTGATTAAATTCCAACAGTGGGCTGCAAGATCACATGAAAGGAAAAATTGACTTCTGAGCTTAAAAGGCACAAGGAAATGACTCAAGTGAGTTTCTTATGACTACAGAGACTTGAACCAACAATAGTTAAACAATGAAAAAGACTTGAAGACAGGTAAAGCAATAATTCCAAACACCCCTTTTAAAACCTGTTAAGCAAGCTATACTTGACCAAGCTGCTAACAGACATGAACCAATGATCAAACTAGACTTATATGACTTAAGTATAGCTAAATTAACATGTTAGAACTAGATATAACCACAGAAACAGATACAAGCTAAAATTGCAATATGCCTTGAAATATGAAAATTTAGACAAATACTCACAAGAGGTCCAGTTGGTGTTGCATGCTAGACCACATCCAAAACCAACCTAAACTAGTCTAAATGAACCCAACATCACCACTGCATCTCCTTTTATCCATCACCAAGACCATTCTTGACCAAACTTGACTTTTGTTGACCAACATCTAAAATTACTTGAAATTGAAATGCAAGCTTACTCAAAGCTTATAGATGGTTTAAACTGACTTATTTAAGCTTAAAATAAGCTTCTCACAACTTGGACAATATACTTTGAAACTTAAAATTTTCAACAGTGGTATGAACTTAGGAGCTTAAATAAAAGATTTTGATTGATATTCAAAACACATTACAAAGTTAATTTAACTAACTTGTGATACAAAGAAACTGAATTACAACATTTTTAACTAAGTCTAAAACATTTACTAAAAAAAACGACAATGAAGAAAAAATTAAAACTAGCTACTCTCTTCTTCAAGCTTCCTTCTCTCTCTTTATACCCAAATGTGCTTCCCACTAGTACTCTGAATAGATCCCACCAAAATTCTGGACCATTGGATGTCTTGGGACATTTTTGACCATTTGATCATTTTGGCGCCAAAGTCTTTCTTTTAACTGTTGGGGTTGATTGGAATGGGTAGAGGATCATTTAATGATATTTGGAGTTGTGATGAGGTGGGGGGACAAGTTTAGTGATAAGGTGAGGAGGGGGGATGGTTGTGAGGAGAGTTGCAGACAGAGCAGTTGAGAAGGTGAGACTTAGGCGCCAAAGGGTGTGTTGGTTTGACTGGGAAGGTTGACTGACCAGATATTAGCACCAGGGGGTTCACAATTCAATTTTGACAGGGGGTCCAATTGGTGTCAAGGGTCAAAATTGAGTTAAATGGCTTAAAAATCCAAGGACTAAAGATGTAAAATCTGAAATTGCAAGGACTTGAACTGCCAAATCTGAAAAGTTGCTCAAAGGACTAAAAATGACAAAGTTTAATAATGCAAGGACCAAAGTTGCCATTTTCAGATTTTCCGGGGGCCATTTCTGCCAATTTTCAAAGTTGAAGGACTAAACTTGTAATTTTCTCAAACTTTTAATATTTTTCACCAAAGGACTAAATTTGACAAGTTATGATTTTAAAAGGACCTTTGGTGATTTTTCTTTTGAAATTTTGTACCAGGGACTGTTTTTGACAATTTTTGAAACTTGGGGGACTAAAACTGCAATTTTTGCAAATTTAATACGTTTTTCATCTGATTTTGATATTTTTGATTTTAAAACACATAAAACACTGATTTGTGATATTTTTATCATTTTGATGTGTTTCTGATTGTTTTCAGATGATTTTGCAGTCTATATGTTATAAAAATGATGAGTATTTAGACACTCATCAACATGTATGTAACAAGAGGCAGAGATAGTTATCTGAATTGCTTACATTTTATTTAATATATTTTACAGCATAGTGATGATAAGGTTACTGATCTTGGTGATGAGTATTGCTCAAATTTAAATGATAATTTCCTAAATTTGTTTGATTCGGCAATCAAATCATCACGGGAGAAAAGTATTGATGATTTTCAAGAGGTATTTACAACTTTTAGTTTTAATACATATTACCTTTTTTTTTTAATTTATTTCTGACCACGCACTTTACTTCATGCAGAATGAGTGTGTCGAAGATGAGAAATATGTCGAAGAGGTTTGTACAACACTACAACCTGAGCTACATTACATTTAAATGGTCTTTTAAAGTAAACACTAAGTTTGTTTTTATTTCCATGCACACAGAATGATTGTGCGTTTTTGGCTACCCAAGATCGTGTAGCATCTAAAAAGCAAAAGGCTGAGATTCGACGGTTGCAAAGAGTCAAGGAAGAGAGGCTACGGGTCTTGATGGAAGAAGAAAAAACTGTGAATAGTAGAAACCATATGTTGAAAGCCCCTCACATGAATCTTGCTTTGCAAAATTATGTATCAAAGAAGAGGCATCATCAACTAGCACCTAGGCCAGAATTTACGGAAGTAGATGCTCATGTGAAAGTCCCTCCTCTGGAGCAACTCAAAAAGAAAAATGATATCCGCAGTCCTTATATGATTAAGCTGTGTAGTGATCTCAAACCTTGGCAAGAGGTATGTCATACAATAGCATATGTAGATGTTGTACTCAAGGTCATTTATGTATCATCATCCGTGTATGTGTCTGTTGTTTCATGTTTATTTACTTATATTTTGTATACCATGTAGGATCTAAAAAGGCCATCCAAAAGGATTGATAAAGTTTTTGTCCATCGTGAGTTGGAGGATTTTATACAAAATTCTTGGTGTCCTCGTTGCAAGTTTCCTTGGTCCAATGATATTGTTGTTGATCGTCTTTTCTGGGACTGTTTTGTTGGGCTTGACGCTAATCAAGAAGGCTGGTTTCGTGACGAGGTAATTAAAATAATCTTTTTTTAGTATATGGTTTTCTTTTATGCGATTTAGTCTATATGCGCTTTGTTTCCTTTTAAATATTGTTGATGATTATGATTCTATGTATGCTTTCTTGCCTCCATTATGCACGCGTATGAATGCTTTACCTCTTTTATTTGTGGTTAACTGTTTGTAGTGGTGCACACAGTGCTGTCGGTCTTCCAATTAGCCGTTCATTTGTGCACGCATCTGTGGATATAATCTTTTGTATGTTCCTTTTTTATGTATGGGTTTGTAGTGGGTTTTATACTGTTGGTAGTGGCCTATGTATTGTTCCTTTTATTTTGTATAAATGTTAGTTATGTCCTGCGTTCAGTCCTTTGTAGTTTGGTCCGGTTGCACATTTGCTTTGGTAGCTATGTCGCGCCCTGGTTGTCTAGGTGAGCTTGGTTTTGCGTGCGATAGTGATTCTCTTCAGGATCAGACGTGTCTTTTTTTTAGAGGGAACTCATTGCTGCTCGTGAGTGGGAAAGTATGGTTCGCGTGCGCTGTTTTGATATTGCTGCACGTATTAGGTATTTGGATGAATTAATCCAGGAGGTTCTTCAGGAGCCGCGCGATCCTGTATCGGCTAATTCCGTTACGTTTCTCAGAGAGGTGCGGGCACATGAGCGTTCTAAGCAGGTCACGTTATAGGGAATGTTACGCGAGGCACATGCCGCTCTTCGTGCTGCATCGGGTTATATCAATAGTATTCGTGCGTTGTAATGGTTCACTGTGTGTGATTGAAATGTGATGTATCCGGAGCATAATTTAAAGTTAGAGTCTAGCTGTAGTTAGTGTTTGTGTGATTGGTTACAGTTTAACTCTTTTGCATAGGTGTTGTGGTGTTTGATTTGCGAGTGGTGTGTGCTGGTCTGTGTTTGAATTATGTTTGTAAAAGTTCTGTTTAATATAAAGTTCGGTGTTGCATTTGTTTCGATTTGTTACTTTGTATTTTTGTATATAGCTGATGGTATTGTGTGGATATGTGCCTTACATATGTTTTTCTTACATGTCTACAGCATATTGAGCTTTGGGTGATGTATTTGTGGCACTTCAGACCATCTTTTGCAGATTGGTCCATCGTTAGCAGTTATTTCTTCACACTTCTACTTCAAGATTCAGTTCCACTATTTTATGCTAATAAAGAAGTTTACCAGTTGGCATGGGCTGATGTTGATCGGGTATTTATTTCCAACACATCTTATATCACTTTAATTTTTTCATTTGGAATTGATGTTATTTTTATTTATATTGCTTGCAGGTGTTCATTCCGATAACTAAACCTAAGAAGCATTGGTCGCTTGCCCAGTTTCACATACAATCCGGAAATGTTATATTTTATGACAGTGCTTATCGTTGTGAAGATGAAGGTCGTGATTGGTATCTCAATATGAGGAATTGTTTGGAGGTCAATCTTCCCTTGATTCTACGGGAGACAGGTGTGTTTGACAAAAAAAATCGACCCGAAAACCTACCAGATCAAGTTTCATCTTGCACAGAATGTTCCAAAGCAGGGAGGTTTATTTGGTGATTGCGGAGTCTTTGTCTGCATGTTTATTTACAGGTTAGTAAACCACCCTGATTCTATTTGCTATTACTAGTTTTGCCAGTCATATCCTTAGTTGCCTTACCACAAGTGTTTTGATTAAGATAGCCATGACACAGACCACTAAGATTAACATAAACATAAAATTTCACGATTACAAGACAACAACTTAAGTTACAAACTAGGACACAAACACTCGTGTTAGGCATCCTCAGCCCACAAAACTTTTATTGGAAAACACACTAGCCAACACTGACATACACCATTGCATCATCGACCCTACCATGGCAACAAACCCTTAATCTTATCTGTGAAAAGGTCAATCTCCCGACCCCTTATTTCGAACTCACTAGCCAGATTCCTCAGCTCCATCAGTTTGATGTAATCTTTCCTTTGAAGTTCATTTGAAAACTCTGCCATTTTCTTAGGTAGAAACTGTGCAGCTGCAGTCTGCAACTCCTCCACAAAATAACCCCTCTCACGATTCATCAGATCCACCTTCATGCAAACCCTATTAATATCCGCCGCCAGCTGCCAATACTCGACCGATGCCCTCCGACAATACACGATGAACATATCCTCCCATTGATAAGATTCTGTCGCCTCACGTAACTCATTCAACCTAAATTGTCCTGCCATAAATTTTGTTACTTTGATCCAAATATTAACCAAAACTTGAAGCATGAATAGTTGTATACCCATGCTTAAATAGCATAATCTATGACAAAAGATCCAAAAAATAATCACATGCAATTCTTTAATGAAAGGCTGGGAATTAACCAAGGTAGAAAACAAAGAAACAAGCATATTTCAGGTTGACCAACTTTATGAGGTATGATTTGTTACTGTCTGATTAGTTTTTATCACATGTTTTTATATTTTCCTTAATGAAAGGCTGGGAATTAATCACATGTTTTTATGTTTTTCTTACAGCTTCATTTGATTAGGTCTGATTAGTTTTTAAACCATTTTTGACTACATACTGATGAACATGGAAGTCATTTTTTAAAACCACCTTATATAGGCATCATAAACAGGTCATCTAGTTACTCTAACCAAACTACAACAATATCTCAATTGGTTGTGTTTCCTATACTGTATACCAACAGATCCACAATCCATTTTCACCACATATTGATAGTCCTTATTTATGAATTAGAGTTGGATTGTATTTGTCCACAAATTCGTAGTCCTTATCTAAAGAAGTGGAACCTTACAACATATACAAGTTAACCACAAGTGACTGGCCAAGTGAAAAAACTAAAATGGATCTTTATATTAAATGCCTAAGTGACTGCTTTGTGCATATACGTTTTTCATATGTAATTTTGTTGACATGAAATGTGTATAGAAACTGTTATAGTGACTTGTTATAGTGAAATCCACATTTTATATCACTTTAATTTTGTCTAATTGACTGGTTTGTATCTTGAACTAAAATGGATCCTTGTAACAACTAAAATGGATCTTTGTCTAAGTGAAATGGATCTTTATATTAAATGCCTAAGTGACTTTTCTAATCTAATTTGTTATAGTCAGTCTTTTAAAATCATAAGCATAAGCATAAGCATAAAACCATTCATTGATCAACATGGTTACAAGAGTTTTATTAAATTTGGTTTAAGTTATACTTAAACCAACATACATACATCATATGTAACCAAAAACTCCCCTTCCCTTCCCTTGACTTCGCTCCCCTTTCTTAAACAGATCGTTTTTTCCCCTTCCCTTTCATCAAAAGCTTAGCTTTGGCATCTTCAACCACATATGGTTTGATACCATTTTCTTTACAAAATTTCTTGCTTGGAAGGCCAAGAACTTTCTTCCTTTCATCAAAAGCTTTCATTGCAATTTGTTTGGGGGTTAGGTTACAACTAGTTGCTTCATTTTCTGAGCTTGAGCCAAACTTTGGATACTCAATTTCCAAAGGTGGCTCAATTGAATTTAGTAGCCAAACCTCCTAAGCAGCCGAGTCACTGGAATGTTTTGAACTCATTATATCAGTTTTTTTGTTTTTTGTTAAATGTGTGATGAAAACGACATTGAGATTATGGCCTTATATAGTGGAGGATAAAATTGTTTGGTCAGTTATGGATATTGAAATCAAACTGTTTTGAGTCACTATTTTAGTCAAAAATCAGCTTTGGCATCTTTACTGCATTTTGTATCATCAGCTTTGGTAGTGATTCTGTCAGCTTTAGCACAAATAATTGAGCTTTTTTAAATTGGTAATAAAAAATTTTAAAAATAAAAATAGGAAACTGGGCACAAAGATTACTGGGATATGGATTTTGGCATATATTTAGAGTTCTATTGTATAGCTAAACTGGGATATGAAAGTAAAAGTAGTAGTTGGCTAATATAAGTATGAAAGGAAAAGTAGTAGTTGTGGCGTCGGGCACTCAAAATGGTTTAGGAAACTGGCTTAGATGTGGTTCATTTGCATAAGTAGGATGTAAAGGTGAAAACATGGATGGGTTGTGTAACGGGTCAAATGGGTAAAACAATTTTCAGGTCAAAGGTCGAAAAACCAACTTAGAAAACTGTATAGTACTGGCTTAGGAAACTGTAACGGTGAAAACATGGATAGGTTGTGTAACGGGTCAAATGGGTAAAACAATTTTCAGGTCAAAGGTCGAAAAACCAACTTAGGAAACTGTATAGTACTGGCTTAGGAAACTGTAACGGTGAAAACATTGATGGGTTGTGTAACGGTTGGCTTATGGAAACATATTGGGTCACTCAAACTGGCTTAGGAAAATGTATAGAAATGTTTTATGTATTCTACTAATAGAAAGTTAATTTTGCTGTATTGTTCTGTATACAGGTTGGCTTATGGAATTCCTTTGCATGTTGATAATCCAACACAGGCAGCACTTTCATATCGAGAGTCATTGATCCGTTATTATTTCCAGAACAAGATATGTTGTGCTTGAATTATTTGTGACTTGTTTTTAGGCCACAATTTGTATCTGTGAACATAATTCCCTGAGTTTTTTCCCGGGTGAACATCGTTGTGGCTTGTAGCTGTCTGGACAATGTATGGTTGTCATGTATGTTGAAAACTTAGTCCATTATGAATGTTGCATTACTTGGTCTACAATACTTGTCCAAAATGTGTGCCATTGGCACTTTGACATTATCAGTTCTACATAAAGAGAGGTGATAAGGTTTTAAAATGTACCTTTTTGAGGGGTCGTTTAAGCCCTTATTTGATCACTTTTGTATCTATTATTACTTAATATCGTTCATTTTCACTTTTTAGGTCTCTTGAAGGCAAATTGCTGGAATGGCACTTATTTGGATGAAAAGGCGCGGATATATGAAGAAAATGGCCAAAGTCAAGAATCGAGACACTCAAGCTGCTGAAATACAAGGGGGCGGCGTCAGGTGTTAATTGTGACGCCGTCGGAGCACTTCTGTGACGGGACAGTAGCCAAATTGCTTATTTTCAAGTGACAGTGTCAGGCTTTAAAAGAGTAGGCCGTCGCAACTCAGACGGCCTAGATTTAATCCAGACGGCGTCAGAGACTGAAGGGGACGGCGTCACAAGCATAAGGTGACGCCGTCGCAAGACTAACGTGGCCAAGACGAAACCCTAATGACGGCGACCCGACGGCGTCACAAATCATAAGGTGACGCCGTCGCAATTGTAATCTTATATATAGAATCCGAATTTTTCAGTTTTAGTGTGTAGTCTTTTAGGAGTAAAAACCTAAACCGAACCAAGGCTGTCTTGTACAGTATTTTAGGGTTCCAAACCCTATCTTACATGAAGATAAGTGTTTTACTTCATTAATTTAATTATGCCTTCAATTATTTGTGTGTATGCTTGCATGTTCTCCATGTCCGGCTAATTTACTTGTGTGTTTGCTTAGGGAATATGAAACTTAATTTTTGAATATTGATTGGTTGTCTCTTATCTTAATTTTTAATGATCTAGTAATGCGATAGGTCATTCGTTGTGTAATTAATGCTTGATTGATCTTTGTGAACCTTAGACTATAACACTTAGAGCAGTTGTAGGCTAAACCATCCAAAGAGTGCCTTAGAGTTATAGTTTATAATTCCTAGAGGTTTTTGTAGACGAGACCCTTTGGTAAGTTCAAAGAGTTAGGGACAAACGCATACCCTACGACTTTAGACACACAACGCGATTAAGAATAAGGACGTGACAATTCAACCATCAATAGGAGATAATTAAGGAGTAATAAAATTTAAGTAAACACATCTTTAAACCACCATACGAGCACACAATAATTAGACATAGACTACATACACCTTAGATTAGATAATTAGATAAGTAGAGTAATCGGTAGAAATACCAACCCCCAAATCCAAACCCCGAGATTCATACCTTTCCTTTCCTAAACAAAATATAAAAAGATAAAAAATAATCTTCCTCAGCCCTAACCTTAGCGTAGTAACTTCTCACTAGCATTCCTATTCCCCTAGAGAACGATATCAATACCCGTGGCTTACCCTAATACTACACTACAACGATTAGGTTCACTGCCTAGGGTGTTATAAAACTTGCTTGAAGAAAAGGAAGTTCCTTTGACCCCGAACGACGCGTGTAGCGTTATCAAGTTTTTGGCGCCGCTGCCGGGGAATAGAATAGCTAGTTAGTAGTCCACCTCGTTTAGGTTTCTTTGCTTGATTACTATCAAGTAAAATTTTCTCATTTTTAGCTTTCTTGTAGTCTATCCCCCTTCTTCGTGACCTTTGTTCGTAACCCCATCACGTTTCATCATGGAAGGTGATAACCACCCACCATTCATCAACCCACCACCAAATTACCCGCCAAGAGCCCGTACTATTAGTGAATACTCGAGACCAAGCCACCTAGGCTATAGGAACACCATTGAGCTTCCCGACCAAGCCCAAACTACGGCCCTGCGATCCGACACCATCCGGTTGGTGGGAAACGGATGTGCATTCCATGGACTTCGTTCCGAAGATCCTAATCAGCATCTTAAGGATTTCCTTAAAATTGTCGATTATATCGACCTTGATGCTACTACTCGGGAGACCACGCGTCTGCGTCTCTTCCAATTCTCTCTACGGGACCAAGCTAGTAATTGGCTTGAGCGACTTCCCACCGGCTCCATCTCAAGTTGGGATGATCTCACCTCTCGCTTCCTTGCTTAATTTTTCCCACCGGGGAGAACCACTAAGCTTAGGAATGACATCTTGATGTTCCAACAACGTCAAGGTGAATCTCTCTACGAAGCATGGACTCGATTCAAGGACTTACTTCATAAAGTCCCTCATCACGGCATTGATCTTTGGCTCCAAGTCCAACTTTTCTATGATCACGTCAGTCCCTCCCTTCAACGGACCATTGATTATGCCGCCGGAGGAAGGCTAAGTGACCTCACTGATAAAGCATATTGGGAAGTCATCGAGGACCTGGCTCAATATGAAGAAGAAGGTTGGGAAATTCCGATAGTTCCGGAAAACGGGCCAACCTCCCACGCACAAGCAATTATGAATATGGAGGCATAAGTGAATGCGTTAATGGGAGTAACTACCCATGCTATTAAGCATGTAAACGCGGTCAAGGAATTTTTGCTCCCAAGAAAGTCTCGGCAAGATGAATTCGAGGACATAATGTTGACATTTGCCACAAGCAAGAAAAGGAAATAAAACACCTCGAAGCTCAAATGCAGAAAACTCACAACACCTTCTTAGGACTAGCTGACAACTTCATGTTGAACATCCGTGAAGAAATCGCAAAGAACAATATACCTAAAAAGCTAGAAAAGGTGTATGCGATACCGGGACACGTTGGGATGACTCCCGAACCTTCTCCATTAAGTAGAACAAACCCTATCAAAGAATCATATTCTTGCTTAAATTCCTGTCTCAACGTTCCCAGCATGCTCCCTAGAAATATATTCATTGGAATGGTACACGTGTCACTTCCCAACCTTCCCAATGTTAGGAAGAGTTCTTTCGGTTTTAAACCTGGAACAAAGAACCCTCACCTCCAATACTTCGGAATTTCTGAGATCACGATTGAAAGACAATTTGACATATGCATTACCTACCGTTGTGGAGATTATTGGTGGATTAACCAAATTGATCTTAAAATAAAAACTAAAATCTTTGTTAAAAATAGTAACCAGACTTTTGATCCAGGCGGATTAACAAAACCATTTTCTTTTGCAAAAAAACTGGGCGTGACGCCGTCACATATAAAGTGTGACGCCGTCGCTAAGCCAAATCAGACGGATAAATACATGACCCATCTCTTTCATTCTTTACCCTACATATTTTTTATCCGCCCCACATCACACCAACACGATTTCCCCACATCAAATTCACTATTTTGCCACGTAAATCTCCACAAGGTAAGTAATATACGTTGATCTTTGTCTATTCAATTGTCCTAATTCATGCTCAATTTTGTTTTCCCCTCTTTTTCAATCCGAAAACCCCAACTAATTTGATCTATTTCGCCTTTGAAATCTTGTTAACTAGGCTTAAGATTAGGCGAATAATAGTGTTATCATATGGGGTTAACCTTGCGAGAAGCCTTGACGGCTTAGGGATCAAAACCACCTAGCCATTATGCCATTGTTGCTGCAACAAGGGTGTTTGGGTCAACGGTTATGGTTAAAAACTTGGACTTTTCCCTCGCAAATGTCGGATTCAAAATTAGGTCGAGCTGACGGCGTCAGGAGTATTCTGCGACGCCGTCAGCATCTGCTAGTGTCATCTTTTGCATTACGAATATTACTCATTTGCTCTCCACTTATTTGATTTCCTGTTTCAGATGAGCAGAAGGGTAAAGAGAACTAGGGGACAATCTTCTAGCGCCCAGGAAAACATTATTGACACAATTGTTGGGTGGGGAGTATTTGTCGAGGAAGTGTGTCAAGCCCGTTACAATGATTTACTTCATCACACTATTGACTCCGGGGCTGTTTTGGACTAGGCATTTCTCGAGGAGAATGATTTGGCTAGGGAGTTTTCAAATAGTTTTAGGAGGGACAAGTTCACTGATCCCCAATGGGAGAGGCTGTTTAAGATACGAGAGCCCGTGTATGGCGAGTTAGTGCGTGAATTTCATGCATCTTATTTGTCAAATATTAATTCATGTCGGGATAACATTGACTTTCAGGGGATCCGATTTAGGTTAGGAGGGGAATGGAGGGCTATGTCGACACTTGAGTTTGGATGGAGGTTGGGATTATATACATCTGAGAATGCTGAGAGTGATGTTTTTAGGAATCAATTGGCAATTGGGATTACCCATAAGGACGAGATGTTGGGTATTCAGTTCTGGAACACGATAGCTGATGGGGAGTACACTACTGGGAGTACCCTCGCTTCACAGATCCGGGATCCGAGGGTTAGGCTCGTACATCACTGCCTCACCTTCTCTATCACAGGACGCCATGCCATGGGTCATCGTGTCACCTTGCCTGACCTATTCTATCTTTACTGCATGTTGGTCGAGGGTGTGCACTGCAACATCCCATTCTGGTTGCCCAACTACTTGAGGACTGCTAGTGGAATAAGGATGGAGGATAGGGTATATGGGGGCATGCTTATCACCCAGTTAGCCCGATCCTTGGGTGTATTGGCAGGGGAGGTACCCGCGTACCTTAATGCAGTGGCAGCACCAAGGGTCGTCAAAGCTAAATCTCTGAAAGCTATGGATGTCCTCATGGATTATGGTAGAGGTTACGCTTGGTTCCATTCTCCGCCCACCATTCAGGGTGGTGATGACGACGATGATGAGGAGCCACAAATACCAGCACACCAGCAGGGGGGTGAAGCAGGAAGCTCCGCTGACGTCCACCGACAAATGTCCAGTGGGGATTGGCAGGCCTACCAGGGAGCATGGATGGGCCGCATGGATACATGGATGGCACAGCAGGACCAGAGAGCTATTTGGACCTATGACCATACTGTCAGGCAGATGCAGCATCTGTCCATGCGTGATCAGCTTGATCCACATCTCCATGTCGATCCTTTCCCGGGGCGGGAGGAGGATTATCCACCCTATGGGTATTTGGGCCATCTTCCCCCTGGTTATGAGTATCGTTATGGAACCCCTCCCCAGTGACTCCTGTATTTGTTTATGGATTGTTTATGGTTTAGTATGGTTGGTTGTTGAAACAATTTTTATTTGGGCATGTAATAATCTAGGATATCTTAACTTTGTGGTGAACTTTGAACTATTTGATGTATATGTATATTTGCATGTGGTGTGATTTATCTAGCTTGTGTGGTTGGATTGTCTATGTTAGTGTCATATATCTTCTATTGATTGCCTATTCTCATGTTTAAATTTGTAAAAATGCTTTATTTTGTTTTTAACCTCGTCTTAATTGCATATAAAGGTATTTTACATAAAGGATAAGTGTAGGGAGGATTACACACGTTTTCAAAAGAAACGTAAACATGAGAATAACAATTAATTAAAAGATATATATGGGTGTTTGTTCGAGTCAAATGCTTGTATCGAGTCATAATGGATGTTTTACAGAAATTTTTCCAGATTCTAAAGATGTAAATTTTCCAGAATTTTTTCCAGAAAATCGCAGACCAGTTTTTGTCAGGATAACCTGATGGCGTCAGGATCGCAACCTGACGGCGTCAGGAAGGAGTAAAAACAACAGATTACTTTTTTCTCGTTTTCTGAGCTACTTATAAATTTTTGGAATTTTTCAGGTCTTAATTTTCCAGAAAATTCTGTAAACATCCATTCAACAAGCATTATATCCTAGTTTAGTCGAGTCTTATATATATTATTACCGCCGATTTTACGTGAAGGTTTCATTTGTTTTCTTCAAGTGTGCAGGTTTAATTTATCAAGAAGAAGTTACATAAGATTGGAAGGAGCTTTTCACGCATACATTCTTCTTGGAAAGGATTTAACCACTACTTCACACACGGATCCTACCGAGCTAATCAGGGGAGTATTAGTTTCTTTCGTTTTTCATTACCTTCTATTATCATAACTTTGATACTTTCGGGGAACATTGGGGACAATGTTCAGTTTAAGTGTTGGGAGGGAAAATAAAACGGGAACTTTGAAACTATGCTTATCCTTGACTATTTGCTTTGTCCAATTGTATTTGTGTAATAAACCATGAGAAAATGTCAGTTAGGGTAATTTTGGCACCAAATTTAAAATTTTTCATGACATATAGGAGTGGGCCATTAGTCTTAACAAAAGCGTCTCACGGATAGGAAGTTATATGACTAGCACAAAAAACCCTTTACCACCTAAATTCCACCCAAAATGTAAGGATCGCCCTTAGATTAGTAGGAATTAAAGCATTCATCTTTAATGCTTAGAGTGTGAACCGGTAGTATATTAGATTCTAGAACTTGTTTTGTGATGCATCCCGAGATCGCTAGTAAGACTACACTTGTGTAGTTAGGAATAACTAAATGATAAGAGGCATTAGGATAACCCTTGTTTGATACCCGTAATATAATTACTTCTTCCACATCGGTTGAGTAATTCCCCCAAACCCTTTGCGTTGTACTCATCTTTAGTACACGATACCCCTAGTTAACCCCTCAGAGCCTATCCTTTTCGCGGTTCTCGTGATGTTTCGGTTTTCCGGAATATCAATGAAGAGTATTGTTTACACCCCACCCCCAAATGTACACCCAAATCGCCTTAGCCTACCTGGTATGCACTCACTTTTAGTGCATTATTGTTATCACCCTAAACCCTTAGTTTAATTATCTAGTTGCTTGCATAAGTTGCTAAGTCGAGTCATATCTTTTGTACACAGTTTTGGGACGATTGGGACTCATGGGAAAAGTTAAAGTTTATGAAATGAATGGAAGGGAACATTAAATTCCCTTATTTGCGTAATAACGTACCCCAAGTGTTTTGATCTTTTCAATTCGGGTCAAATTAGTGTTAGAGTAATAAAAACTCAAGTGTAGGGATGTGCCTATAAATCCCTATCATTTTGATGTTACCGTAGAGGATGGTAGAGTAAAAGTGTATGAAAAAAATAATAATAAATAAATAAATATGTTAGGAATTAGAAATTCCAGGTATTAAAGAGTCGGTCACCTCAAGTATATGTAATCTTTAGAAAGCTCGTAGTCGTAGTTATTTTAAGTTAAGTAGTATTTAGTTAAGTAACACCGTGGAGGACGGACGGGTCTTTACCCACTGTATGCCTGATCCACAGCCCGATGTGTGGCGATTTATGTAAGACTATAAATACTCTCTACCTTCCAAGGTAGAGAGTTGGAGCTCATAATAATATCTTTCACTTTCTCTCACTAAGTTCCCTAAACCTCTAACTTTCTCTCCCTAGAATTCCATTTATACGCCACTTTGTGTTATGGTTTGATGTGTATGTGAAAACTAATATCTAACAATTGGTATCAAGAGCCATGGTTAGATCATATCTTGCACATCTTTGGATTTCTAGTGGTTTTTAGGTGGTTTTTGAGTTTGAAAAAGTTTAGTGGTTTTTGCATCATTTGGGTGATTTCTAGTGTTAAAGTTTGGATTGTGATAGTACTTTTATGTTTAGAATCATCACAAGTGTTTAGGTTTTGATTTGGTAAGCTTGAATCATCGTGGTTGGGTAGTTTTTGGATTGAAAAGTGATGTTTTTTGTGGTTTTCTTGCTAGCGACTTAACATTCGGACTTCATTCCTCGTAGCGACTTGCTTTGCAATTTCGTGGCGAGTTACAGTTTTGGAGCTAGCGACTTAGATCTAGCGATTAACAGTACAAGTAGTGGACTCTCCACTACGGGTAGCGACTTGGTGGTAGCGACTTGGTCTGTAGCGAGTTGCTCTTTAGCGACTTGTATCTTTAGCGACTTGAGTAGCGAATTGCTGCCAAAATTTTGCTAGCGACTTGAGGCTTAGCGAGTTACTACTTAGCGACTTGCATTTGTCTAGCGACTTGGGACTCTAGCGACTTAGTGATGTAGCGAATTAGGTGTTAGCGACTTGGTGCATTATCTTCTAGCGACTTGGGTGATTGTTTACGGTTTTCTCTTGATTTAGTAAAATCCCGTGAAAGAATCTATTTCCCGGTTTAATCATAGAGTTATAAAATCCCGTATTATCTGTTAACATGTCTACCAACGTTCCTACTATCATCTCCACACTGTTGCCGAGGATGTTCAAGCAGCTGGGTCAGATACTCGTCCACCCATGCTTGACAGAACTGACTACGATTCTTGGGCTCAACGAATCAGATTGTACTGCCTTGGAAAGGAAAATGGTGTCAACAATCTCAAATCCATTGATGAAGGACCATATCGAGTTGAGACGACTAGAGACATACTTGATACTAATGAAGATGGAACTCCTATTTACGGAATGGACAGACCTAAAATGTATGATGAGCTTGATGATAAGGAGAAAAAGAGATTCGATGCAGATATCAGGGCTTCTAACATTGTTCTTCAAGGTCTTCCTAAAGACATCTACAAGCTGATCAATCACAACACCGATGCAAAGGCAGTATGGGATAATGTCAAGATGCTTCTCTCAGGTTCAGAATTAACTATGGAAGACAGAGAATCACAACTCTATGACGAATTTGAACACTTCAAGATGAAACCAGATGAGAGTGTCTATGAGTACTATGTGAGATTTCATAAGTTGGTGAATGACATGAGGAACATCAGAATGACTATGCCTAACATTCAGCTGAACTCAAAATTTGTGAACAACATGAATCCTGAATGGCACAAGTTTGTCACCTCTGTGAAGCTCACTAAAGGATTGAAGAATACAAACTATGAGCAACTCTATGCCTTCCTCCTTCAGAATGAGATACATGCTATGTTTGAAAAATTGGTTCTCAATCAGTTCAAAACCAACCAGGGAGAGACAAGCTCGTCCAATGACTCAACTGCCTTCTACTCAAACATCGGAATCACAACCAAAGCTCCACAAGTTATACCCTTGGGTAATGGTAATCACAAACTCATTCCTGATCCTATGTTCAAACAAGCTGATGCTGATGCACACGTGGGTAACTTCATTAATCAACTAGCTCTTCTGATTAGTCAAAACATGAATTCTCTCCCACAAACCAACAACAACCTCAGAACTACATCTAACCTACACAATCAAGCTACTGTTAAAGATGGAAGGATCGTGGTGTAACCAGTTCAGGAAAGACAGTATGATCAGGGAAGAGGTGGAGCTGGTAGAGGTTATGTTGGTAACCAGAATCGAGGAAGGAATGGTAACCAAGGTCAAGCTAAGCCGATCAAATGTTATAACTGTGGTGGTGAGGGACACATTGCAAGAAACTGCACATCTCCAAAGCGTCCACAGAATGCTGATTACTTCAGAGATAAGATGCTGCTTGTACAAGCTCAGGACAATGGTGCTGCTTTGGATGAAGAGGAATTGTTGTTTCTTGCTGAGGGCAATGCCAAGACCTATGATGCAGATGTGGATGAGCAGCCTATTCAGGAGATAGGTCACAATCATCAGAATGCCTTTCAAGTCGCTGATTGTGATGCATACGACTCTGATGTGGATGATGGACCTACTGCACACACAATTTTTATGGCTAGCATTTCTCCAATGGTTTCTCCCAAGGTCTCTTCTTCACCACAAGCTGGCCCATCCAAGGACAAACTCATCTCAGAGGTATTAAAACTATACGATGATGCTGATGTGCAACAGATGCATGACAAAGTACAATCAACTGAAACTATTGAATCAAATATTGAAAATATGGGTAATATCGATATTATCCCATATGATCAATACGTGAAACAAAGTGAAAGTGAAGGTGTACCAAGTGATGCATCTTCTGCAGTCAACAATAACTATGTTTTTGATGAATACACTGCATGTGCCCCTGATGATTCTGTAATTTCTGAACTAAATGCCTATAAAGAACGTGTTGCTATATATGAACAACGTGCAAAATTTGAGTTGACCACTCGTGAGCAGGAAATGGATGACCAAGTGCGTACAGTCATTAGAAAAAGTAATTTTAGAGAAGAAGTATTGAAACAAGAATTAAATTCCTTGCAAGAAAAACTTTCTAAAACAGCTAAGCAAAAACAAGAACTTCAAGAAAATGTGAAAATGCTTAAGCAAGAATTTAATGCAAAGGAATCAAAACTCTTGAGAGACTTTTCTAATCTAAAAACTTTGAAAAACAAACTTGAAAACAAGCTGTACATACAAGGAAACACCATTCAGACTGCTCACATGGTCACTAAACATAGAGTTCTAAGCGATAAGCATAGTGTTCCCATTATAGATAAACCCAACCCTGAGTACGGAAAGATAGCAAAAGCAGCTCAATGTGTGATCTATGATGGCAATGAAATTCTTAAACCTAGACAGAAACCTAGTTGCGTTGAGTGCACTTAGGAAGATAAGAAATCAGATGAAGTCACTAGGGAAAGGATGAACAAAAAATTAGATGATCCTAAATGCAAAGAGAAAAAAGTAATTATCACTCCCCATGACTACAAGAAGGAAAACTGGATTTCCTTGAACATGTTTAAGCCTCAGACATTGTTGACTCCCGAACAAGTTTTCTGGAAAAAGGATTTAGATAAGCAGAAAGCTGAAAATATTGTTGAAACAAACCCTCCCCTATGGAAAATGCCTAGAGCGACTGTGTATCCTCCTAATACACCAATGCATCTTGTTCCTAGAACAATTGCCACTAAAAGCAAGACCTTAATTAGCCAATATGTTATATTCCAACTATTTGTTGATTTTGAGAAAACTTGCAAGAAAAGGATCACACCCACTGGTATAACGGAAGGAGAAAGAGGTTTTGAGCAAATGAAAGAATGTTATTTAACTGAGGTCATGCCTTTCTTTAAACTTCTGAAAGATCACTTTGAGAGTCTTAAAAAGGGGATAGAAACTGATATCAAGGGAATGGAAAAGGAATTTGATGCAATGATAGTTGAAGTTAGTAATTATGAGCGTGCACTAAAATATAATGAGATTGAGAGGAAGAACTTGCATACATTAAATGAGACTCTTATTACTGAATGTGTTGCTCAAGATATGTTTTTCACTGCTTCAAATTGCTCTATTAATGCTTCCAAATTTCATGAACTATCTGCTGCCCTGAAAGTCTCCCATGATCGTGTCATTGAGCTTGAAAAAACTAATTCTAAACTAAACGAGAAAATTGAACTGGATGATCACGACAATTTGGTTAAACATTTTTCTAAACTAGAAGTTGAGCATTTTAATTTACAACTAAAATATCAACACCTTAAAGAAAATGTCAAAACTTCAAATATCATGACATCATCAGATGCTCCAGAGTTTGATGCAGTTTTTCAAATTAACAAACGTGATGAACAGATTCAAGCTCAGTGCAACACGATCAGAAAGTTGAAAGCCCAAATCTCTCAATTAAAGGGTCAAACGAACAATATGACAGGCTCCCAAATGCCTCCTCCTTTAGATTCTCAGAATTCTCAAACGTTTCATCTTCAAAACCTAGTAAATGCTTTACAAAAGGAAAACGAAAGTTTTCTAGAAGAAAATGAAAAGGTTAAACGTCATTTCAATGAGTTATTTGAATCAATTAAGGTCACTCATAACAAAAATAACGAACAAATAGCTTCATTGCAAAAGGAAATTGAGAATCTGAAGAGTCAGGTAAAAGGGAAAATGCCAATGACCAATGGGGAGAATGGTGGATCAAAGGTTCACTCTTGTAATAAATATGCTTTGTCTGTGACATATGTCCCTCCTCATCTAAGGAACAACAAACTTGCTATTCAAACATACTTCTCATCCCTTAAGGATTGCCTAGAATGTCTGCGTGAGATTGTGGAAGAGGATAAGTTAGAGAAACCTCATGATAATGCAATTGGACATGCATGCTTATATGCCAAACGATCTCAAGAAATCTTAGAATGCTTGATCACAATATGCCCAAAATCATTAGGTGAGAGAGTTAATCCTTTGATTCCATGTTCGATGCCTATTGCCAAGTCTGATATTCATTCGATGCCCAATGCTATGAAAGAGAACTCAAGTGTGCCTTCTAGGAGTACAAATCCCAACACTTCTAGTTTTAAGAAAGTGAACCTTAGTGCAAACCTTAGTGCACCTGCATGTAGTTCATATCCCAGCACATCTAAACAGGTGATGCAAAGAGTAGTTAAACCAACTAATGTTCCCATTCCCTCTACAGGAGTAATCAGTGACTTTAAACGGAGCAGGTCAAAGTCTCAAGACAATACAAGGAATGATAGGACCTCTCAAGCTAAGAATGTGCACTGGAAGAGAGTAGAAGAACAATCAAGGAACTTTAAGCTTGAATTGAATAAAACGAATCGTGTTGATTCTAGTATTAGCCATAGGCGTACTGTAATTAATTCGAATTCAGATACTATTTGCAAACCTTGTACTAATGTCTGCTTGAATTCTGTTTCTAATCATGAATGTGGTGTTAATGTTCTGCCTAATGATGTTAATTGTCCAGTTAATATTGTTAATGCTAAAATTCATGCTAAGAAGGTTAATAGGCAAAAACGAAAGAAAGTTAGAAAACAGTGGAAACCCACAGGAAGAACATTCAGTAAAATAGGCTTTTATTGGATACCTGTTGGTCATAAGACTAATCAGATAATGCCCACTAAAAAATGGATGCTACTGGTAGAATTATTCCCTTAAGAAGTGATCACACTGTAAACAGGGCTAATACAGACACTAGTACTGCATCTATTCACAATGATTCCATTGCCTCACTTTCTGATATGAATGCTTCTATTTCTGATGTGGGTGTTCCAACCATTGTAACTAACCAAATGGAACCCATTCTTGCATGGGGATCCCAATTATCCAGTTATCCATTCTTGTCTGTCTTCAACTGCAGATCGTTCAAATCGTTCTGTGGTACCTGGACTCAGGCTGTTCCAAGCATATGACTGGAGACCGGTCGCGGCTCATGAACTTCGTGAGCAAATTCATCGGGACTGTTAGATTCGGTAATGATCATTTCGGTGCTATTATGGGTTATGGAGATTACGTTGTTGGTGATAGTGTCATCTCTAGAGTTTACTATGTGGAAGGTTTGGGTCATAATCTGTTCTCTGTTGGTCAATTCTGTGATTCTGATCTAGAAGTAGCCTTCAGAAAACATACCTGCTTTGTTAGAGATCTTAATGGTAAGGAACTGTTAAAAGGAACTCGTGGCTCAAATCTTTACACCATCTCTATCGATGACATGATGAGAGCTTCTCCAATCTGCTTGTTATCAAAGGCTTCAAAAACAAAGTCATGGTTATGGCATCGTCGTCTCAATCACTTGAACTTCGGCACTATCAATGATCTTTCCAGAAAGGACTTAGTTGTAGGTTTACCTAGACTAAAGTATGAAAAGGATCATCTTTGTTCAGCATGCCAACTGGGTAAAAGCAAAAAGTATGCCCACAAATCCAAACCTACAAACTCAATTACAGAAGTTCTTCATACCCTTCATATGGACTTGTGTGGACCAATGAGAGTGCAGAACATCTTTGGTAAGAAATATGTGTTGGTTGTGGTTGATGATTACTCTAGATTCACCTGGGTCAAATTCTTAAGGACAAAGGATGAAACTCCTGATATCATCATCAAACTCATCAAACAGCTGCAGGTTCGACTCAACAAAACAGTCAGAATTGTCCAAACAGACAATGGAACTGAGTTTGTTAACAAACAACTTGGTGACTTCTATGAAAGCATTGGAATCAGCCATCAAAGAAGTGTTCCACGAACTCCTCAACAGAACGGTTTTATTGAAAGACGAAATCGAACCCTTGTGGAAGCCGCTAGAACAATGCTGATTTACTCAAAGGTTCCAATGTTTCTCTGGGCTGAAGCTATAGCCACTGCATGCTACACACAAAATCGTTCTCTGATTCACACTGTTCATGGAAAAACTCCATATGAACTTGTCCACAACAGAAAACCTAATCTCTCTTTCTTTCGTGTGTTTGGTGCATTGTGTTATCCAACTAATGAGGGACAAGACTTAGGCAAACTTAGAGCTAAAGCAGACATTGGAGTATTTGTAGGGTATGCTTCAAACAAAAAGGGATACCGAATCTACAACAAAAGAACCCGAAATATCATGGAAACAATTCACGTTACGTTTGATGAGCTGACCGGTCAAATGGCTCCTGGACACTCTAGTTCAGGACCCGCACTTCAAAACAGTCCCATTGGTTCATCTCTTGTTCCAAACTCTTCTCAAGAAACTCCATATGTACCTCCATCTGAAGATGATTTAAGGAAATTGTTTGATCCCATGTTTGATGAACTTTATGATCCAAGTACTAATGAGGTGTCGATTCCTACAACAGAGGCTACTCATATTCCTGTGAATGAAGGCAATCCCCCAGTCTCAATATCTTTAAGTCAAGAAGCACCTGCTGCTGATCATTCAGTCTCTTCAACAAATCATCATTCTTCAAATGTACATCATGGAAATGTTTCTGGCATCAATGATGAAGTTAATCCCTTTGCTACTCCTGAAGATGCTCCATTTGAAAACATATTTGCTCCTGAATCATCATCAGAACCATCTTCTTCAGGAGACATCGACTCAGCTACCTCAGTCCCTCAACAACTACCACATGAACACCTCAGAAAATGGACTCACGATCATCCATTAGACAACATCATTGGAAATCCCTCTCGTCCTGTATCAACACGAAAACAACTTGCAACCGATGCCTTGTGGTGCTTTTTCAACTCCGTACTATCTAAGATCGAACCAAAAGATGTTAAAACCGCCATGAATGAAGATAGCTGGTTCAATGCCATGCAAGATGAAATTCATGAGTTTGATCGACTTGATGTATGGGAGTTAGTACCTGCTCCAGACTGTGCTATGATTATTGCTCTTAAATGGATCTTCAAAGTGAAACATGATGAGCATGGTGATGTGTTGAAGAACAAGGCTCGATTAGTTCCTAAAGGATACCGTCAAGAGGAGGGTATTGACTTTGAAGAATCTTTTGCTCCAGTTGCTCGAATCGAGGCAATCAGAATCTTTCTGGCTAATGCTGCTAGTAAGAACATGGTAGTCTATCAGATGGATGTGAAGACGGCATTTCTGAACGGAGATCTTAAAGAAGTCGTCTACGTCAGCCAACCTGAAGGATTTGTGAATCAAGAGCATCCTACTCACGTTTATCGTTTGAAGAAGGCTCTGTACGGTTTAAAGCAAGCTCCAAGGGCATGGTATGATACACTGTCAAAGTTTCTTCTATCAACCGGATTCAGCAAAGGAGCAGTTGATCCTACATTGTTCACCAGGAAGTCAGGCAAACATTTAATTCATGTTCAAATTTATGTTGATGATATCATTTTTGCCTCGACAGACCCAATGGAATGTGATCATTTTTCGAATGAAATGAGTTCAAAATTTCAAATGTCAATGATGGGACAAATGTCATTTTTCTTGGGATTACAAATTTCACAAAGTCCCGGAGGCATTTTCATAAATCAATCTAAATATGCAACAGAGATCTTAAAGAAATTTGGATTTGATTCAAGTGACCCTGTTGACACCCCTATGATTGACCGAACCAAACTAGATGAGGACCACTCAGGGATCATGATTGACCAAATGAAATATCGTAGTATGATTGGATCCCTGATGTACCTCACTGCTAGTAGACCAGACATCTTGTTCGCTGTTTGCATGTGTGCTAGATACCAGGCTAAGCCTACTAAAAAGCACCTTGAAGCAGTTAAACGGGTCTTTCGGTATCTCCAAGGAACCATCAATATGGGTCTTTGGTACCCGAAGGACACCGGTATGTCACTAACGGCCTATGCAGATGCTGATCATGCAGGTTGTCAAGATACACGTCGAAGTACGTCTGGAGGTGCTCAGTTTTTGGGTGATAAGCTTGTGAGCTGGTCTTCAAAGAAGCAAATGAGTACTTCTATTTCCTCTACAGAGGCTGAATACATAGCCATGTCATCCTGTTGTGCTCAAATCTTATGGATGAGATCTCAATTATCTGACTATGGCTTTGTATTCAACAAAATCCCTCTGTACTGTGATAATAAAAGTGCTATTGCTCTCTCATGCAACAATGTTCAACACTCAAGAGCAAAGCATATCGACATTCGACATCATTTCATCAGGGAACAAGTTGAAAAAGGTGTGGTGGAACTCTATTTTGTGAGGTCTGAATACCAGTTAGCTGACATCTTCACCAAAGCTCTTCCAAGAGAACGTTTTGAGTTTATTCTTCCACGTCTTGGCTTGAAAAGCCTTCAACCAGAAACACTCAAACGTCTTCAGGAGGAAGTCGAGGAGTAAAGGTCTATCTTCATCTATCTCTTGTATATATCTAGTCTCAAAAATCAAATAGAAAAATATAAAACTTTCAAAATCCATAAAAAATTTGAAAATTTCGAAAAATCTTCAAAAAAAAAATATTGTCATTTTGTCATGTTTCTCTCGATTCGATTATATCTACGGTCTTGATGCTGTCATTCAAAGAATGACACGGGACTTTAGATGTTGTTCGAATTTAAAATATATATATATATATATATATATATATATATATATATATATATATATATATATATATATATATATATATATATATATATATATATATATATATATATATATATTTTTGGGAGAAAGAGAAACTATGGTTTATTGTCATTTTCAGGCAATAACCCGGTTTTAAAGGAAAGAACAGAGCCATGTTTTATCATGCTTTCAATATTCCATGCTCTGATTCTATTAACATTCATCTGCTGAAAACTAAATGCTTTGAAAAATAACTCGGTCTCTATTTTTGATAATCATCAGGACTTATTTGTCAAAATCTCTATCTCTCAATCAACAACCTATGTCATTGATTGAGGGGGAGAATGATTTCAATTAAATTAAAAAGTTATTTGGCATTAAATTGTTTTCAAAAGATGTACTTGCATGTTTTTTTTCAATGGAGTTTAAAGTCTTAAAAACCGATCCTTATCAGTTAAAACGCTTTCATAATCAAGTCGCAATTCTCCTTAAAAGCCTTCAAAATAAATTTAAATCCATAAGAGATCACAAATCTCAAATGATTTGATAATTGTGATCGGGGGAGAATGTGTGATTTAAATTGGATTTAAACTGATAATTCGGTAAATGGTTTTATAAGGATGTTCACGCTGTCCTTCCCACATGTGACAAACGATTTCAAGAAAACGATTTCAATTTTTCAAATTACACATGTTGGGGGGGGAGCATCTATCTTAAACCTATGATTTGAAACGTGATCATTTATCTCAATGTGCATGTTCCCTCTAGTATGTGCAAAACTCTTTTCAAACCTCGAGGCACATATTGAGGGGGAGCAAACTTGTGGAAACCTCATCCTTCCCGGAAATGCGTTATCTACTTGATATGATCTAGGAAGTGATGTTGATATCTTTTAAAAAATGGTAATCAAAGAAGTTAATTCTTTCTCTTGCCTCCGTGTGCAAAACATTTTCTAATACTTGATGCACATGTTGAGGGGGAGTTCTCGTTCTAAAAATATCAAAAACAATGTCAGGTACAAAGTGCTTTGATAATATATCATAAGTATCTGAATTGATTTTCAAATGGTTTTCAATTGGTTCTAACGGCAGATGAACAATACCAAATAGACCGGCCAACTTTACTTTATGTACGGTGATATAAGGATGATAAGGTTAGGTTTTTGTTCCCATGATCCGCCAGAACCGGAGGGATCTACCCAGGAACTATCCACTAGTTAGTGTAGAGTTCTTAGGTATGATGATAAAAGGAGAAAAATGAGGAATGGGAAGAGTGCAGACTGAGACTGAGCTAGTACTGGAATAAACCCAACAAGGTTCTAGTTATGAAGTCTCGGTAAGCACTGAAGGGGTTGAAGAATTAAAAAGAATTGAATGAGAAAAGGGTGAAAACAAATAACCCTACATTTAGTCAACCTTAGGGCAGAAACCGGGTTCAATTCATATGCTACTGATGGTAACATCGGTATTGAAGACAAGACGTCATGGACCCAGTGACGCACTGCACTTCAACTTTCCAAACCACTCAAGTTCCTCTTAAAAGGACTTGTTTCATTCTCACGGGGAACCGACATTATCTATCGACTTTCTCTTAGAGATTGTTGATATTGAAGAAGGAGACCCTCTCCCTAGTCTCCGGCACAGGATCCAAACATGCACAAATTGAGTCTAGAGCCACGAGATCATCAATGAATCTCATTAGGACACTTTCAATGAAGACTCTCTGTTTCACACAATGTGGAAAGAGAGATTATATCTTGAGTCCTACGCATTATCCTTGTGGTATTGCCAGAACATCTGAGTGATGTGTTTACATATTCACAATGAAGATGGAAAGCCTTTTGGAGCCAACATCAAACAAGCTCCTGGTAGGTGGCATGTGAGATCTATTATATAGATCAACCATGTGACAACTGAACAGAAACAATGGGGCGATTCAATCTCTTGAATCAATCCTGGTTCAGGTTATGGATTGACGGATACCTTTGAAAAACCGGTCTTTGTGCTTAACAACTCTTTTCTTTAGCACATCGACCGTGTACTCATTTTTCAAACCAAAAGGTGTTTTTATGATTGATAATTGATTTTCAACAAAACCTTCGTTGTATTGCAAAAACAATTTCTATTGAGCAATACACGATTATTTTTTTAAATCTCTTTTCATCAATCAGTGGACTTAAAATTCGCTGGTTCACTCACTCCGTGTTGTCTTCTTTGAGACGTTCCGGTTTGAGAACAACTAGAGCAGCTGCGAAACCCTGTCAAGGAAATTCTTCGGAATTATACCTGATCACAGGCAGTACTTGTACTGATCAACGGGGAACCGTGGGTCGTGTACCTCAATTCAACGAAAGTGATCAAAGACACTTTCGTGCGATTTATTGCTAACTGTTGTATGCAGGTACGCCCGACATTTGCAGCTGATCAGAAGGAAGCGGTCAATCCATAGCCGCATGCTCACTTAACACATTCAACTCAAAAGAAATCATGATTAGTGCATTACTGACTCTGATATTTTCACTCCATGCTTCTGCTACGCTGCTGCCAATATCATGATTCAACAAAAGCTTCCGCTACTCTGATGAGCAGATATCATGATCCAAAATGTGAGCATGTCGGTCCGAATGTCACAACATCACATAATACCAACACCACAATGGATGTCACAGAGATCTTTGATTGCTGATGATCTCAATAGCTGGCTCAAATTTACTATCACGTGGATCAGTAAAAGACCTCCACTTGAAGTAACCAAACATGCAATGTGAAGAATCAATGACTACGAGCTTAGGAACAAAGGACTACATCAAGAATGCAAGAACAATTTTTTTTGTAATATCTATTTGTATTCAATGTAATTTTGGTACATGATTGAGGTGACCTCCCTTAGGGGGAGATTGTTAGGAATTAGAAATTCCAGGTATTAAAGAGTCGGTCACCTCAAGTATATGTAATCTTTAGAAAGCTCGTAGTCGTAGTTATTTTAAGTTAAGTAGTATTTAGTTAAGTAACACCGTGGAGGACGGACGGGTCTTTACCCACTGTATGCCTGATCCACAGCCCGATGTGTGGCGATTTATGTAAGACTATAAATACTCTCTACCTTCCAAGGTAGAGAGTTGGAGCTCATAATAATATCTTTCACTTTCTCTCACTAAGTTCCCTAAACCTCTAACTTTCTCTCTCTAGAATTCCATTTATACGCCACTTTGTGTTATGGTTTGATGTGTATGTGAAAACTAATATCTAACAAAATAAATACGGGCTACCATCCTACATCTATCCTTTAAATTTATGTTTGTTTGTTTCAGTTATCTAGAGTTTAGAGTGTCGAGTCTTGGCTTAGCAACGCCATTCTTCGTATGCTTGTAACATAGAGATTTTTGACTTGCCACCACTAAATAGCCTATCCCACCAAACCCTTTGTTTCCCTACCGTAAGCCTAACGTTACAACCCTTTAAAGACCTCTTTGATAGTCTTTCCTAGGTGCTTACGCCAAAGCGATGGAGGTTTGATCTATTCTCAAGCCTATGGTAATCTATGTACTAGGACCGGTTAATGAGTGTTTATCTTCCATTTCCATCTTGTTATATTTCATATACACCCGAGAGATGAGAGTATCCAAACACCCCATGTGAGGTGCTAGTATGTAATTTCCATGCTTGTTATGACTTTTGCGGGGCTTATATGTGTTGTGGATTGTTCTAAACCAATGCTTCATGACCCCTAACTTATAAATTAATTGGCTAAAAGCACATTTGCTTGAGGACAAGCAAATCCCAAGTGTAGGGATATTTGATAAGGTTTTAAAATGTACCTTTTTGAGGGGTCGTTTAAGCCCTTATTTGATCACTTTTGTATCCGTTATTACTTAATATCATTCCTTTTCACTTTTTAGGTCTCTTGAAGGCAAATTACTGGAATGGCACTTATTTGGACGAAAAGGCGCGGATATATGAAGAAAATGGCCAAAGTCAAGAATCGAGACACTCAAGCTGCTGAAGTACAAGGGGACGGCGTCAGGTGTTAATTGTGACGCCGTCGGAGCACTTCTGTGATGGGACAGTAGCCAAATTGCTTATTTTCAAGTGACGGTGTCAGGCTTTAAAAGAGTAGGCCGTCGCAACTCAGACGGCCTAGATTTGATCCAGACGGCGTCAGAGACTGAAGGGGACGGCGTCACAAGCATAAGGTGACGCCGTCGCAAGACTAACATGGCCAAGACGAAACCCTAATGACGGCGACCCGACGGCGTCACAAATCATAAGGTGACGCCGTCGCGATTGTAATCTTATATATAGAATCCGAATTTTTCAGTTTTAGTGTGTAGTCTTTTGGGAGTAAGAACCTAAACCGAACCAAGGCTGTCTTGTACAGTATTTTAGGGTTCCGAACCCTATCTTACATCAAGATAAGTGTTTTACTTCATTAATTCAATTATGTCTTCAATTATTTGTGAGTATGCTTGCATGTTCTCCATGTCCGGCTAATTTACTTGTGTGTTTGCTTAGGGAATATGAAACTTAATTAATGAATATTTATTGGTTGTCTCTTATCTTAATTGTTAATGATCTAGTAATGCGATAGGTCATTCGTTGTGTAATTAATGCTTGATTGATCTTTGTGAACCTTAGACTATAACACTTAGAGCAGTTGTAGGCTAAACCATCCAAAGAGTGCCTTAGAGTTAGAGTTTATAATTCCTTGAGGTTTTTGTAGACGAGACCCTTTGGTAAGTTCAAAGAGTTAGGGACAAACGCATACCCTACGACTTTAGACACAAAACACGATTAAGAATAAGGACGTGACAATTCAACCATCAATAGGAGATAATTAAGAAGAAATAAAACCTAAGTAAACACATCTTTAAACCATCATACGAGCACACAATAATTAGACATAGACTACATACACCTTAGATTAGATAATTAGATAAGTAGAGTAATCGGTAGAAATACCAACCCCCAAATCCAAACCCCGAGATTCGTACCTTTCCTAAAAAAAATATAAAAAGATAAAAAATAATCTTCCTCAACCCCAACCTTAGCGTAGTAACTTCTCACTAGCATTCCTATTCCCCTAGAGAACGATATCAATACCCGTGGCTTACCCTAATACTACACTACAATGATTAGGTTCACTTCCTAGGGTGTTATAAAACTTGCTCGAAGAAAAGGAAGTTCCTTTGACCCCGAACGACGCGTGTAGCGTTATCAAGAGGTCTCATACTTTAAACTACATTCTTGCAAGTACAACACAACTTCATTCTAAACAAACAAACTCGTAGCCTTGTGACATTGATTGTCTCTTGTTTTCTGGACTTCACTTCAATTATGGGTCAGCCAAGTTAACATGCTCGTAGCCTTGTGACATTGATGGTTGTAATCCTTGTGAGCTTCCGGGTGGGTTTTGTGATCGTCCGTGATTGCTTTGGGAGCTGCCTCCTGTAGATTTCTTTGCCTGTAATTTATAAAACAATATTATCAAGCTAATACATTGTTCAATAAACCAATGACAAATAATAATAATTAGGTGACAACGTATTAGTTACCTTTTTTTTAGGCAATGGCGCATTACAAACTCCTCGGGTGTGACCACGTACATCGCACCGTCCGCATGCATTTTTTTCTGGTACCTCACCTTGAGATCGAATCCGATCTCTGTTCTTTGGTCTTGGCGCTTATCCATATTTGGTGGCTTTACAACCTGCAAACCCGTTGGAAGCTCCCAACTCGGAATTTCTCCAACGGGATATACCAACCCTTGGTATGTAGCTTTTAGATTGGTTGTTCTAAACCAACCTTTAGCCAAATGATTACAACTTGTCAATCCTTGAGCTCTACAAACAGCTATAGCATGACCACATGGCAAACCAGAAAGTTGCCATTTCCGACATGTGCATGTATCATAATCTAGCCTTACAATATGTTTTTTCCTACGATCATCTACCTCGTATATCCTTTTATGTTCAATGGGATTCACTGTCCAATTAGCACTCTTAAAAATTTTGTCCTTCACTTTTGCACGAGCCTAGTCACTAAGGTCACCCGGAGTTGCATCTAACGTTTGACATAATAATAATAATAAATTAACAATAACTATAATAATAAGACATGTATAAAATAACAAAGATATAGTTTAATAATATATAAAATCATTTAAGTATATACCTTGATACTTTTGTCGTTTCTCACAAAACCATCTTTGTAGAAGCCCTCTATAGTATTCCATTAGCATTGAAATCAGAACTCTTCGAACATCTTTTGTTAAACTGTTGACTGATTCTGCACTGTTCGAAGTCATATAATTGTAACGATGTCCTGTGCAATGTGCCCTTGACCAATTAGTAATGCCAGCGTCCACCAGTTTGTTGTAAGCTTCCTCATTTCTTCGTTCAATTTGTGAGAATGCTTCTGCAAACTCGTCGGTTGTGTAACATTTGCAAGTCTTCCAATATAATGCCTTAATCTTTCTCCCTTGTCCGAAATTGCAATTTAACATCAAATGCCTACAACAAAACCCATGAAATGCATCGGGGAAAACCGTTTGACAAGCTTGTTGTATTCATAAATGTCTATCAGATATTATAGCCAAATCTGCAACTTCACCGATGCATTCCTTCAAGTGGGTCAAAAACCATGTCCACGATCTCCCAGTCTCACCCTGAGATACACCGGTCGCGAGAGGAACAATTTGATTATTTCCATCCATTTCAACGGCGAGCATATTTGTACCTAGGTATGTACCTTTAAGATGAGCTGCATCAATTACTATTAGTGGTCGCAAATGGTCCAAGAAACTCCGAATCTAGAAACATTAACAAAGTATTAGTTTCACAAATAATAATATAACGAATATAAACTTTTTTTTAAAAAAAATTGTTAATTAGACAGTAATAAATTATTACCGCAACACCAAAGCCTATAAAAACCATCTCAAAACGGTCTTCATCATCTGTCTCAATGTGTGTTACCCAACCGGGGTTTTTCAACTTTAAATTATAACAATAATACGGTAATTGTGAAAAGGAATTTTTCGGGTCACCGGACAACGTCTCCAATGCTATATTTCTTCCTCCCCATGCCTTTTTGTAAGAAATGTCGATGTTGTACTTAAGGTTGATGTCGTTTACTATGTCCTTTGGCTTATTATCCGACTGTGATATCCTATCTTTGGTATCAACAAATGACCCAACAATTTTGCGGTTGCATTTCGGTGATTAGGATAGAATTGTGTTCTCGGACAAGTGTGAATGTCATTTACTTTTCCTAATTTCCATCTTATACTGTCATCTATCTTAGATGAAATTATCTTCCAATTGCAATTGTTATGTATACAAATTACATCATACCTATATGAATCAAATTTTCGTGTTTTAAACTGAAAACCTTCTAAAAGAGCTTTTTCACCGATTGCATTCATGCATAATTCTTTATTATCAAATTCAACACCCTCTTTTAGAAAACGTGAGCAATTTTGTACGACCCCTACTTTTAGTGTTTTAATATTTGGTGTTGGATGATCGGGGGGAGTAGGCATATAGGTGAATGTGTTATTTTTTCATGCATGATTTGGGGGAGTAGACAAAATAGGTTCGTTATTTTCGAAAGTTTCATTTTTTGGTTGATTATATGTGTTGTCAATTTCATCACCAAATTCGTCGTATCCGTCAGGAAGTGCATTAAGATCAAATTCAAAAGTATTAGATGAAGAAGGATTTACCTTTAAGCCTTTTTTACTCTTCTTAATATACAAATTATGCAACACGGTAGACTTCCCTTTCAAAACTTGATGTACAAAAAAGGCCATATCATCATCGTCGACTATTTGGACACAATTATCTCCAACATTGTAAGAAATCTCAATATCATAATTTTCACCGATGTTGAACTTTTTCTTGGCTAGAGCAACAAGTTGTGTGTACGTAATATTTTTTGGAAGTGATACACCAAAGGTTAAATCTTGGCAAACCAAAAATACACTTAATTTACCATTTATGTTTTTTTTAAGGCTACACGATTTTTTTTCTAAGGCAGTGTGATTGTATATGTCCAAATTTTATGCATATTAGAATGGGTATACTAAATTTATTTAGTTCGCACATTTGTTCAAATCGCACATTCGCACATTTTTTAACTTAAATGCCCATGTACTAACCACCTACACCACATTAATTTACATAGTTAGGGGCAATAAATTTCAAAACCTACCCACTTTATTTGTGTATTTTAATTTCAGTTAAAAAATATACACGAGGTTTAATTGAAATGGTACCGGGTACAAGTGTTTTAATATAAGTGGTTTATCGTTATAAAATATTATACTACACGATTTTTTTTAAGGCACCGTGATTGTATATGTCCAAATTTTATGCATATTAGAATGGGTATAATAAATTTATTTAGTTCTCACATTTGTTCAAATCGCACATTCGCACATTTTTTAACTTAAATGCCCATGTACTAACCACCTGCACCACATTAATTTACATAGTTAGGGGCAATAAATTTCAAAACCTACCCAAATATAATTATTTAGTTCGCACATTTGTTCAAATCGCGCATTCACACATTTTTTAACTTAAATGCCCATGTCCTTTCCACCTGCACCACATTAATTTACATAGTGAGGGGCAATAAATTTCAAAACCTACCCACTTTATTTGTGTATTTTAATATAAGTTAAAAAATATACAAGAGTTTAATTGAAATGGTACCGGGTACAAGTGTTTTAATTGAAGTGGTTTATCGTTATGTCCAAATATTATACCATCCGAATTTTTTTTAAGGCACTGTGATTGTGTATGTCCAAATTTTATGCATATTAGATTGGATATACTATAATTATTTAGTTACTTGTAGAAAAATATAAAAGAGGTTTAACTGAAATGGTACCGGGTACACATGTTTCTAAATCTCCTATAAATATTGAATGCACACTAACTAGTAACACACAAACAAACACAAACAAACAAAAACACAAAATTTTCTCAAAAATGTCTAAAAATGAATTCAGCCAACAATTTCCGGAACAAAAAGACTTCGGCCAACAAGTTGATGAAGATGAACTTTTAAGAGAAATGGAGACAACAGAAAGAGAAGCTACTCTTAAGGAGGAAGCAGAAAGGGAGATAGCAAAAAGAGAATCTGCTCTTAAGGAGGAAGCCGAAAGGGAGCGACTTATGCTCCAAGATGAAGAAGTGTTGTTAGAGATGGAGGAAGCTGCTCGAAGGGAGCAAGCTGAAAGGGAGAAACAAGAACGTCGGGACAGAGAATTCGATGCTTTGTACAAAGAGTGGGATGAGAGCAGATTTGAAGGTTGTCATGAGTATCTTTACGATGATGGTTACGACTCTAACGACTCTCAAACTTGGGATCACCCAGATTATATTTAGTTGTGTCGAAGTTTACTTATCAATGTTTGTTTGTTTCATTTCTTTGATGGTTTAGTTGTGTTCTTATTTGTATTATTTGTTGGTTTCGTTTGTTGTTTGTATTAATTTGTTTGTTTTGTTTCCTTGTGAGAAAATTTCTTTTTAATGTTGTTGTTAGTTTTTTGTAAAGTTTATCTTCGGTTCGTAGTTGTTTATTTGTTTATTTTCTTTACGTGGCTGTTTACTGTCTAAAACGTTCCCCATTGTAATATTCAAAGATGTGTAGGGGGATCATTATCACAGCATAGGGGCATGTGAATTAAATTTGTATTGTTGTTTCAGTTCATAGTGTTAGAACTCTCTATTGTGTTTCCTTATTTTTTTTCATACATACGTTTTCAGTTATGTTTTGTAATCATTCTTTTCGATCTGGATTTTACCATTTAAATGGGTTTTTGGATCTATATAAGGGTACCATTACCTAGTCACTTAATTATATTACGGCACAACTAATCAAACAATTTCTAGATCTGTTTTTTCGACAATTATGGCCACTCCCAATCTAGATGAACTGAAGGCGGCAGCTGGATCTGAAGACATTGCGACATGTTTCAAACTCCTTTTCAGCAGCGAGTTGGTGGAGGGGCGCAATCTTCTGATGAGGTTGGAGGTACTGGTTGGTCAGCTTAGGGAGAAAATCCAGAAGCGCGATTGTACTCAGAATGAGGTCCATTTTTTAGGACCTTTTCATGAAAAGGGGGTGGATGCCCTAAGTTGTCTTGGCCAGATTCAAATCGTGGAATGTGATATCTTGCAATCTCTTGAAGGAACATTGGACTTGCTACGTGATGGGATCGAACAACAGGAAAAACATGTTACCTTGATGGAGATCAATGAAGATCTGTCAGACGGTTAGTTTCTTTGGGTATCTGTGTTTTGTGTTTTGGGTCACAATTGTGGTGTTATTATGTATATAACAACGTATTGTTGGATTAGGGTTTATGAACATTCACCTTTCTGTTTATTTACTATGGGTTTAAGGAAGTTGTAATTATGTTGGTGTGTGGATTTATAATTGTCGGGTTACAGTTTTGTGTACTCAGATGCTGCTAATGTATGGTGGCGGCGTTCATGTAATCGACAATTAATCTATGAACAAATGTGGTGCTTAGTTTATCGTAAATTGTTGTAGCTCGATTTTATTTTCGTTATTCTGTCATAATTTTGTTTTGCCTTTAGTTTATCGTAAATTGAGGTATAGCAGCGAAAAGTGGTTCGGTATCCGGGTGCCATTGTAAACGAAAATGATGGTATTTGTTCCAGTTGTTGGTTAGCTTGGTTGATAGAAGTAGAGCGCGTTGTCGTTTGATAGTGGGATACGCTAATCTAGGTATAAGTGGTGATTAATCTTGTTGTGTTATTTGAGTTCTGAAATGTGCAATTGAATATTGTGATGCTTGCGTGCTTTTCGATATCCATTTATGTGTGTGTTGTTAGTGTATGGTCGTGAGTGATCGTTTAACCGATTCGTGGGTATGTTCCAGTTGTTGTTTTTTTGAATGTTCTTTGTTTTCAAAAAAAATATATATATGAAAACTGTTTGCTGTCATGTTTTACTTTCACAATTTAGTCAAGATTTTGTTGAGATAAAAAAATTTAAAACATAAAAATACAAAGTTCACTAGCATGTTTAATCACTGTCCAAATAAAAAAAATTCACAAAAATATTTTGCTAAGGCTGCAGTGGGTTAAAAGTGGGTCATTTGGCCAAATCATTGTTCTGTGCACAGGGGATTCTCCCCAACTGAGGATATATTACAGCTTATTTATAAGCTGTAAACAGCTTATTTAGATCATATTTGGGGGGAAAATCAAGTTAGGTAGGTGGATTCCAAATTTCCATAAGCTCAAGTGCTCACTCCCACTGTAGCTTAGTCAGAATAAGCTCAAAAGTAAGCCTCTTGGACTGCAACAGTAGCAACCACAACAGCAGACCTCACTTCTTTTTTTGTGCTTATCAGGTGACCTTTATAGCTTACTTAATTTTGTTTAGTGCTCAATGCAGATTAGACTAGAACCTTATTCAGCTTAAATTTTGCTCATTTTGATTTGCATTGATTGTTCATGTTCTGCTTTAGCCCTAAAACTGTTTTCTTGTTTATTTTTGTGCTTCAAAAACTGCCCAAGCAGTGGGATAGATAAGCTGATGACAGCTTATTGGGGTGTTGAACAACAAAAAGTTTTCACTAAATTTTCATATTTTGATTAGTTTATGGTCGTGAATGATCTTTTAACCGATTCGTGGATATGTTTGAGAGTGGGATACGCTAATCTAGGTATCAGTGGTGATTATTCTTGTTGTGTTATTTGAGTTCTGAAATGTGAAATTCAATACTTTGATGCTTGAGTGCAATTGAGTATTCGTTCATTTTTGTGTGCGTGTGGTGTAGACATATGTATCAAGTCCATGAAGGAGTTTACTTTTCACCCGGATTATATTTAGTTGTGTCGAAGTTAAAGGCTTGTTGTTGAACATGAGAAAATGAGTTTTATCATTTGTTTAGGTACCTTTAGGACATTATATAACCAAAATTGTTATGACATTATACTACATCTTACCTTGTTAAACTTTTTAACTTAATGATGCTAAAAATAAGCAATAAAGGGGCACAACCAGTAGACATACAGACCATAAATGTTTACAAAAGATCGAGGTTGAGGAATAACAGCGTTTGAGACACTGTGTTGCTACTAGACTACTACAACACCTAAACTACTACAACACCTAAACTGTTACAGCACCTAAACTGTTATGCAACCAAGCTGCACAACCAAGTTACATAGTTAAATAGTTTTTCACCTACAAGACCTACACCATTCGATGTACACCATCTGTTGGTTTGATTGATTCTGTTGATTCTACCTTCTTGTATTTCCAATAGAAAGATATCAATTGTTCATGATATGCTAGAGCAAACTCAACAGGATCATCCACCATCAACGGAAGACTGTTTGTCAAACGGTACAAAAAAATGCAGAGCCAAATACCACAATCTCCGTAATAACCACCTTGTAATGGCACATCTATTGCATAGCGAAAGGTTATTGAATAACTATGTGGATCAATGTTTTTCTTGGCCATCACCTGACTATCTTCAAGATAAACGGGAATATCCCTTGAAAAAGTATCCATCCAAGTATCCCACCATTTACGGCCTTCTTCATCAGGACCACCAAGGCTGTCATATATAGTAACGACACCTGATCGAATGTCTAGCACTGCCAAAGCCCAGTGAATATTTGGCTCATTAATGGGAATGTAAACCTACAATATGAAAGGTGTATTAAAAGCAAACCCCGTTCTAAAAAACAATGACAAACTGAAAACAGATATGAATTTAGTTTGAAAAAACTGAACACTTTTGGTATCTAATCAATCAAACAGACGGAAACACGTAAATAAAAAAACTGCCAAATAGACCCATGTTGTGAGCTTAAAAAAATGTCTAACTACCAAATTTGACCCGTTACACAACCCATCCATGTTTTCACCTTTATATCCTACTTAATAGCACTTAGGATTAGGACATAACATTGCATCTTTTTAAATCAAATAGTCAAATCACTTTAAAATTTGAGTAACTTTCATATCAGTCATATTAAGTTTAGCTTAATCCTGCATTTAGCTTTAGAATTAACTACGACTGCATATCTAGGCCCTATTTCATCTAATAGCATCACTTAGACTAAATTAGGTTCAAACAAATCTCACCAAAGTCAAATTCCAAGTTTACCTTTAAAAGTCAAAAATCACAAAAAAATTTCAATTAGCTTCATTTATTGATTTTTAATTTCTTCATTTCTAAGCAAAATCAGTTGATATTTTGGAAATTTAGTATTTGGTTGGTGTTCTTTAACAAGGTATTTTTAGATTAATTTTTATATTTTTCTAAACATGCTGTTACAAGCTTTAAAGTTGGGCAGATTTCTAAAAACTCCCCTGTGCATCAGCAAACTGAATCTGACATAGTTAATTCAACAGGTTCTAGCAAGCTCATAACATGTCAATATAATAGGATTGTGATTTTATGAACATTCCAGTCAACATTATTAAATCTGGAACATACCAATCAATCATAAGGGTAACCACAAGCATCTATGTAAAAATCATGTAGTCAATATTTAATATGTAGTCATTATAAGACAAATAATGAATAAATTGAAAACTGAAAATGATCCTAATTGACTAATTCGTACCTGAAAATGATGCTAATTGACCCTAATGAATAAGTTGAAAACTGAAAACTAAGAGACTACTTCGTACCTTTTCAACATTTGGGGCAAACCAAGGTACCCCATAGGTAATACCATTTGCATAATACATTGGTATATCTCTACTAAGAAGCTTTGTGCTGAAATATGGGCCGACCATCACCCAATCCGCATCTTCAGGTCTAAAGTGCCACAGATACAATGCCCATACATCAATGTGCTGCGATATCAAAAGTATACAGAAAAAAACTACATTAGCGAAATGAGAGATGGAATTTAAACGATTTCAGGGATAATAAGTAGGTAATAATTACATACCAAATCAGACAACCAGCCTTTCCTGTTGCCGTCCTTGGCCACTAAAGCAGCCCAAAATGTATTGTATAGTAACGCATTTGACCAAGGTAAACAAAATTTCATCTCCTTCTTTGAACGTAATAAAATGTTAATGTCTGAATGACAATTGATTCTGGTGGCTGGGGAACCTTCAGGACGATTCAATTCCTGTGAAATGATGAAACACATACTGTTAAAAGGTTTCAATTTGCATGTCCCTATATGCCTGACCAAAATATAGAAACATACGACCTACATAGTCTCCCGACCAATGCCCATCTACATAGTCGCCCGACCAATGCCCACCTAAGGAAAGTACAGTACTTATGAGCTTTTAAGACACAACCAAGGCAAGCATACATATAAGACATTTTCTTTACTAAAATCTAATCTGTTTTGACTTTTGTCCTGAAAATTGTTTTATCCATTTTGACCCCGTTACATAAATCAATTGAAACAAGAGAATAAATCATATGACTTCAAAATTCTATACTAAGGGCTACCTTGAAATTCTACATATTAAGTATATAACTTCTAATAACTACCATAAGCTTAAACAAACATGAATTGAATACTAATTAAGTATAAGTACCTCTTTCCATGGTTCAAGTTGTATCTCACTTCCATCAGGACCAATAAGGGACTGTATCTTAGATTTATAGATCCTAGATCTAGGACGACACTTTCTGGCCCTTCTTGGTGTGGTAGGTGGTGGAACTGTGTATGGAGAAGACAGGTGGCGGCTCTTCTTTCTCTCTCGTTCAAAAGGAACCCTTACAGTTACAACATCATCATCCATCTCCTCATCAAACAAAGAGTTCAAATCCTGAAAATGAGATACAAAACTGTTTAATCCAGTTAATGATGAAAATTAAGAAATAGAAATTGAAATAAGTACATAAAACTTGCATACCACAATTCCTGAGTTATCTGTGAAACCAACATCCATCTGCTCATCGATCAAACCATTCAAATCCTGAAAATGATATACAAAACAGTTTTATCCAGTTAATCATGAAACTTAATAAATAGAAATTGCATACCACATCAATTCCCAAGTTATCTGTGACACCAACATCCATCTGCTCATCGACCGAACCATTCAAATCCTGAAAATCATATTCATGGTCAATGTTATACAATTAATAATCAAACTTAAGACATAATTCATAACATTTACATGCCAAATTTTGTTCCGCATCAACATGTGTTACACCAACATCAATCTGCGGATCTAAACCATTGACATCCTGAAACTTAAATACAAAATTATACATATCAGCATACACTATTAACTACTTATAATGCTATTAAACCTGCTTGAACTTAATACATGAAATGTGCATACCATATTATCCGGAAGAGAAGAAAAATCAATCAAATCCTCCAAATCCTTTGTTGAATCCTGATACAATAAATAAAGTTAAATTTATATATATCATGGTCTAAACTTATGCAAATGTACAAAAATGATTCAATAGTTACCTGTCGAGTGGGCGTAACAAATATGTCTTTAAATACTAAATCTTCTTTCTGCTTTGATTCCTGCTCAACATCGACTTTCTTGTTATCTTCGGAAAACTCTTCTATAGGCTGCTTTGCTTCCTGCTCAACATCGACTTTCTTGTTATCTTCGAAAACCTCTTCCATAGGCTCCTTTGCTTCCTGCTCAACACACACCTTTGAATGTTGAACATTTTCCGCCACTTTGTTTGGCTCATAGAGATCACCAAATAGTTCAATGACAATATTTGCATCATTCTTGACATCAACTGCCTCTTTAACTGGATCATTAGTTGGACGGTCAAGATCTGAATCATTAGCTGGAAGGTTAAGATCTGAATCATCAACAACACCAACTGGATCATTAGCCGGATGCTTATTAATCTGTGCTAAACCAGTCAAGTCTAATCACACAAGCTAACCACTTGTGAATGGCTAACCGTAACAGACTTAAAACTGCTTAAAACACAAATTTAATTAAGATCAGAGGAATATAGGGAATTCCTGGGTCGTTAAGTCCCATGGAGGATGAATTGGTGTATAAACACTTGATCAGATGATAGAATGATCACTAAGGATAATGATCAGTAAGGATATCAATGGAAAATTACCTAAAGAAAAGATTTACAAATTACAGCGACTTAAATGCAAATTAAGAAAATTAAAAAGTTAAAATCTATTAAATAAGCGCTATCACTATTTTTACAATGATGTTTTTGTGATTTTATAAAATAAAATGACTTAAATAAACTATCTTAACTAAAACGTAAACTCAAATTATCTAAAAACGTTACTTAAAACTAAAACGAGCGTTATTTACGAAAATGGCGCTGGAGCGCAAGATAAAACGTAAATTTTATGAAATAAAAGGCCTACGAATGTAAAACTAATTTTCTTACGTACTATATGACAAAAGAAAATTTTAGAAAAAAGATTTGTATTTTTTAGACTTTTATATTTTTTATTATGAATTAATTACTATAAAACACTAATTAAATGTTTAAAAATACTAAAACTTATTGGAAAAATCTGAAACTTTTTGTAAAAATACTTTATAACAATACTAAACTAAGAAAATTGAAAAGGATGAAAAAGCTACTTCGAATAAGCTAAAAATAAGCTAAAACAATCGTATAAGCTAAAATGAGAAAGAGTAGTTAAGTATTTGATTGTGCAAAAGAAAACTGAGACAAGTCCCAAGGGCAAACGGTAGAGAGTGTGTGTGTGAGCTAAGTGGCGTGGGTTCGAGTCCCAGCAGTGGCACTTCTTTTTTTAAGCTATTTTATTTTTTTTGTTTTTCTTTTTGCAACTTGTTAAGCACTATGTAATAAGCAAATTTTACAACTACCACTTTTTCTCAAAACCACTAATAAGCACTGTATTGAGCTGATTATCTTAACAGTTAGCTAAATAAATGGAAATGGACACTAGATTAAGCTAAATCACTAATAAGCTATTTAATAAGTACAAGGTAAGCTAGAAATAAGTTTAGTGACTGTAAATAAGCTAATTTAGCTACTGAGTAAACAAAATAACTTAAATAAGCACTGAATAAGTACTAAATAAGCACAAGTGACACTGTTAGGCACAGGACAGTTTTATGAATCACTAGGCACTTATAAGCTACTTTTTAAGCACTAAGATAAGCTAGGAATTAAAAATGAATACTTAGACTAACAAGTTGACCTAATAAGCTTTTCAAAAAGCTAAATTACTTACTGTGGTGTTCACTTAAGAGCTTATGTTGAGCTTGAGAAAAACTTTGAAAACACCACTGAGTATGACTTATTGTATGTTGAATAAAATGGGACAAGCTAATAAGCACTTGCAGCCCTACTTAAAAAGCTACAAACTGAAATATGAAACTTGGAACTCAAAAATGGCTTGGTTAACTACCCAAAGAACCAATAATCACAAGCTATATTTAACTAATGAGCTATTTGCAAGCTTGTGATTATGGCCTTAAAACTGAGCACAGAACATTTTTTTGACTTTTTATGTAAACTGCAAGTTTGACTTTTATTAACTTTAGATTAATTTAATAGACTGCATATGTTATAATAAGTTGAAATGAGATGAGATTAAGCTAAAGCACTAAGTTACAAGCTATTTTGGTGAGAGGTACAAGCTGAAATCCTAACAGTTAATCTGCAATGAGAATTTAAGAACTATTTTGACTTTTTCTTTAATGAGGACAGAGATTTATGACTGGACTGATCTTTTAGACACACATATAACTTATAAAAACAATAAACAACCACAAAAATTGCCTCTAGCAGGCTATACTGAGCAAATCCAAACATCCTTTTTACAACCTGTTAAGAAGCTTTTCAAAGCTTAACAAAGATTTAGACCAAGTTACTGATTATAAACCTTATGATATCATTAAATAAGACTAAAGAAGCATTAACTAACAATAATAACAACATACAACTAACAATTTAAGCTTAAGCTAATTTTACTGTCTAAAATGAGATTTTTACTAACTTCTGATTTAAAAGAACAAACCACTTGTTTTAAAGCTTAGATATACTTAATTATAACTATTGATTATTAAGAAATAAATATTACAACTACTTGACAACTTAAACAAAGAAATGCAAAAAATGATCAAACAGCTTTCAAATGGCTTCCAACTGAAAACTGAGAACCAAGGCATAAAAACACATCCTAAAGCTTCCCATGAAGCACTAATCCCAAGGCCATCCACTATATACCCTGCTCCAGCCTTCTTGAACCTTGCACCATGGATTTTTTATTTTCACTAATTTATTTGGTATTTTTATGAATTTCTGATTTTGGCTAATAAACTGCTTTTAAGAGTATCTAATAGCTTCAATAAGCTATATAGGGAGCTTATGTGGGCTTATGAGTCCAAACTAACAGTTAAGTAACAACATTCACCATATTGAGATTTTTGGATAATGCAAAAATTGCATAACATGAGATAAGACCTCAAAAGTGAAATTGATGATATCAAAAGTTTTATGTTACACTGGAAACATGAAATACAAGATTCAAAAGCTTTAAAATACACTGGAATTTAGAGTTAGACTAAAACGACATTAAAAATTAAAATTATACTAGATATATAATTACATTGCTTCAACCTTCTATTTATTGATCTTTTCCAACTATGTCGACACTCTTGAGAAAATCCCACCACATCTTGACCATTGGATTGAGCCAGATAATCAGTTTTGACATTTGTCACTTTTGGCGCCATTTTTCAATTGAGCAGGTTTTCTCATTAATTGGCTTTGGTTGATAGTGGAGGTGGAAGGAAAGTGTAATCAAGTGGGAAAATGAGGTGGAAATGGTGAGGTGGAGGTGAAACCATCACTGGTTTTGGCTAAACCAGTGTGGGAGAGACAATGAACAGGGATGGCGGTTTATCTGCTTTTAAATTTTGGGCCGGGTCAAGGTGTTGGGCCAGACATTGGATTGGATTAGATATTGAATCCGTTTGGTTTGTTAGCTTAAATAACCACAAGGACTAAAAATGTAATTCCACAAAACATGAAGGGTTGAAACTGTAGCTTTTCCAAGGCTATCATAAGGACTAAACCTGTAAATATTGATTAGTACAAGGAACAATATTGCTTTTTTTTCATTTTTGTAAATCCAGGGACCAAAACTGTCAAGTTTGAAACTTGAGGGACCAAACATGTAAATTCTCCAAAGTTTTATCATAAGGACCATTTTTGTCATTTATTAATAGAACAAGGTTAAAATTTGATAATTTTCACTTTTTAAATTAACCAAGGACTATTTTTGACATTTTTCCAAAGTTAAAGGACTAAAGTTGTCAATTTGTGATTTTTAAACTTTAAAGGGTTTGTTTTGACAACTTTTGAATCTTAAGGACCTAAAATGATATTTTACAAGTTTTTGAATTACCAGGGACTAATTTTGACAACTTTTGAAACTTGGGGGACTAAAACTGCCAATTATGCAAACTTGATACGTTTTTCATCAGATTTTGATGTTTTTGCATTTAAAACATATAAAACACTTGTTTGTGATATTTGTATCATTTTGATGTGTTTTTGAGTGTTTTCAGATGTTTTTGGCATTTTAACAGTATAAAAAGGATGAGTATTTAGACACTCATCAAGATTCCACCACATCTTCTCAACCTATCATTACCGACTCTTCCCCCTCCCTC
>BPTQ01000009.1:268266325-268326350 GCA_019973895.1 Chrysanthemum seticuspe
AATTATGAAAATTTCAGGAAAAGTCTATTTTAATCTACTGAATCTAAGAAAAATAGAAAAACATGAGCTTGTGTGGAGAAATATGCAACTGCAGTTGCAACTGCTTATTAATAAGCACTTGAAATAAGCTAGAAGGACACAACAAGCACCAAATTGATACACAAGCTAGAATAAGCTATAAGAACTTTAATTCAACTAAAAACAACAAACCACAACCTCTGGATTGCAAGTTAACACAGATTTGATGTTTGAACTTAATGAGCAAAACAGAATTTAGTAAGCTACTTTGAGCTTAATCACAGACTACCAAATAAGCTAAAACTGAAAAGCAAAAATTGGAACTTGTACTAGACCTGGTTGGCTACCTAGAAACAAAAGATGAGATCAAGATAAGCTAAAATGAGCTTGTGAGAAGCTTTTTCAAAACCTGACAAACCACTGAGTAAAACTCAGTTAATGCTGAGTGATATGGGACCAACTGATAAGCACATGTAGGCTTATCAAATAAGATGCAAATTGAGATTTTTAACTTGGAACTTAAAGAGGACCAGGTTAGCTATCCAAAGAGCTAAAAATCACAGGTTATGGTCAACTAATAAGCTCTGTAGGAGCTTATGATTTAGCTAATAAAACTGATGCACAAGGGACTTTGACTTTTTTATGAAACTTACAGTTTGACTTATATGAACTTTAAATCTATCCTACTGATTTATTATGATATATTAGGCTAAGATAAGATGAAATTAGGCTAAAGTAACAAGTTCTAAGCTATTATGATGAGTTTTACACTTCCAATCCTAACAGTGAGCTAGTTGAGTTAATTAAAAAGTGATTTTGACTTTTTATAGAACTAGGACTGGTTTTAAGGACTTGATTGAGTTATTAGACTCTAATGTGACATGTATCAATAACAAACAATAACACAGATGGCCTTTAACCCAACAAACTGAACAAAACCAAACATCCTTTTATGTGACTGATTTGGTGAGTTTTCAAAGCTTAACAAAGATTTAGACCAAGTTACTGATTATAAACCTTATGATATCATTAAATAAGACTAAAGAAGCATTAACTAACAATAATAACAACATACAACTAACAATTTAAGCTTAAGCTAATTTTACTGTCTAAAATGAGATTTTTACTAACTTCTGATTTAAAAGAACAAACCACTTGTTTTAAAGCTTAGATATACTTAATTATAACTATTGATTATTAAGAAATAAATATTACAACTACTTGACAACTTAAACAAAGAAATGCAAAAAATGATCAAACAGCTTACAAATGGCTTCCAACTGAAAACTGAGAACCAAGGCATAAAAACACATCCTAAAGCTTCCCATGAAGCACTAATCCCAAGGCCATCCACTATATACCCTGCTCCAGCCTTCTTGAACCTTGCACCATGGATTTTTTATTTTCACTAATTTATTTGGTATTTTTATGAATTTCTGATTTTGGCTAATAAACTGCTTTTAAGAGTATCTAATAGATTCAATAAGCTATATAGGGAGCTTATGTGGGCTTATGAGTCCAAAATAACAGTTAAGTAACAACATTCACCATATTGAGATTTTTGGATAATGCAAAAATTGCATAACATGAGATAAGACCTCAAAAGTGAAATTGATGATATCAAAAGTTTTATGTTACACTGGAAACATGAAATACAAGATTCAAAAGCTTTAAAATACACTGGAATTTAGAGTTAGACTAAAACGACATTAAAAATTAAAATTATACTAGATATATAATTACATTGCTTCAACCTTCTATTTATTGATCTTTTCCAACTATGTCGACACTCTTGAGAAAATCCCACCACATCTTGACCATTGGATTGAGCCAGATAATCAGTTTTGACATTTTTCACTTTTGGCGCCATTTTTCAATTGAGCAGGTTTTCTCATTAATTGGCTTTGGTTGATAGTGGAGGTGGAAGGAAAGTGTAATCAAGTGGGAAAATGAGGTGGAAATGGTGAGGTGGAGGTGAAACCATCACTGGTTTTGGCTAAACCAGTGTGGGAGAGACAATGAACAGGGATGGCGGTTTATCTGCTTTTAAATTTTGGGCCGGGTCAAGGTGTTGGGCCAGACATTGGATTGGATTAGATATTGAATCCGTTTGGTTTGTTAGCTTAAATAACCACAAGGACTAAAAATGTAATTCCACAAAACATGAAGGGTTGAAACTGTAGCTTTTCCAAGGCTATCATAAGGACTAAACCTGTAAATATTGATTAGTACAAGGACCAATATTGATTTTTTTCATTTTTGTAAATCCAGGGACCAAAACTGTCAAGTTTGAAACTTGAGGGACCAAACATGTAAATTCTCCAAAGTTTTATCATAAGGACCATTTTTGTCATTTATTAATAGAACAAGGTTAAAATTTGATAATTCTCACTTTTTAATTAACCAAGGACTATTTTTGACAATTTTCAAAATTAAAGGACTAAAGTTGTCATTTTGTGATTTTTGAACTTTAAAGGGTTTGTTTTGACAACTTTTGAATCTCATGGACCTTAAATGATATTTTACAAGTTTTTGAATTACCAGGGACTGTTTTTGACAACTTTTGAAACTTGGGGGACTAAAACTGCCAATTATGCAAACTTGATATGTTTTTCACCAGATTTTGATGTTTTTGCATTTAAAACATATAAAACACTTGTTTGTGATATTTTTATCATTTGGATGTGTTTCTGAGTGTTTTCAGATGTTTTTGGCATTCAAAACAGTACAAGAATGATGAGTATTTAGATACTCATCACTTATTTTGCTCTAATGCAGCTATACGACTATTAAACGCAGCTTCCATAGCAATCATCCTCTGGTAAAGTTGTTTTTTCGTCAGTGTTTAACGCAATCATCACTATCGCATTTTGCAACATCATGCTCCTCCACAACTCGAGTACGAACCTCAGTGCGGACGTGAACCTCCATGCGAACCTCTGTACGCAAAAACTTTCGGGAAACCCTTGCCTTAATCTTATCCCGTTTAACGGGATTATAGGGTCTTGCACATGAGGCATCTGGACTGTTAAAATACTCTAAGCTGGAAATCCACCAAGCTGATCCTTGTTCCGCAGCTGTTGGAACGATTTTTTTGTGGTGGTGGTTTTGTTACAATAAAAAGCTTCCCATAATCACTTTTGTGAAATGCTGTCACATTCCCCCAAGAAACACCCCGAGGAACAGCAGTATCATCTTTGTCCCACCAAAGCCTTGAGTTGGGAAACATTTCAAGAACAAAAATCTGTAATATAAAAAAACATTATGTTAGATGGCAACACATTTTAAAATATAACTTTTGACTTATGAAATTTGACTTTCACTTTCAAGATAACTTACAAAAACCATGGAATGATAATAACCATAAATGAGCAATCAGAAAAACAACTAAAGTGGGTAAAAACATGTAATTTTGCCAACATAAATTCATGTGTCTGTTGCTACTACCCAATGTACTTTTGGGTCAAAACAGGTACTTTTGACTTATGACTTTCACTTTCACTTAAACAAACAAAACTAGTACAATAAATCAACCAAAATCAACTAACTAGAAACAAAGTTTTATAATGAAATAATCCTAAACCTTAAAAAAAAAACCAGCTTTTAAATGCAATTTGTTTAAGAACAAATCAAAACCCACAAAAGATAATTGCAAACTTTCAACAATACAAAATAACAAATACTTTCCACAATCAAAGAAAAAACACGGTTTTATAGGGCATAGGCACATCAATGAAACCCTACTTAAAAAAAAGACCATACAAGAATGATGAATCAAAATCACACACAAACCACTTACTTTCATTAAAAAATTGACATAATTTTATTGATCAAATTTCATTTTTTGTAGATGGTGTAAGAAACCAACTAGTAATGTGAGATCTAGTTGGTAGGGAAAAAGCAAAATATAAAATATGTTAATAAAGGGCACTTTGGTCAATTCAATTAGAAACATCTCATTCCCTTCCAAAACAGCCCAAACATGGGCGGGTGATTTGTGGTCCAAAATCCTATTAAATCCCCCCTCACTTTTCATAGCTTCCTTTCCTCTTCTTTCCTCAAAATTTCTTAAGAACACAAAATATTTTTGTTGTCCCTACCTTGCTTTCCTTTTCTCTCATTTTATTATCTTGAAACACAGTGTAAATGTAACTGAGAATTCAAAGTGACTATAAAAAGATATGAGTAAAAAGCTAAAAGCTACAAACAAGCTACCAGAAGCTACAACTAGCTGAAATAAGTCTAAACTAACTAAGCACAAGCTCAAAGCTAATAAGCACTATTCTAAACTCAGATAAAAACAGCAAAAGCACAAGCCTGGCAAAGTGAACTCAATGTATGCTGAGTTCTTTGAAACAGGGCAATTTTTGTAAAAACAACCTACTTTGAAACAGGGCAAAGTGAACTCAATGTATGCTGGCAAAGTGAACTCAAATCTGATTTAGAAAATTATCAAAATTATATCTTGATGAAAAACACCAACCAAATTCTCAAAATCCAAAATTGCAACTGATTTGGACTAATAATGAGGAATTTAAAAATACAAAAGTAACCACACTTAGAAACTGATGAAAGGAATTTTGACTTTTTGAAAAACAGAGCATTCTAAATCACTAAATCAAATGGGTTGTAAAGTGGGTCAAAATGATTGTATTTGCCTAACAAACGCGTTTTAAGTGAAGTGAGACTTATAAATATCGTCATGGAGACATGAAGTGGTAGTGTGCACATTATCAGTTTACATATGACAAAAGTATACTAACAAACGCATTCACAACTTTTAATTTAACATTATTGACTTATATATAATTTGAAACCAAAAGTATACTAACCTTCAAAGCAAAAGCAAATCCAAACAAGCTATAGACTGCTTGGAAGGCCGCTCCCATTCTTGCATAGCCTTCCATATACGTCTTTCTGTTCTTAGAAACTAGATTATAGATCCTCTCATGAAACTCAAACCACATATGTTGCCCCCAAGGAAAAGAGTTCCATGCATCAAAATTATCAGCTAGAACCACAATTTCCTTAGTCATCACATGCCTCAACTCTTGACCCATGAAAACATAGTCCGCTGCTAAGAGCAAGCAAACACGGACAATATCCTCAACGGTTATGTGCACAAAATCCTGACTCTCAAGCATCCTCAAAAGGTCCTCACCCTTCAAATAACTATAACCGGGGAACACACGCTTCATAAAACTAGATTCAACATCATGCAAATGGTCTAAAGAGATTTTACCAAATCGAAATCCAGTAATAAGGCAAAACTCCTTCATACCAAGCTGTACACTGTGTCCCCCCCACATCAAAATAAAAAGGTGTATCAAATTTTCGATTGTCAACATTCCTTTGGTGTTGGAGCAGAAAATTAAGAACATGGTTATCATGATCAACTGTTCTAATATTTAACCATGGTCCAAATACCGTACTCCTAAACAGGTTAAATGAATCATCCTCCCTACAAGCCAACCTATCACGTATCTTGGTGAGAAGGGATAACCTAGTTCTTATGGTGACCCCCGCATTTACAACCTAATTGAAAATCAAAATGGTAAGAAAAATTAAACTTATGCAGTAAAACCCCCTAATAAATTAAAAGTAAACCCTAAATTGAAAATGAAAATAAAACTTACATGAAATTTAGAAGACATTGTTCGTGTTGTTACAGATGATGGATTGGGGCAAATGTGTTTGTGTTTCTGCATTATTTGGTGATGATCATGGTGATGTTTAAGAGTTTTGGTGATGATCAGTGGGTTGAAGAAGATCGGTGTATGTTGTTAATACTAATAAGTCGTTAAAACGTTTATTTATATTTTACGATCTTCTAATGTTTTGTCGATAACAAACGTAAAATCATTTTAACGAAACAAATAGAATACGTAAATAGTTTGAGTTAATAGTTTCCTAACACACTTACGTTTTCACATAAAACACTAAAACAAGTATAAGTGATTTTATGATTTAAATACATATGTACAACAACTAGTGTTTACATATTGGGTTAGCATATACTTAAACTAAGTATACTAAAATGGGTAAAAACAAGTATATACTAAATGGGTAAAAACTAGCAAATGGTATTGACCCATAACCCATGGTTTTATATATACCACTTAACCAAGTTCATTGTATCTAGAAAGAAAACCATGGATCAACCCATGACCCATAACCAAAAATACCCATGGGTAAAGAGGAGCGTTCCACGGATCCCTGGCTTTGTGCTAGCCGGATCCCAAGTGAAAGGGATCCGTGGGATCCGGGGAAACAGTAGAGAATTTTCTCTATAAATAGAGAGCCATTTCTTCCTTTCTATTTATCACTTCACACACATACTTCCCCCTAGTATTCTAACCCTCTAACCTCAGATCCAAGTGATCTATGTAGTTTGTCTTTTGTTTTTGTGTGATATTCTAGGTTCCTCTTAAAGGAAAGATCACCACTTCTTGAAGACGTGCAAGCTCAAGTCCATGAGTTGCCATGCTTCGTCATCATCAAGACAACGAAGGTTCTCTTGTTGATAGTTCTACTTTTCTCCATAGATGTTGGGTTAAAGGCATTAGTGAAGGATGCCGAAAGTGTCAAGACGAAGGCATTAGTGAAGGGTGCCAAGCGTTGTGTCAAAGGCATTTGTGAAGGATGCCGAAGAATTAAATCAAGTGGCATTTGGGAAGAATGCCTAGGTCGTATAATCGATGAGGTACATCGTTATACACATAAGTATTTGTTTATTTACAAGGATGGTGATATCCTTGATGGTGTTGTAACAAGGAGTAGATCTCCTTGAGATTAGGTGTTGTGTTGTGAAGGGTAGTAGTTCCTCCATAGTAATGGAACTAGGTACTTAGCCTAGTACCTAATAAAGGGTAGGCGACGTTGTGATAGGATTAGTTCTCCTAAGGTGTGAAAGAACTCGGTGGTTAGCCTAGCACCGTATAAAGGGTATGCGACGTTGTGTTAGGTGTGGTTCGCCTTGGTGTGAAGGAACTCGGTATTTAGCTTTGTACCGAAAAAAGGTTAAGCGACGTTGTGAAGGCTTCTCCGCCATAAGGAGTTGGTGTAGTGTTTACAAACTCTCGAGTAGGTGACTCGGGGAGTGGAGTAGGGCAAGGAAGGTGTCCTTGTAGCCGAACCACTATAAATTACTTGTGTCGTGGTGATGTGCTTCTTACTCTTTATCTTTCATTACACGTTTATATTTCTATCTATCAACGTCCAACATAAACAACCAAATAGATTGACATAAGTCGATCTAAATATTTAAAAGAAAGTTTTAAATTTGTAAAACTATTCAACCCCCCCCCCCCCCCCCCCTTCTAGTTTTCCACATGTGTGTTTAAGAGTTTTGATGTGTGTGTTTAAGAGGAATGGTGTGTGTGTTTTATGTGTAAAACGTGACAAAAACTGAAAATATAAATAATTATTTTAAATATTTAATTTGTTCATTCCCGAAAAAGTTAGATTTTGTACCGAAAAGGTTAGATTTGATTCCTTACATGTGTTCATTTCCAATAAAGTTATGTTAAAATCGCACATTCGCACATTCACCGTTCGCACATTTGTATAAAAAAGTCAAACAAGGCATTGATAGTGACTGTAGTTGCCAATGATTGAAAGAGTATTTATTGTCTGGACACGTGTCAATATTCTAGTGAAATCGCACATTCGCACATGACCAAATTGGGAAGAAACTTTATTTTTGTACCTCAAAGTGATCACTATCCATCTTTTTGTCCCCTTTTGGGAATTACCCCTTTTATTTATGTATTCTCATGCAATTAACCTTTAAGTAATGTTATATTCTAGGTCGAATCTTTTCTTATATTTCGGATAAAATCTTTTTTATTTGGCGGGTCCACAAATCTTATGGAATGGAAAAGGGTAAAACTATAAATTACGTATATTTCGTCCAACGTGACAAAATGCTTTAAAAGCTTACCTTATTTTATCTTGCTGGTTAGAAAAACTTTGGGAAAAATATGATAGATAGGCTTACATAACAGACCTACAAATAAGCTTATACCATTTATATTTTAACAAATTTTAAACACTTTTTTTTTTTCATATTAACTAATTAAATTTTTAACTTCATCAATCATAATTGTAGGACACAACATTATATATATATACTAAAACACATTGGGGCATGAACAGTACATGCGCATGAACAGTGCGCAAAAAAAAAAAAACAAAAAAAAAAACAAAAAAAACTTTAGCAAATTCATTCCCGTGAATAAAATGATCGAGGGCAACGCACTCCCGTCGCAACGCGCGGGTTAACCCGCTAGTTTAGGTCTATAAATCATTCTTCAAACAAGAAACTGCGAAAGTGTATTTGATGTGGTCAAACTTTTAACTTCTTCTGATATTGCCTTAAATTACTCAAAAGTTATCTACACGCAGTATACGGCATCTCATCATCAGGGAAGATGCTAAGGGGGGAGGGAGTGGAAGTTTTGAACCCTAATACCCTAAGGGTGTCACGTCACTTCTATCCAATAAAAACCTTCCAACTCAAAACTACCCCAATACTACCCTAACACTACCCTAACTAGACGGAGTGGTACCCTAGTACCCGATTTTATTTTTATTTTTTTTTTAATTTTTTTTTCATATATTTTTAATAATAAGTAATACTCCTCAAAACAAAATTTTTTTTTTATTACTCCTCCTTCGTCTTCCTCCTTCCCACCTGCAAAACAACCAAAACAATTTTTTTTTTTTTTTTTATTTGGGCTAAAGTAGCGCTTGAATCCACACAAAACGCTCCCCAACGTATACATTTGCAACGTTCACCTTCGGCTTCCCAACTCGCAAATCCAACCCGCCCCCCTTACCCGAGCTACACGGAATGGTGTAGCCGTGCGGGTTCGTGAACTCGCCCCCCAACCCGACTCCCACTTCGTCATGCCTAACGAATTATGCATAACAACACATTAATTACCGTATATTCATTTAACAAGGGTAATAATTAAACCTCGATAACCATGCTACTTTCTTTTGCAAGTATTTTGCCAAAAGATATAAATAAGTGGAATCTTTGATATACGAGTAGCTCATTTTCTTTATTACTGTTATTTACTTAACTCATATTTGAATATGAAGTATAAATATCTAATTTTTAATAATAAAAAAAACATTGTTCATTTTTGTACAAAAATTTTTGAAAGATCTATAAATATAATGCAATTTTTATTTTTATAATACATAAATAATAAACATTATATCAAACAATTGAGTCATAAAATTAACACATCATAGCAACGTGAATATAAAGTGTTAAAAAAATATTTAAGAACACTAGAAGGGTACCCGAGCAATGCGGCAGCGGGTACCCGATGACTATAATATGATTGAAATAAATGAAATAAAGGTTAAAGTTGTAAAAATTTGAATTAAAATAAAATAAACCCACTAAAAATATAAAAACTAAAAACTCATAAAAATATATTAAAATGGATGTTGAATTAAAGAGCATAAAATTTTAGAAAATATGGTGAAATTAGATTATAATATAAATAAGTAGATAAAAAGATATTTTAATTTGAAAATAAATATGAATTTTTAGTTGAGAAGTGACACATGTCATTTTATAATTGGAGCTCCTTATCTTAATTTTTGGTGGTTAGGAGTTAGGCTTGGAGTTTGTTAGAAGTTAGGCTTTTTGTTTGTTAAGAAGTGACACATGTCATCTCATGATTGAAGCTCCTTATCTTAAATTTAAGCCTTCTAAAATTAGAAGGCTTATTTTTTAAGCCTTCTAATTTTAGAAGGCCTAAATGCATTATAAAGTAGTATAGATTGTATTGTACTTTTATGTCTCAAGTAGTCATATATTGTTGATATATTATATTCCCATGCTATTAAGCATCTTACCATTAATCACGTTATATACGTTAGTCCAACCATAAAAATTTATACATGTATATGTAGTCTATACATATAACCATGTATAAACTACATATAACCATGTATAAACAAATAAACGAACACAAACCTAGTTTGGTTAACGAGCCTTTGAGATTAATTTCCTTTATCACGTTATATACGTTAGTCCAGCCCGAAATGAGCTCGAGTTTGTGAAATTTTTTGCGAGTTCGAGCTCGAGCTTAATATATGAGGGTCGAAACGAGCTCGAGCTTTATATATATAAATAAGCCGAGCTTGAGCTCGATAGACTCGGACTCGACTCGTTTCCACCTATACTTTTATTATAGGAGAGATTATTTCAATATACGTTTCTTGCAAAATTAAAAATTGCAAAAAGTAATGTAAACAAGCATCTTGAATGAAATTTACGTAGAAGTAAAATAAGAAGTTAGTAATTAAAAGAAAAAGAAATATTTTTTGCATAAAATCATAAATTACGGAGTACTAATTAGAGCATTTACAATGCATCAAGTCTTAAAGACTTGATGCATTTAATGCAAATCTAGTTTAATGACCAAGACTTGTATGAAAGACTTGGTGTTTATCAAGCTTTTCCAAAAAGCTTTTCAAAAAACTAGTTATGCAATGCAAAAAACTATATCAAAAAGCTTTTTGTAATAGTAAAAAGTCTTTATTTGATTTTTGCATTGTAGATGCTATTAGAAGAAAAAAAAAATCTTTATTGAGTCGTAACTGGAATACAAGATTAGTGTTTTACCATGGGTCCCACTTTATTTATACCATTTGCAAAAACGAGCTAAAAATAGAACTCAGTTATCAAGGTTTAGTTGACTTTTTTTATTAACAAATCAATGATTGTGTAATCATTTTGGTGTATTTAGACATTCCCTTTTAATATATTTGGTGTAATCATCAAGGTTTAATTTTTTTATGATTTAATTTCATCATATTTTTTAAAATTTTGTCCTCTTTAATTCAACGTCTATTTTAAAATATTTTTATGAGTTTTTAGTTTTTACATTTTTAGTAGGTTTATTTTATTTTGATTCAAATTTTTAATAAAAAACCTTGATAACTGAGTTCTATTTTTAGCTCGTTTTTGCAAATGGTATAAATGAAGTGGGACCCATGGTAAAACACTAATCTTGTATTTATATGTTGTCAATACTATTATTTTCAATCATATTTAGCCTATCTCTACTATAAATAAAGAGAAAATGCATTTACATAAAAATTCTCAATGTGAGAAATGTAAAATTAATAATCTACTCCCCAATATTATACACGAGTGTAGAAACCCGCGCGATGCAGCGGGATTGGCTTATAAGGACTTATTTTGTAGCGACACTTAAACTTCAGGGGCTGTTCTTGCCAAGTTGTGAAACTTTGCATTTAATGTTCGGACTTACTTTGCAACGATACTTAAACCTCAGGGACCGTTTTTGCCAAGTTATGAAACTTTGCATTTAATGTTTGGACTTAGTTTGCAGCGACACCTAAACCTGAGGGGCCATTCTTGCCAAGTTGCAAAACTTTGCAATAAATGCGGGGGGACACGTGTCGTGTCCACATCAAATCCCCGCATTTTAGTTAATATATATAATTATAGAGGAAATTTTCAAATGCTTACTCTTATTTTGGTGCTTACCAAGAGACAAATCCTCACCTAGGGGTGTAAACGAGTCGAGACAGCTCGCGAGCTATTCGAGATCGACTCGTAAACTACTCAAAATCGACTCGGTATAAACGAGTCGAGCTCGAGCTACTCGAGTACACTTTCGAGCCGAGTTCGAGCTCGAATATGCCCAGCTCGTGAGGCTCGCGAGCCCTTATCGAGCTTTAATAATATTACACTTTTACCCTTTTATATACATATAGTTACGTAAAATCGAGTCGAGTCGAGCTTGATATGCCCATTTTTCATCGAGTTCGAGCTTTAATGTGACAACTCGCAATTTCAGGTCATTTCTCAAGTTTCACTATTTCATCATTTATCGTAAACTAGGTTTGCGTGTTCCAAATTCGCGTAACCTTAATGATTTAGCGGCAAATTTATGATCATATCATCACGAACATTTCATATGGACTAAGTTTAGTCTACATTTCATTAGCATCATTTGCATCATGTTAGTTCATTCATGACATTGCATTTCACATTAAACGCGTAAATTTTATATTAAATAAACGTTATCGCGTGAGTTATTATTTTGAATATTTAATCCATTACTTCTAAAAATGATCCCGACATATTTTTATACTTACATTTAGTTTATAAAAACTATATTTTGAGTTTACCTAGTGTTTTAAATTTATTTGGTATATAAATCGTTAAAGTTATATTATTACGACGTTTTTCTTAAAAACTACTCGGTAATTATTTTATCACTCAAATTTTACAAGGAATGTATTTTTATAATTTTTATGATATCAATATACTCTACTTTGATCTATTAAAAACTTCTTTCACCTAAAATTTCCTTAAATACACTAATATATATAATCTTACAAGTTACATTTTTACTTATACATTTCCTACACTTATTACAATAATTATACATAAGATATAAAAAAAAAAAAAATAAATAAAAAAAAAAAATAAAAAATTACCAAATCCCTCCCCCCTTGGCCGACAAGGGGAGGGTTGTCATTTATGGATTGGTATGGTTCTTGATTGACTAGATTTATACATAATACATTAAGTCTTACTTATACATTTTTTTTCTCATTCATTCTCCTCATAATTCTTCAAGTGTTAGCAAAAGTTTCTCTCTTTGTTTCTTCTCCATTAAAAACCGGCCATAGAAGGGTTATCAAAGGGATCATCCAAAAAATTTCTCAAGCAAGCATAAACAATCTAGAATCACACTCTTAATAAGGTTTTGAAATAAAAACCTAGAGTGTTTAGGCTAAAACCTTGTTCTTTGCACCTCATCATAATACTTGTAAGCATATCATTTATATTCTTCATTTTTCCTTATCATTACATATGTATTTTATCATTTTCATAGCAAACATGCAAGACTTATGTTGATTTATACCATTTTTACATGATTTTAGAGTTATATATATATAAAAGGTCATCCTATAATTATCCCCTTGGTATATGTTGGTCTTGATGATGTCTAGGAACCCATGACACCCTAAGAAGGTGTATGGTAGGATTAGATTAGCTTTGGAGTTGATTTGAAGGGATTAGAATAGGTTTGGTACGAGAAAAACTATTTTCGATAAGTATAAAAAGTGTTCTGTCCTTGTTTTGTTTTTCTGGAAAATCCGACAGTAGGCACGAAATTTTGGCCTTGATATTTAGAAAATATACTTTAAAACGAATCCGTGGCCGCTTGAACGGATTAAAACGGAGTTATAACGAAGAAGTTATGAATTTTTAAAGTTTGACGACGAAATATATATTTTTCAGAAATTTCAGCATACTATTTTTGGTTTGTACGAGTCAAAAACGAGCCTTAAGCTTCACAAATTATTTCGACTTGTCAAAAATATATTAGTATACTTCGATACGAAGCTAAGGACGTATTATACGTAGAAAACGGATTTGAAACGACTAAGATATGCACGTTTTCATAAACTTGCCGTAACTATTATTTTTAGAAAAACTATATTATTTTTACGAGATAAGTGTTACGGTAACTAAAATGACCATGTTGACGGCTGTTTTTAACTATGATGTAGAACTTTTTGAAACGAAATGTCTTCTAGTAAAATCAAGATCACCAAGCATATTTTCTAAAACGACCAACCGTTTGTATAGCGGAGTTTTAATAAATTAATTACGGTTGCTTAAACTTGGCCGAAACTCACTTTTTTTACACAACAATTAGACAAAATCACCATCTTTAACCCTTATTATCTTTATGTTCGAGACCTTTATGTCGAAAACTCCTGAACTGAAACCTCTAGATTTTGATACAAACTTTCCAAAACCGTCGAGTTCGTTTCCTAACGATCGACGTACACCATTTTCCGACTAGTTTTTCGAAGCCATTTTTGTCACTTTCATGAAATTTCCGACGACATTATTTTACGACAAAAAGTGATAAATTCACTATAAATCATTACGAAACTATTGTAGGATGACATTTTGACGTAAATACTTGTAAAGAAATTTTTGAAGGGTCAAGACGTCAAAAGAGTATTTTTCGACGATAAGTATTATTTTCAAAACTCGCAAATGGTATAAATAACATACGAAATGCATGCATAACATTACATCATAACTCATTACATATCATATCATTCGTAATAGGTCCAGATTAAAGTATCCCGATACATCTCAGTGTACTCACTCTTGTCATTATACCAGTTTATCAAGTGAGTTTTCATAGCCCCGATTTATTCAAGTTTTACTTATTTCAAACCTACGGGGGAGAATACATTGCACAACATTTTTATTACGATACCAAGTATGTTAAATTCATTTACATTGCTTAAGTTACAACGTTGCCAGTTAAATGTCCCCATTTCAAATGCATGAGCCGTTAATTTCCTAGAAGCATGTGTGAGTGGATAGATCTATCGAGGGTGACACCTCCATCCGGGTTGGTGAATCCCAACTAGTCATACGGATGCATTTCATTCATAAACATTATTAGAGTTGTTTGGCAAGACACTCTATTGGGGCGAACATCAGTCGGAGCTTCGGTATCATGCGCTTAAGCAATTGTAACATTATTTTGTGACATCATTGTCATACCTGATTTATACTTGTGGTAGTCGTATAAACATTTACATAAACCTATGAACTCACCAACCTTGTGTTGACACTTTTAGCAATGTATTTTCAGGTAACTAAGACATAATCATCATGGCATGGCTAAGGAACCCCCTTTTGAGTCGCGGCGTCGACTTATATTATTGTACATTGGCACATTCTTTCAAAACATCGTTTGGACTTGTAATCTACTTATATTTCCGCAAACTTTATAAACTTTTGGGACCTATACTTTGTAACTCTGATTATTTTATTAAATCAAACGATGTATTTTCCAAACGACACTTTAGGTCGTTCAATATAACTGTGATTGTGATGCTATGATAGTCAATCCCCAGGAATTCCATTCCGCTGCAAAACAGGTAATTTGGGGGTGTGACATTTAAAAGTGGCAGTAATCGAGCTCGAGTCGAGTTTCGAGCTCGAGTTTGAGATGACGAGCCGAGCTCGAGCTTGAAATCCAAAGCTCAAACGAGCTCGAGTTTTACTAATCGAGTCGAGTTCGAGCTTGGCAGTACTCGACTCGGCTCGGCTCGTTTACACCCCTATCCCCACCATCCATCTAGTTTGATCTAATGGTGAGGATAAACATAAGATTTAATATGGAAACCTAAGTCCATATTTTTTTCTCCTTTTTCTTTGTCTTTTTGTCTTTCTTATTTATTAATTTTTTTTTTCTTTTTTTTGGAATTCACGTTTTTACTTCAAATTCATGTTTTTTTTAAAAAAATTTAAATTAACGTTTTATTTATTTTAATTTCATATGTTTTGGTCCGCTTTTTTACGTTTTCGTCTGTTTTCGTACGTTTACATCCGTTTTCTGACGTTTTTGTCCGTTTTCTGACGTTTTCATACGTTTATGTAGGTTTTCGTCTGTTTTCAGACGTTTTTGTCCGTTTTCATACGTTTTTCGTCCGTTTTTACGTTTTCATCCATTTTTGGACATTTTCGTCTGTTTTCGTCCTTTTTCATTCGTTCTCGTCTGTTTTCTTACGTTTTCGTTTGTTTTCAAACACTTTTGTCCATTTTCTTACGTTTTCGTTCGTTTTCATACGTTTTCGTCATTTTTCTTTCGTTTTCGTCCATTTTACCTTTTCAGAAGTGTTTTTACGCTTTCATACGTTTTCGTCTGTTGCGACCGTTTTCTTACGTTTTCGGCCATTTTCATCCATTTTCATACGTTTTTGTCTATTTTTTAGGTTTTCATGTATTTTCGTCCGTTTTTAGACGTTTTCGTCTGTATTTTTTTCGACCGTTTTCAGACGTTGTCATCCGTTGTTTTACATTTTCGTTCATTTTTAGACGTTTTCATCTGTTTTCAGACGTTTTCATCCGTTTTTATACGTTTTCGTCCGGTTTCATACGTTTTCATCCGTTTTTATACGTTTTTGTTCGTTTTTTTTACATTTTCGTCCATTTTTAGACGTTTTCGTCCGTTTTCAGACGTTTTCATCCATTTTTGTACGTTTTCGTCCGGTTTCATACGTTTTCATCCATTTATATACGTTTTTGTTCGTTTTTATACGTTTTTGTCCGTTTTCATACGTTATTATACGCTTTTCATTCGATTTTATACGTTTTTTTCCGTTTCAGACGTTTTCATTTTGATATTTGTAAGTAACACTTATTTATCTCTTGTCATATAACACTGTAAGGAAGATGAAAAATATTACATTCTTCATCATGTATTTGATATTAGTTATTATACTCAACTAAGAATGTGATGGTTGTGTTTTTGAAAATATTTAAGAAGATTTTTGTGTTTTATGATATTATGAAATATTAGAAAAGTTGTTCAACTGAAAATAAGAGATGTTATGATACTTTGGTTAGACTTGTGGTGGATTTTTCTATTTAATGGAGACACTGTGCATGTTTCGATAGGTTTAATAGCGGGATTTGAAAATATCTATGGTTAAATCAGCAAACTAAATAAGATATGGTTGAAGATAGCACACTTCTTTAAAAACAAACTGAGGAAGCTCAAACACCTGTGATATCAGAGGTGATATCACCTCACTTGTGATATCACACGTGATATCATGTGTGATAACACTGGTGATATCACCTGTGATATCATGTGTGATATTACCGGTGATAGCATGTGTGATATCACCTGTGATATCATGTGATATAACAAGTGAGGTGATATCACCTGTGATATCATGTGTGATATCACAGGTGATTGAGCCTACTCAGTTTGTTTATAAAGATGTGTGCTTTCTTCAACCATAACTTCTTTAGTTTGCTGATTCAACCATAGATATTTTTAAATCGTGCTATAAAACCTATCGAAACATGCATAATGTATCCATTAAATAGAAAAATCCACCATAAGTCTAACAAAAGTTTCATAACATCTCTTGTTTTCAGTTAAACACCTTTTCTAATATTTCATATTATCATAAAACACAAAAATATTCCTAAATATTTTCAAAAAGACAAATAAGAAAATGAACAGAATCATCACAGTAATATAATAAGTGATGTTTATTATCATTTCTTTCATATATACTTGGTAAAATACTAAATTCTTATCACATTTGGTATGAATTTAATATTTCACATTCTTAGTTGAGTATCACAACTGATAACACATACATGATGAAGAGTGTAATACTCTTTATCTTTCTTACATTGTTATATCACAAGAGATAAATAAGTGTCACTTAAAAATATCAAAATGAATAAAAATGAAGCAAACTATAAAAATAGAGACTTGACATATTTTCAAAATCAAACAAGTGTTGCATTAAATTAGCATTTTTTTTTAACAGAATAAGAATTCACCTAAAGAGATTTTAACCTTTTTATTTCTACTAAGAGTATAATATAATAAGTGATAGATAACATTGGTTGCATTAAAAAAATATGCGCTTGTCAATTGCGATGAAATGCACAAAAACTATCTTATAACTGAAAATTATAAAAAAATTAGAAAACATATAGGTGATAATACATAAAAATATACAGAGAAATGAAATATCTCAGGTGATATTAAAGGTTAAAAAAACATACTTGTTTGTTTATGAAATATTGCAAGTGATATTAGACATTAAATTTTTTTTAAATAAAATATCAAAATTGATATTAGACATGTAATATAATAAAGTTTAATTATAAGCATGAAAACGTATGAAAATAGACGAAAATGTATAAAAACTGCAAAAAACGGACTAAAACGTATGAAAACGGACAAAAACGTATAAAAACGATTGAAAAGCGTATAAACATGTATGAAAACGGAAAAAAAAAATGTCTAAAAACGGACGAAAACGTATAAAAGCTGATGAATATGGACGAAAATGTATGAAAACGGACGAAAACGTCTGAAAACAGACGAAAGCGTCTAAAAATGGACGAAAACGTAAAAAAATGGACGAAAGCGTATATAAACCTATGAAAACCGATGAAAACGTAAGAAAACGGACAAAAACGTAAGAAAACAGACAAAAACGTATTAAAACGGACGAAAACGTAAGAAAAAAAACGAAAAAGGTATGAAAACGAACAAAAACGTAAGAAAATGGACGAAAACGTAAGAAAACGAACGAAAACATAGGAAAACAGGCGAAAACGTAAGATAACGGACGCAAACGTATGAAAACGGACAAAAACGTAAGAAAACGGACGAAAACGTATGAAAACAGACGAAAATGCAAGAAAACGGACAAAAACGTAAAAAACAGAAGAAAACGTAAGAAAACAGACGAAAACGTAAGAAAACAGACGAAAACGAATGAAACGTATGAAAACGGACGAAGATGTAAGAAAACGGCCGAAAACGTAAGAAAGCTGACGAAAACGTATGAAAACGGACGAAAACGTATGAAAACGGACAAAAACGTAAGAAAACGGATGAAAACAGACGAACACGTAACAAGACTGACGAAAACGTAACAAAACGGACGAAAACGTATGAAAACGGACGAAAACGTAAGAAAACAGAGGTAAACGTAAGAAAACGGACGAAAATGTAAGAAAACAGACGAAAACGTTAGAAAACGGACAAAAACGAATGAAAACGGACGAAACCGTAAGAAAACAGACGAAAACGTATAAAAAGCGGAAAAAACAGACAAAAAAGAAAAGAAAAAAAACGTATGAAAACTGACGAAAACGAGGGGGGGAAAAACGCGAAATTGAAAAAAGTGATTAAAAAAAAGACAAATGATGAGAAAATAAATAAGAAAAATAAAAAGAAAAGAAAAAGACAAGAAAAAAACATTGACTTAGGTTTAGACATATTAAATCTTAGGTTAATCACCACCATTAGATTAAACTAGATGGAAGGTGGGAATTTATCTCTTAGTATGCAAGGATTATTTAGTATGCAAAATAAAGTGCCTCTACATTCATATACTTTTCTTCCATAACTACTTACTAGAAGGGTACCCGCGCAATGCGGCGGCGGGTACCCGATGACTATTTTGTAGTGAACAAATGTTTTTCATTTTTACGTCTAATTCACGTAAGTTTCTCTCTTTTCAACTCCGCTTCTTCCCGACCACTAAAGAAAACTCATAAAAATATAACAAAAGGGATGTTGAATTGAAGAGCACAAAATTTTAAAAAATATGGTGAAATTAGATCATAAAAAAATTAAAAAGATTAAAAGATATTTAAATTTAAAAATAAAGGTGATTAATTAGTTAGGAAGTGACATGTGTCACCTCATTATTGGAGCTCTTTATTTTAGTTTGTTAGAGCTCCTCTCTTTTTGTTATTTTTTAGTTAGAGAAGTGACACATGTCACTCAATGATTGGAGCTCCTTATCTTATTTTTTTTAATTCTTTCCATAATAAGCAAGTAAAAAAGTTTGAATTTTTAAGTCTTCTAATTTTAGAAGGTTTAAATGCATTATAAAGTAGTATAGATAACGTAAAAAGTTCGAACCAATAAACAATATTCACTCATTTCATACACGAAACATATAAACACAATTTCGCAATTATAACCATTTGCCAATAAAATTTTCGACGTTATACACGAGTATTTGCCTAGTAGGTCCATAATCCGAACAAACTTGTGTTAAGTTTTTAGCGTTAAGTTTTCACCTATTTTTTAAGCTTAGGCGTTAAGTAAACATTGTTATGAGTTTTCACCTATTTTTTTCTCTGATTTTGTTTACTTTATAACATTAATAAATGAAGCGTTAGTACACATTATTTATTTATTTTGATACAATAGTTGACAATTAAAATAACACAAACTTGTGTTTCCCGTATTGTATTATTTGCTCAATTAAAAATCAATTGTATTGGTACATGAATCAAACAAGCATGGAACCCGCCGCGTTGCGGCGGGGGTGTTTGCTCTATTTTTCGATCTTTGTAAGTGTAAGAAATTGTTGCACAATAATTATGGTCAATACATTATCACATTGTTGTACAATTTGTATCCCAGCTTAGTAACAATGAGTGTGGAAACCCGCGCGATGCAGCGGGATTGCTTTTGTAGACGTGAGTTTGGATAAGGACTTTTTTTGCCAAATTGCTCAAAAGGACTTACTTTCCAGCGCCACTTGAACCTCAGGGGCTGTTTCTGCCAAGTTGTGAAACTTGGCATTTAATGCGTGTGGGTGTGAACTGCATTTAATGCATGTGTGTGTGTGGAGACACTGTACACCGCTCGCTCTATAGTATATAGAGTAATAACAGAAGCTGCACATGTTTATTGTTAATACACAAAAGTCCATGATATGCATCAAGTAACCTTGGTTGCCATCTGCAACATGAATGTTTCTATTATTGATCTAATTCTTGGAACTTAAAGCTGTATACAAATTGTACTTGTAGTGCTCCTGCAAAAGCACAAATAATCTTTAAATGTTAAAAACTTAAGATAGGCATGAGAAAATATGCATTTATAATTTAGTGATTCAAATTTCATAGACCCATAAAAAGCTCCGGTAACGACTTCATAATTTCAGGATAAAGTTGTTTAATTGCCCTTTTTTATCACTAAGCATGTTACCTTAAGCATGTCCAAACAACGGTCTTTCTGATGTCCAAACAGCGTATAGAAAGTGTGTAAAATACCACATTAACTGTCCAAACAGCCTTTAAAGTCTTTCAAAGCTTGTAAAAATCAATGCGGAACACGTATAAAATATTCAATGCCAAATTTAGCTGGAAAAATAGAACTGGGTTGACTGTGGTTGCTTAAAGCCCGGTCGGTCACACTGGGTTTGAAATTTTTTAGAACCAATTTATTTTGGCAGGTTATCTAGGCCGGAACCAATTGAACGGGATAAGACTCTTTCAGAAAAAAGGTTGCACATATAAGATTCTATCCTTCAAACGTATATTGTTTTCAAAAGTTAATAAGGCTGAAAGTTTATTAATCATTTATGCATATGCATCATCTTTGTGTAAAAAACATTATGGAGCATCTTGGGCTGACACACATAAGCAACAAACATGTATTTCTTTAATACAGTGATGTTTTTTTATCGTGTATCGAGTTAACATGGATATGTAGTAAATGAACGGAAAAAGGGACGCACTTGTGGAAAGCTTTCTGAATTTGTCTATGATTTGCATCCTTTTTGACTCCTAGCACCTGTTCAATTTAAGTAAAGAAACATGTAGAATACCGTTAGCAATAGATTTTGGCGTTTATAATTGTAATAATCAGATTATCAGTTGTTGGGGTGTTTGTAAAATTCGACTTTTTCAAGAAAAAGAGCTAAGACGTCAAGAAGGGGTTATATTTTATTGTAAGCATTATATTTTGAAATTTATCATCTGAAACTACTTATTTGACACCTAAATAATCCCACAATCAGAAATATAACTTTTACATCCATACAGTCACAATGATCAATTGAAAAACCTAAATCCAAACACCCCTGAATTTAATAGTAAGTAATTTTACCCGCTGACATTTATTTTCCAACGAAATGATATGATCATTGAAATCCAGACAGGTTTCGTTGGCCATCTTTTACACCTGGAAACATCCGAAAATGATATTTTAAGCACCTTTCATACATCCCTATAACATAAGTGGCCAGGGTATTCGGAATTCCAACGTATCAGTAATGAAAAAAGGTATCGAGTATCACCTATTGAGCATAATCAATCGCTTAAGGTAGGAAAAACTAATTTGTTATGCAGTTGCTAAGGCCGATGGTCTGAAACTACAGGTTACCTGGATGCAAAGTAAAGGCCTGCGTATGTGCTTTATAGACTGTGCACTGCCCGATTTCGAGTAGTAGTAATCAGCAGGTGGTCCACCTTCATAAGCACTATCAGATTCTGCAAGTAACGTTTACCTGTCAGTTAGAATGTAACCCAGAGTCAGAACCTCCTGAAAAAAAAAGTGGCAAAATAAGAACGGAGTAAATGAAAATGGCATCTATGAAGATAGATGTATGAAACTATGCTAATATATCAAATGATTTAGCTTGAAGTTAATACGCTCTACTTAACTTTAGGTAACTTAAGTTGGGCCATGATTTATCTCTAATAGGTTATTATGCACAATAAGCATTCATGTGAGGAATTAATCATTCTGATATAGTGGGGCATATGTATAATCTGTTTCGACCCAAAATCCAAAATGACCCATTTCCACCCGACCCCTGACTTTGTAGACCTGGCCTTCAAAATGACACTCTTTAATCCGTTACCTGAACTGCCGTATCTCAGCCTACCATTTTTCAAAGCGATACTCTTCTTTAGACCTCACATGCGCCATTTGGATAAACTTTTGCTGTTTTTCTACATTAAAAAAGCCGGTATTAATATGGCAACTAATAAGAAAAATTTTAAACATAGATATTTTAGTAATTAAACACTTGGTTCACCTATAATTCGTTTGCTTCTGTTAGCAATTTCTGGAAAATCTAACCCCAATGTTGTTCATATACCCCCTTGGACTTTCCAAACATTACAATATACATCACTACAAACTGAAGAAGAATCACATATTTCACTATAAAAATATTTCAGAATAAAATCTTGCCATTCTCATACGCAAAATCAAGATGCGGTTAAAGTGCTGCTTATGATGTTCACTTCTCTGATATGCACCAGCTCTGTCCTTAACCCACGTGAACATTTCCAACAGATGGTGTCATATACCTCGATTAGAAAGCAAAAAAATCCAGAAATTACATGAGCAAATTGGTACTAAGTTATGGTTGCTTACATATTCAAGACACGTCTACAGGCAACACTTGCAAAAATGTTGATGTGATGAACTGGTAATAATGATCTTTCAGATGACCACGTATAACTGGCCTGAAAAAAATGCAACCAAAAAAATTCAAAAGAGGAGCCAACTAAATTTACAGAACTAAGGACGACATACAAAGTATATAAACAATTTCTCTTCATTATCTTGGAGAAGTCAAATTTGTTAAGGATTCTTTAGATACCGAGTTTTTTTTGCAGTACTCAATAAAAGCTTTCTTTAACTTCCATTGACTTTCTTTGAATTCATTTTTTTTGTGACCAACACATACAAAAGATATTGGTTGCCATGCTTTGCAAAGACCCATAATACTAAAAGTTTTCAACTACCTGTAGGGCTAAGCAGGTATATTGAACCTTTGAGTATTGATGTTGCATTGGACTGTTAACTGTACGTGTTCACTTAGCGCTGGAATGAGTTCGTACTGTAACTTGGATCTTCGACCAATAAGATTCTCACTGAAAATCGATCTGAACGAATCACGCAAACAGAAGATTTCATAAGGGATAAACGAAGGCTCAAATGGTAAATATAACTTTAAGAATCCAAGAAAATGTACAAACATTGAATCTTTATTAAAACGTGGGTAGTTGCTATTGGTCGTTAAAAATGATTCTGACTATGCGTTTCTTTAGCTCAAATGGGAATTTTGGGTGTTCCGATGGTTGCCACTTTCTAAGCAGATAAGGGGTTGTTTGGATAGCTAATTAAAGGGTTTTTATTTACTTAAAAATAACGACATAAGCAGTTATAAGCAATCTCAAACAACCTATTCCTTTAACTAAGCAATCGGTACATATTTGAATCGTCAATATGCATATCTAAACTTGTAAGACACTGAGTTTTAGCAACCGCTCGAGCATCTAGTGTCTTTCTAATACATCACTGAGAACCAATAAAAGCGAACACTATCATCCTCGCTATGATTCACTGGATGATATAAAAATGATGGCAAACACTTTTCCATTTATTCACATTTCGCAAACCTAAGAATCAGATAATTTTCTGTAAAGCCCAATCCAAAACACCCACATAAACCGGCAACTAACAACTATCATTCACAATATTCAAAACGATTCAACATTATACCTGAAAAAACATTGCAGTATGCAAAGTAGACGGATTCGGAGGTGGCCTAGTAGTCGAATTATTTCCATAATCCCATGAACGGCTTCATCCGCGCAGTCCCTGCATATGTCGAAAGAGCACATGATTAAAATCCCTATACACCAATATCAAGAAAGCCTATTTACTAATCTTGGATATCTGTTAACTTATTTACTAATCAATGAAACATTCAAACAAAAGACCGTTTGTTCGACGTCAACTTACCAAATATATTACATATAGCGCTAAACAAAAAATATAATGTAGAAAATAAAGTACACCTTGAATAGCCAGTATCCCGAGCTTGAAACCCAAACACGAAAAATGTTGTAAAGTATTACAAACCACATACAATCAACATCTCCTACACATGCTAACTTGAGTCTGTTTTTCTTGTTTGTAACCAACAAATACCACATGAGCAAAAGCAAGATATTAACAGTAGCATCCAACAACACTCTGCAACAACAAATTGAGAATTCAATAAGCAAATCCCACTGCCACTTGACAACCTTTTATTCCTTTTTTTTAATCCTTCAGATTGTTTATTTATTTTTTCATTGATGTAAAACTAATAATTTGTTGAAAAAATATGTTTGAACTTCAGCAGTTACCTTTAACCCGGAACAGAAGCGCAAAAGCAATCCAACAACATGTTAACCTGAAAAAAAAATTCAAACAGTTAACACATACACTAATCATATAGTATTAATAAACGAAATTACAAATCAACAAAACTATACTTTTGACACCAAGATATAGCCGCAGCGAAAAACAAAATCCAACGAAAATTGAAAGAAGCAGGATCACTTTTTTGTTATTCCTGTTATAGGATCGAGCACGATATTAACTTGCTTCCAACAAAAAAAAAAGGAAAAGCCCAAATCAGAAAAAAGATTATTTTTTACCTTCACCATTAAACTTAATACCAGTGTGCAATCAAACACCTCTCCACCAATACGACGTTCGTTTCATTGACCCGTTTGCACGATATTAACTGTCACCACATATATTATCAAAAGATTCACTTACCAATTACAAACATGCACAAAAAAAAAAAAAAAAAAAAAAAAAAAAAAAAAAAAAAGATCACCGATTATTCTAAAAACAATCCAAATTAAAATAACGGAAAAAAAAAGTTATCAAGAATCACATACCAGAATTCATTATAACAGTAATCATAAATTAGCGAAAAAAATTAAAGAATCATATACCTTCGATAAAAAAAAATTATCCTTCTTCGCAATTCATGCATCCCACTCAAGAGAGTACGAACCTGCCATTAAACATAAAACCATGAATAAAAATACAAACTTTTTATAATAAAAATTAACTGGAATTAAAAAAAATGAAGAACCCTAGATTTGGGTCACCCGAATCTAATTTGTGTGTGTTTTTTAGTGTTGTATATCAATTTGATGAGATCATGTGGTTGCACCGTTTGCTTTGTGTGTGTGTGTTTAGGACAAATGGAGAGGTGGAGGAGCCGGAGAAGATGATAACGCCACGTAGGTTTGTGTGTGTGTGTTTTTGGCACTCTATGCGAGTAGAAAGAAAAAACAAATATCGTTAATACATGGAAACCCGAAAAGACCCGGCCCATAACGAAAAGATCCGGCCCATGACAATATTTTAAGAACTCAGACACGTTTCCATAAGTTTTTAGGCACGAAACCATAAGTTCCCTCGCCAAATGTATTTATATTATATATAATGCCGTCACAATTGTATTGGGTCCCCTTTGAATCATTAAGTTCATCGACCTCATTAGCTTCTATAAATAGATCGACAATGTGCGTAAGGTTACACCACATCAAAATAACTTCTTTTTTTTCACATACAAATTATAAGAAAAAAGACATGGCAATGCGCGCAAAATGGTGAGCAATCTAGTGACTTACTTGCTTCTCAAGCTCACATATGGAACCATATTTTTAGCTTTGTAAATTCCATGTCGCTCAAATGTGCAATTCAACTACAAATACCTGATATAATTGATCACCATGGTGCACCAATGTTGTTATCCGAGTTGGTGGAAGCTCTCTCCATAAAAAAGGAGAGGTCACATTTTGTCTATCGACTTATGCGCCTTCTTGTTCACTCTGGTTTCTTCATGAAACAAAGTGTATCCACACCTGGAGGCAATGGTGAGGAGGAAGGAGAAGGCTATTTGCTAGCACCTACTTCTCGGTTCGTTACTACTAAAAAATGAGCCATTAAGCATTAGACCCTTTTTGCTAGCCATGTTAGATCCCATAATGATGGATCCATGGCAATGCATGAGCAAATGGTTCCAAAATGATGATCTCAACCCTTTTTATACAAACAATGGGACAACAATATGGGATTTTGCAGTCCAAGAACCGAAGCTTAACCAGCTCATTAATGTAGCAATGGCTAGTGATGCAAGACTAGTTGCAAGTGTCATTTTAAAACATTGCGATGGTGTTTTTCAAGGACTAGATTCAGTTGTTGATGTAGGAGGTGGTACTGGGATACTTGCCAAATCCGTTGCCAAAGCCTTTCCCGATATTAACTGCATTTGTTTTGATCTTCCTAATGTTCTTAAGGGTTTGGACGGATGTAAGAATTTGACTTATGTTGGTGGGGACATGTTTGAAGCTATTCCCAAAGCTAACGCAGTTTTGTTGAAGGTATATATTACGCAAAAATCTATATAAGAAGTTAGAATTAAGAGTAAACTACACCATTCGTCCTTGTGGTATACGTTGACCATCAAGTTTCGTCCTTTGACCAAAAAAATTGCACCGTTGGTCCTTAACTGCGAAACGTTAGTCATCGTTGGTCCCTCACCCTAACTGGTTGGACTAACGGGCGTTAAGCCTTGTTAAGTGGAGGGTATTTTTGTCTTTTCACACCTCTCCCCACCACCTCTCCCCACCACACACTCCCTCTATCATCATCATCATCTTCAAAACTTAAACATCTCAACATCTCTTTCACACACTTAAAAAACACACAACTCTCTCAATGGAAAGTCCCATTATCAACAGTAACAGTAACAACAGAAGAAGCAGTGCCTCAAACTCACCCGAATTCGAATTTTGGACAACCCAACCCCAGCTCCACCAGTCCACCGCCGACCAGCTCTTCTCCGGCGGCATCCTCCTCCCCTTCCACCATCAAAACCACCAACCTGATAAAAACCATCATCAAGATTTCACTAAAAACACAGTACCCACATACCCAGATGAAAAAGATAATCAAGAATCCACAAACACTCCAAACCCAGATAAAAAACATCATAAAGAGGACACCTTTGAGCCCAAAAACCATTTTGATGATTAGCACCACACGAATCTTGATTCAAAAACGTTTTAAATTCATCTTTTAATCCATGAAGTCTATACAAATCGATTTATATTCGATTTTAAAAATAAACAAATGAGGGTTTTGTTGTGTTTGTCATTTATCAACAACACAAAATGCCCAAAATCCCAAAATCAACTACTACTCTCAAACCCTAAAAATTCATCCACCAAAAAACTCTCAAATCCAATCAATACCCATTTCAATTCACTCAATTCTAAGCAAAACCCATGTTTCAGTTTCCTCTCATTCTCCTTTTTTTACCAGTCATTCTCATCTCCGGCGACTCTCCGGCGCCAGAAAATGAACTCCGGTCACTTCTTGAGTTTAAAAAAGGAATCTTTGAAGATCCCTTAAACAAAATATTCAATTCTTAGGTCCCATACCTCTTCAAGGGTCACAAGCAAAATCATTAATTAAAATATCACCGTATCCACCAATGGAGTATCTTGATCTTTCCTCTAATACCTTATCAGGCGTATTAAATTCGGATATAGGTAACTTCAGGAGGCTTAGATTCCTGAATCTTGGAAATGACGGTTTATCAGGTGAATTACCAAATGAGTTGACTAAACTTAGAAGGTCTCGAATCTTGACTCTAGATGAAAGGATAGTGATGTGTGCTTCATTCTTTGCATCTTTCTTCTGACTTGTTTGTCTCCATTCGAATGGCAGTAGCAAGCTTCCAAGAAAAAGGTGTTTGAGACAATTTGAATCATGTTTTTGATGAGGGAGGTTATGAGATGATCGAAAGAAAGATGTTGGATTTCTTCTTTGGGAGATTTGACCTAGGCGATTTACAGGTTATAGGGAGGAAGAAGATGGTTTTTCTTTTTCTGCTTGGGTTTTGTCGTGAGGGGTAAGGACACAAAGGAGATAGGATAAGTTTTATAAAACTTTATTTAAGTTATAAGTATTATTTGTTGAGGGTGTGGTGTGGATGTGAAAAGACAAAAATACCCTCCACTTAACAAGGCTTAACACCCGTTAGTCCAACCAGTTAGGGTGAGGGACCAACGATGACTAACGTTTCGCAGTTAAGGACCAACGGTGCAATTTTTTTGGTCAAAGGACGAAACTTGATGGTCAACGTATACCACAAGGACGAATGGTTTAGTTTACTCTAGAATTAATTATATCTAGGGTTAGTAGATGCGGAGGTTAGTGTACTTTGTGTTATGTAGGTTCGAACAAAGTGAATGATGATAGAGTAACAAGTCAATAAAAACTACAGTAATCTACTTATAAATTAACCCAAAGATTATATGCGGAAGCAATTTAATGGTTGAATAATGTTTTCTGTCATGAAAAGCAGTGGATATTACATGATTGGAACGATGACGAATGCATAAGAATATTGAAGCGATGCAAAGAGGCGATTCCAAGCAAGGAAAATGGAGGGAAACTAATCATCCTAGAGATAGTACTGAAGAACCAACTAGTAGGTAACAAATCACTCGAGACTCAACTTTTCCATGATATGTTGATGATGACCTTCTCGACCGGAAGAGAAAGGAGCGAAAAAGATTGGGCAAAGCTCTTCCTTGATGATGGCTTTAGCAACTATAAATTTACTCCAATCTTGGGGCTTAGGTCTGTTATTGAAGTCTACCCATAATCAAATTATATTACTCTTGAGAAAACACAAATATGAGCTGCTGGTAGTACTAAATCATGAGCTAGGTTTATAATTTTCATTAGTTGTTTACTTGAATCAATGTTGTCACCCTTCATTCTGTTTCATGTTATCAACAAGATATAACAAACCCGTGCATTGCACGAGTATGAAAATATTTATTTTACAGGAGTTTAACGATAATCTATTTTTCTACTAAAGATTGTTACCAATGGTGGATTGAAGCAAGTACAAAAACATTTACTTTATATATATATCGAGGAAATAAAATTTAAGGGTAATATGATTTTCTAATAAAATTATTACCAATAATAGGTAAAATGATATGAAGAGTGCAATATAAAGTATAATGAGTTTAGCGGTTAATTTGCTATATTATAAACTTAATGGGTATTAAAATCTAAAGCTTTATGAGTATAAGGGCTAATTTTATATTTTAGTAAACTTATAAGGGTGATGTGAAAATAGTTAAAATGTAAAGCTTTATACAGTTTAAGTATTGATAGCGTATAAGGCTTTTTCCCAACCGGCTAAGGGCCTATATGCTCTAAATAGGCCCATCGCAACCATAGCTCATCATAACACGCCTGTGAAGCAAACTCCTAAACCAGGCTCCAAGGCTTGGCAAATACAAAAAGGAAACAATTGGACTGGGTGTTGCAACAAGTAGATACGTGTCACTAGCTTATTAGTTCAGAGGTAGTGCTACAATCGTGCATGGATCATTCCATGCATCCGGCTAAGCCAAGGATGGCAAGCCACGTGTCATTCTTGTCTCCTCCATTGGATGTCCACCAGGTGGACCATCCTCAAACCATGGATGACTTTCTAGAGGGGCACAAAACCCTAGATCCGTCCCTATAAATACTAAGTCCATTCCCACGGAATGAACCGAGCAATACATAGTGAATTCTTACATTCACACACACTAGCTACACCGTGAGTGTTACCTCAACTCGTGACTCTGGTCACACCTTAGGGTCTTTACCGTACGTGGGGAACCAAACGGTTAGCTACCCTCACCTCCAATATGTACCTTACGTAAACATGGCGCCATCCGTGTTATACGCAACATAATAGCCAAACCACTTTCCGTTCACCGAAAAACTTTTTTGTCCACCAAAAAACCTTATTTCATCAAAAACTCACATTATTTTTCGATCAAAACAATCACAAAGTTTTCTCGAAACAGAAAACTCCTATTTTTTGATAAAAACAATTACCAGATCTAAAACTCATTTTCATTTCAAAACACGAAAACTATCATTTCACCTCGACGAAAACGTTGTTTTCATACCAAAAATTTCATTTCACAAAAATGTCAGAACAACAAAATAAACAAATTCCACCACCTTCGCCCTCGTCCGACATAATCCGTCCTGAGGACATAAGTCATACGGATAAAGGGAGGGTAACTCTTACATAAATTAATCATAACATCATATCACTACCTACACCAATGAGCACATCCTCATTTCCAGGTAGTCCACCACCAATTACCGTTAACGCCTCAGGGCAAAACAACAATTTCATAACCCCACTCACCGTAAGATCGACTTCAAGTCTATGCCTGAAGTCAATCATGACAACACTCAGATAAATCTAGCGCAGTTAGCCTTCCTGAATAGGTTAATACGCGAAAGCCAACAAACAGGCCAAGAAGGGCCATGAACATACATCCTCAACAAAAACTCACAACACCCTGGCAATCAGGAAAATACCTCAAATATCACAACCAATCAACTACAATAATGTGCCAACACAACACATCCCAAAACCAACTTTTCAAGCAACTAAAAACATGCAAAATACCACCAACAATCCATGTACCTAGGCAGGCCAACACACCATGTGCCTGGATATCAGCACACTCAGCCAGTTATCTCACCCATGTCCTCCCGGCTTAAAACTCACAACAACAAACATCCTCTATGGACATGCTCGACACACTAATGACAAGGGTGTAGAACCGTAGAGGAGGAGTGGATACGGTCTTTTCAGCTTTTTCGAAGTTTATTGACTTCAAGCCTCAAAGATCAACAAGTGGTTATAGAACAATAATCACAACCATAATTACAACCAAAGTATATAAAGCATGTAAAGAGACACCACGATATATATTGGTTCAGGATGGAGGGTTTATAGTTTATACCATCCGTACGTCCAGTTGTGAATCCACGACACAATACTATTCACTAAGTATAATCCTTTCGGTGGATTACAAACCGTTACAACTTCACTCCACCGATATGCATAAAGATCGGCGCTCACTAAGAAGAGCTACTCCAATGATATTCCACCCTCAAAAACCACCCTAAATAATCTCGTGATTCAACTTAACCACTAAGACAATTAAGACTTCTCACCGAAAGTATCAAACCTCAACTAGATCTCCAACGATCTAGGCTTGGTCACCAAGACACAAGACTTCCCTTACAACCAAATCGAATGAATAAGTTTGATTGTTTAAATCAAGCCCTAACCTAACCTGGTGACTCGATTCTAACTGAAAGAGTATAGAGAAAAAGACCCTCGACACAATCACAAGACTGGATTAGGTTCTTGTGATTCTTCCCTCGCGAAGAATTTGTTCTTTCAAGAATGATAGAAGTGAAAGATTAAGAACACAAGATGTGGACTTAGAGGGTAGAGAGAAAAGAAATTACAGATACGAGAGAATGGCAAGGGGTGAGGAATACAAGTGCCAAGGTGGGTATTTATAAGAAAATAATCTCAACTTGTGAAAAACCACTATGAGGCTGGCGCACTGGCCTCATACTGGAGCGCGACTAGTGTGCCAGAAACCTGTAAAGGTTTTTCAAGGGACTTTGGCCTTTAACTACCCGACCTTGCTAAACCTCCAATTTCACACTTTGACCTTTCCATTATTCATCCTCAAGGTCAAACAACTCAAATAGCCATTTGATAAAAATTATTTGAAAAGTGTATACAAGAGTGTTTGGGGTGTTAACCAATTATCAAAGAAGGAAAGAGAAAACAGATAATTGGATAGGGGTAGTTTGGTATTCCTCACATGGCATAGATAGAAAGAAAGAATATGCCATGGCATATTCCTTTCTTGGAAAGGAAGTGTATATGCTGTGTGTGTGTGAGAGAGAGAGAGAGGGAAGATTTGAATTTGAAATTTAAATTGTGTGAGAGAGGGAAGTGTATGAGAGAAGTTAGGTTAGGAAAAACCATGGTTAGGTTAGATGGGTTGACATGGTTAGGGAGAAGGGAATATGCCAAGGTAATAAGGAATATGCTTTTTGTGACAAATGGTACAAGTTTAGACTTTATTATAATAATAAATAATAATTTATTATTACTAAACTGAACATAACTGAGCATAACTGAACATTTTTAGCATAACTGAGCATTTCGGGGAGCTCTCCCGCGTATTGTAGCTTACAGTAATCACTGAAACTGTCTATTTTTGTCAGTAAAAGTGGAATATTCCTTTCCTGGTATTTACTGACAAGTTACATATTAAACCGAGAAGCTTTCTTGCAATTACTGAAAAATGACCCCACACGCGTACCGACACTACAGTAGCTATGGTTTAAGTCAAATAAATATATTTCTGAGTAAATAATAATATTTTATTATTATTTTGATAAAAACATCAATAAAAACTTTATTTTGCGAGTACGTGTCCAAAAACGTCAAACCTGGACTTTACGGTAACATTTAAGCTCAACCCGACACACATAATACACAATAAATGTTCAGAATCATTTTCCCCCTCCCTTTCCTACATTTTGCCACCGAAACCCACTAAACAACAAGTGTGATATCATAGTTTTGGCTTATTAGGGTGACATAAGTAAAATTGTTTTATTACCATAATGTTACACACATTATTTCACACACACATCCTAGTATCTAAACACTTCCAACTATTTTCTCTCTACCATACCATTCGCACCATTAAAATTTTCAAGATCTACAAAATCAAGTGAAGTTTGAACTAATCGGGGTGTACTTTCAAGTGTTTTGGGCTAATCAGAACGTATTGTGGGTAATTTGGAAACGATTTGGGTCTTTCTTGGTCATCATACCTCACATACAAACACACAAATTTGTAAGGAACTTCAAAACTTGTCTAATCTTGTACTTTTCTTATTTTTATGATGCTTAATGATGATACAAAATGCTTAATGTGTATATTTTAATTATTTGAAAAAGCTAGAGTTTGTTAGATATAAATACATATACATGATTTTTTTGGGGTTTCATACAAATTATGTCATTTCTTGCTTGTGGGGTAAATCTTGCTTCATGTTATACGAGTTTGATGATACAAATGAGATTAGAGCTTATTACGCGAATTTTAGCAAAATAAATGCTTATTTGGAAAAATATACAAATCGATACCCATTTTGAAGACATAAAAATTATGGTTTTGAAAAACATAAAGTTTTGGCTCTAGTGGTGAAAGTATGTACTTTTAGCTTATTAGCTTATTTGATAGCTTATTGGGTATAGGCTACAACTTATTTGGTTTTTGGTCTTGGATTTGGGTTTTATGTTGTCTCGACAAGAAATGGGCCAAGCCCAATGAGTTTTGGCCTATGCTGAGTTTATTCGATTTCGTGCTCGACTATAGAACTTATTTGATATGTTAAAATATAAACTCGAACTAAACACAAACTAAAACGGTTTATATGATTTCGGCTTAAAAATGAACATATGGGCTTATATTGGGCCTCACGACCCATAATAGTATACAAAATAAGTTTTTTACATGCTTTACATAATAGTATACACCAAAATAAGTTCTTTACATGCTTTACATAATAGTTTATATATGGGCTTATATTGGGCCTCACGGCCCATAATAGCATTTTTAAGCCTCACGCCTTTGCGGCCAAGGTATATAATGCACGTAAAGAAACACCATGATATATACTGGTTCGGGATTATATTGGGCCTCACGGCCCATAATAGTATACACCAAAATGAACTATGAACATATGGGCTTATATTGGGCCTCACGGCCCATAATAGTATTTTTAAGCTTATTAGCTTGCTACTATTTTGAGGTGAGTTTAAAGCCCCATTTTTCTATATGAACTGCTTTGTAAACCTCGGGGTGAGAAACATGCAAAATTGTTTTCATGGACCAAAATCTGAACTCTTTTTTTTACACACTAGTACGCGGATAGCCTAAGTATATATGATCCCTCTATGCCCACTATCATGAACCTTCAGTTTCTGCGAGAAATTCGACTGTTATAAAATATAAATAGATCTATTGGGGGTAACTACCTCGTTCGGTTGGCCAGGCGGGTCAATACGAACGTATACCATATCGGATTTACCAAGTGTATCGGGATAAACACTCGCTAGGCCCATATTATTATTATTTGTGCCAGTTTGGCATACTTAATTGTCGTAGCTTCGGTTGCATGAGCTTATTGCTAGTGTATAGTTAGTGTGTACTTGCTGAATTGTTTTGATGTGGTCCATCAGTGTTGATTTACTGTAAACCTATGAACTCACCAGCGTTAGCTGACCTTTTTAGCATGTTTTCTCAGGTGTTTAATTATGATATTGATTAAGGGCAGGGCATGGCGCGGTCATAACCACTCTGAAGTGTTTTTACACACTATCTGAACTTTTGCATTAGGATTGACATGTTTAATGGGCCTTACTTATTAATTTGAACTGAACTTGTTGTAAAACAAATTTGACTTTTGGTAATGTAAAATTTTATTAAAAACGGATTTAATCCGTTCTCTACATCTGTGTATTGTGATTACCAATTTAGTAGCACCCATGACATGTATGCTTCAGCTAAACCAGATTTTGGGGTGTTACACTGTTGTTGGAGAGGAGGGTGAGATGAGTGTGAGATGACATGTATATGATAGGGAGCCTTTGACTTGGATTCTAATTTCAAACTAATATTCCATGTGTTGAATTAAGAAGATGAGTTGTATGGATGTGAGAGTGATGTGATGGGGAGCTTAAGAGCTGAATTCAAATTTCAAACTAATACCCCATGTGTTGAAATAGAAAGGTGAGTTATATGTGAGTGAGAGTGATGTGATGGGGAGCCTAAGGCTTGGATCCAAATTTGAAATTTGAATGTTGGGAGAGAGTGTGAGTTGGCAAAGTGTGTAAGGGAAGGAAGGTTGTGTGTGTGTGTGAGATTTGAATTTGAATTAGAGAGGGAGAGAGAGAGTGTGTGTGAGTGAGAAGTATGTGAGAAGCTTTGAATGTGTGTGTGTGTGATTGTGTAGTTCAAATTCAAATCTAGGAGAGGAAAGGAATGCGGTGATGTGTTGGTTAAGAAAGAATGTGGTGAAAAAGATGTTGATGTAGAGAATGTGGATATGTTGGGAGACAAGAAGTACAATCAAGTACAATGGGTGTAAGTGAATATTAAGAGAATGTTGGGGATGATATTTGGAAGGATTCGAAATGGTTTTAGGTTTATTTGGTGATGAGATTAATCAAAGACTTGATTAAGGTTTAATCACATTGTCATTAAGAAAGGACAGTTTAGACAATGATGATTATGGGTTGTGTTTTGGTAATGAAAATCAAAGGATAATTATAAGTTGATGAGTGTCTAAATACTCATCATTTTTGTACAAAATAAACTGCAAAATCATCTGAAAACACTCAGAAACACATCAAAATGATCAAAATATCACAAATCAGTGTTTTATGTGTTTTAAATGCAAAAATATCAAAATCAGATGAAAAACATATCAAATTTGCAAAATATGCAGTTTTAGTCCCCCAAGTTTCTAAAATTGTCAAAAATAGTCCCTGAGTCCTAATTTCAAAAAGAAAAATCACCAAAGGCCCTTTTTAAATCATAACTTGTCAAAATTAGTCCTTTGGTGAAAAATATCAAAAGTTTGAGAAAATTACAAGTTTGGTCCTCCGAGTTTCAAATTTGGCAGAAATGGCCCCTGGAAATTGGAAGTTGTCAAGTTTGGTCCCTGTACTTTTGAAGCTTGTCACTTTTAACCCTTGGATCAACTTTGATGAAATGGCAGCAGTAGTCCTTGCATTTTCAGAAATTACAACTAAGGTCCTTGTGATTTAATACCTTTTATACCCATTTTGGACCCTATCAATACATGTGACCCCTGCCACTTAAACAATTATGAACCCCCTTTATTATTAACCTGCCCTGGTCAAATCCCAAAGTCAAACAGACGACAGACCCGCGCCTTTTCCTCCTTTCTTCTTCACCTAGCCCTGCAATCCCAGACAAGCCATCCCCCCTCCTCACCTTTTCTCCCCCATGTTCCCCTCTCCTCAACAACCTTCCAAAGGACATTAAATGCACCCTACTCTCCTTCACTCAACCTCACTGTTAAAATATCCATTTTCCCGCCAAAACCCATTTGATGGCTAGGATCAGTTTAAGTGATCCAATGGCTTAAATTAGAGGTGGGATTAGCTTAGAGAGAGAAAGAGAAGCAGTGGAGTATAAAAAGGAGGCAAGAGAAGATGAGAAGCAGCTAGCTAGTTTTATTTATTTTCTTAAAAATGTCGTTTTATTTTAAAATGTCTTAGCTTTAGTGATAATGTTGTAATCTTTGTTTTAATGTATTAAACTAAGTTATTTTACAAGTGCAATCTAGTTTTAATTGGTAATTCAAGGTTTAGTGCCATTTCATGTTACTTAGTTCACTGTTGCAATTTTAAGTTTCAATGGTTTATGTTCAAATCTTCACCAGCTCACTTATAAGCTCAGATAAGCTTATATAAGTTTATAATTGCTTTTTATAAGCCTGCAATTTAAAGTTAATGCAAGTTTGGATTTCAGTCAACAAAAGTCAACCATGAGCTCAATTGGGTATGGAACTGGATATTGTTGTTGCAGTGGCTGGAATAGGGTTGTAATAGACTAGATTAGTGTAGGTTTTGGGTTGGTTTAGCCTGCTCTCAGTTGGACATCTTGTGAGTATTTTCTCACTTTTCAATTTTAGCTTTAACTTGCATATTATGCTTGCATATTTAATTGTGGTCACCAATGGGTAAAACCTGCTTAGATAGTTGTATTTAGGTTATTTGGACTTGGTTTGATCATTAATATCAGTTGGACTGGTATTTAGCTCATTTTAACTTTCATATCAGTGTAATAAGGGAGTGTTTGGTTTATAGCCTAAGACTGCCCTATAGGCTTGTGCAGTGGTTCATTTCTCTTGATTCATGTTTTTTTAAGTTTAAGTATGTTCATTTGAGTCATATTTTGGTGCCTGCTAGTTCATTAGTCAAACTTGCACTTGAATCTGTCTTACTGCCACTGCTGTGGATTTTAGGATAGCAGATCATTATTTTGTGTCAAGAAATCATCAACATTGCTTGCTTTACACTTGTTCTATCATATTACATCAGGATCAAACCAAAAATTTGATCCAAAGTTCAATTTGGTCAAAGTTCTTCATTCTTGACAAAAGTCAAAAGTTTAGAAAATCTGTTTTGAGCTCACATAGAAGGATTTTTCTGAAACTCACCTTTGGGTCTTATCAAGTAAGGTTTGGTATTTTAGAAACTTCAATTGGTCCTCTTTCTTATCAGTAATTTTGTTCAATTTTACCAAATTTTTACAGGCTTCAAACAAGCCTCTCTTTTAGGCCAAAATGCCCTGCACCACAAGCTCAGTTAACACTGAGCTTTTCACAGATATTTAAGCTTGTGCACAGAGCTCATCAGAGCTTATCATAGTCTGATTTTTGGTACATTTGCTCTCAACCAGGTCTTCTCCAAGTTCCAAGTTATTGTTTGTAGTTTCTAGCTTAATTGATTGCTTATTTTTCACCTACAAGTTACCCCCCAGAACTGTTTTTTAGCCAAAATCTCATAAACATCAAATCATTGCAGAGTGCTAATCAGAGGTTTTAACTTGTTGTTTTTTGTTCCATTCTAGTCCTTTTAGCTTATTAGAGCTTCTCTTTCAGTTTGGTAGCTTTTGGATTCCTTTTGCTTAATCAAGTGCTTATTTCAATAAGCACTTCCAATTCAGTTGCATAATCCTTCACATAAGCTCCTGTTTTTCCAATTTTCCTAGCTTCCTAATTATGTTTTAGACTTTTCCTGCAATTTTCAGATTTTTCCAAGTTCATTTGCTATTTTTCTTAATTTAAATTAGTTTTTAAGCACTTTTAAATAGCATTTAATACTAAAAAAATTAAGAAAAGGTTCAAAAAAATAATTTTTCATTTTTATTAAGTTAATATAAATATAAAAACCCAAAAAAGTATTTTTCCATATTTTTCTTAGTTAAAATTGTATTTTTAAATAATTTAAGTAGTTTTTAATAGTTTAAAATTCATAGAAAATAGAAAAATAATCAGAAAAATACAAAAATAGTTTTGAAAATTCTAGTTTGATATTTTAGACTTTTCCATTTCATAATTTTATTTTTCTAGCTTTATTTCCTAATTTCTTGTATTTTAGGTAATTATTTAATAGTTAAAATTAGTTTTTAATTTATAACAATTAATTAATTAGTCTTAAAAATAATTTTCTTTTTCTAAAAAGTTTCTTTTATCATTAGGTTTGTAAAAACATCATTTTCATATTTTTAGGGTTAATATTGCTTTAGTTTCACGTTTTTAGTTGTACGTCACGTAGATTTTAATTTCAGTTTCGTAAAATCATAAAAACAAAAACATCAATTTAATTATAGTGATAGCGTTTATTTAATAGATTTTATCTTTTTAATTTCCTCTCACTTGCATTTTAGCCTTTGTGTTTGTTTGATATTTCTGTAGTTTTAATAATCTCAAATATCCTTTTTCGTTCAAACTTCTCGATCACTAAACGTTGATTGATCCATTGCATAGCTCGCTGGGACATAACGACCCGGGGAGACCCCATACTCCTCAGATCTTCATTGATTTCGTGCTTAAGCTGTTTTAAGTCTGTTACGACTTGACGGTTTTGCGCGCATCATAAGTTCAAATAACTCAACGATAAATATCATAATTCGTGATTAACCACTACTTGACGAATTCAATAATCATCTTGATTGCAAATAAGCTAAGTGCTTTGAATCATAGTAAAGCCCATAATGGGAAAGAATGCATTCACTCAAAGAGAACTTTGACATTGTTTGACCAATAAGAGAGTAAACCTGTTACATGATTAGAGAAGACGTAAACACGAATTATGGTCATATGAATACTTTCACTTGATGTTACGCGAAATATTTGAGTCTCCTAGGTTTAGAAAAGCCTTGGCTAGAGGCGTTTGATAAAATACTTGAGTTGACATTTTGTGGAAAATGTGGGGTTGTGATTTTGAGCCACTCTAAGTCTAAAACCCGTTTCGAGTATTCCTAAATACTCTATTATCACATACATACCTTTCATGAAAGATCCACATTTGTCACGTAAGGGAAAAGCCGACTTTCAAAATCCAAAACGAAACGTACTCCGAGGCTGGCGCGCTTGAGCGCCGGCAGCGCGCCAGACCCAGTTATGGATCGTTTTGGTTTTTGGCTAACGTTTTTTATTTTATTTGTTGCGAATGCTTATTTGTCATTATTAAAATATAAAGGAGATCTAATCAATGTTGTCCCAACAACCCCTTTTTGATGATGAAAAATAAATTCCGAAAGCAAATAAATTTACAAAACGTAGCGAAGATTAAGAATGCCATTGATGAAGTTTGACTTTATCTTCACCCCGAGCTTGAGCTCTTTGCTTTATTTCTCCTCCTTTTGTTGAATAAAAAAAGCGGGATTTAACTTGATCTTTCACTTGAATGCTTTCTTTCTCCCCCTTTTCTATATTTGTAGAATACTTCCCCGAATATCATGCTCCCCCTAGATCATTGCTCCCCCTAGATCGTTGCTCCTTTCCATGGCGGGGATCCATGGTTCAAGAGCATCACCTTTGCGGTGTTCTTGACTACACAATAAATAAACAACAAACAAACAATCCTTACATGTAGAAGTCCAAGATCGGTTAGAGACCATTTGGATACCACGAAATGGGTTAGTTCACATAGTGTGTATATATATATATATATATATATATATATATATATATATATATATATATATATATATATATAGGGAGTCGTTCTTGTGATGTACACTTTAAAATGAGTTATAATAGGCACTAATATGAACCATTGGATTAATTATTGTAGATGAGATTTAATTAATATATATACTAAAAGGCAGGAGCCTTTCACCCAAAATACGCGCATTTAATGCCAAGTTTGCCAACTTGGCGAAAACAGCCCATGAGGTTCAAGTGTCGTTGCAAAGTAAGTCCTTTAGCATTAATAATCTTTCGCAACTTGACAAAAACAACCCCTGAGGTTTAAGTGTCGCTGCAAAGTAAGTCCTTTAAGCAATCCCGCTGTATCGCGCGGGTTTTCCAACACTCGTTATAACTAGACGATATCTAGATTAATGGATGAATGGCATTACTGTAATAAATTAGAAATATGGTGGCACAAAATGGCATAATTGTATGAGAAAAACGTCCTTTTCCGGTTTTGTGGCAAAAACGTACGCTACCCATCTTTGTTGGTATTTAATTAATGAATAAGCAATGCATTTTTTTTTTATGTTACTGAACTTTCCATGTGATATATATAACATCAAAAAACCTCCTTGATCATCTCTTTAAACTTTTCATTAAATTTGTATTTTGAAGATATTTCTTATAGCTTCTTCACTTTTTTCAAAAAATGATACAGTAAAATTTCTTGATAATTATATAAGAACACATTAAAATTTTTGCACATATGTAGTGACACATTAATTTTTGATACATTCGCAATGACACAATTTTTTTTATACTTATATAGTGACACATTAAAATTTTTATGCACATATGTAGCGACATACTAATTTTTGTGATACATTCGTAATGACATACAAATTTTTGTGATACATTCGTATGACACGAATTTCTTGATACTTTTATAGTTACACATTTACATATGTAGTAACACACTAAATTTTGTGATACATTCAACACACTAGTTTTTGACAATTTTTTAAAAGACAAACTATGCCTTTTGACATACTTATTTTTACAATACATTTTTAGTAACACGCTAAGTTTTTAACAATTTTTAGTGACACATTTAGTTTTTTGATACATTTGTAGTGACACATTAATTTCGAAAGACACTTTTTATTGACACTTTTGTAGTGAGACATTTTTAGTTCACGAAGAAAACTAATTACTATATATTGTTAACAACACTAATAAAAAAGATTAAAAAAAGAATAAGAAGACAAGAGAGTTGGTACTTGGGCTTATCATTCATAGAAGAACACAAAAATAAAACCATAAAATCCAGTTTATACACGCAAATAGAATATACACAACACACATTCAGTTATACATACAAACCTCTATCTTTTTTATAGATCCAACAACTGATAGATGAATCTAAAAAAAGGATACATCATATTTTATCAACAGGATAGCCGGAAATGTGGGTGACGCACCAGGAGCCGCCGCTAAGAAGTGATACACGACATGATTTTTCGAGTGATTCAGTGGCGTTAACGGTCTTCGATTGAGGTTGCCGGAATCGTAGTGGCCTTGCGCGAACGCGTTTTACAAACTCTTGTGGTTGTACCGAGAATAGATACTCCGACATCGGTTATGGTTTTTGTTTTAATCATCGACAATGGTTACATTTATGGTAATCGTTGTTTTACTGACACCCGTGAGAAAAATGGAAAAATATCGGCGTACTAGATTTGTTTTAATAATGGCAGATGATCTTAATCTTGTACACGAAGGCCATGTTTTTTTTTTTTTTTTTTCAGTGAGACATAACTTTATTCTTGATATGTAGATAGAGAAGAGTGGTGTAAATGTCAATGATACCCTTTTTGGTTATTAGTAATTTTTGATTTATTTAATTGACTAATTTCCACATGTCTCAACACTATTGGTTCCTATTGTAACTTACTTTAAAGTGTACACCATTTGAACACAATTCTATATATATATATATATACTAGTTTTCGAAGCCCGCCCAATGGGCGGGCATGACTTATAATAATTTGTTTGTTATTTTTTTTGTTAGTGTAAACATGCGTAAATACGTTTTTAAAATAATATTATTTGTTTGTTGTTTAAAGCATTTGTTTGTTGTTTTTAAATAACTTGTGTACATTTTTAAAAATTGTTAAACAATATTATAAGACATTGGTTTATTTAAAATTTTTGTTTTTAAAAAAAAATGATTATAAATAATTGTATGGTTTTAATGGATGGTTAATAAGACATCATATATAATTTTTACAACATTATGAATTAGCCATGTACATAACGAAAAACATTACCTCCACTTCCATCATATGGCTGCTCAACATAAGGTTGCCTAAAGAAATATAAGTTTATCGAATATGAGATAAAATATAAAGCTTGACAACCTTCGTGTTTACAAACTTATCAACATGAATGTTGCATTTGCTAAATCATAGATGGGCCAAGATGTCTGATTGACACCTTCATTCCAGAACCTTGTCAACCGGCACATTTCATTGAAGCGCTTGACTTTGACCCGTTACTACAACATTTATAATTTTACTTGTGATGGTGTTGGTTAACGTGAAATTGTTTTATTTTTGTTAAGAGTTATAAATAATTGTCTGGTTTGCGTGGATAGTTAATAACATAACATATATAATTTTTACAACATTATGAAATTTATATATGTTTGTATAGTTGTAGATAATGAGAATGTATTAAAGTGATATAACATTTAACTTAAATTCTAAACAACGCTTCTTTGTAGACAAAATTTGTTGTTGATTTTGCGTATTTCCCGTCTTCATCACAACATAAAATCTTTAACTCTTTTATGCTTTTCACCCTTGATACGGCTACGTATAGTTGCCTGTGAGAAAAAACCGGCCGTTGTAGAAACAATCCTACTTGTGTTAATGTTTGTCCTTGACTTTTAAATAGTCATTGCAAAACACAATGCAACTGGGAATTGTCTACGATTAAATTTAAACGGCATCTTATAATCAGAAGAGCTTAAGACCATCCTTGTTATTGCACAAATTCTACCTACACTTCCGCCTCATATAATCTTGGCTTCTATTATATTGACACCCATCCTTAGTACTTGAAGCCTAGTTTCGTTGCATAATCCCGCGCTTTGGTCTATGTTTCTCATGCACATAACAGCAGCACCTAAGAAATCACCACTGGTTATCCTTTTAGATTAATAATCATAAGTGGCAAAACGGACGGGCACGGGCTAAACGGGCACGGGCTTAAACGGGCACGGGCTAAACGGGCACGGGCCAAACGGGCACATGTTATACAAATCGCTTAATAAAAGACTTAAAACGACGAAATAAATTCATTAAACGTAATATCTTATTTATATTAAAAAAACTTAAATATATTATATATAAAATTATTTCTTTAAAATGATCGTAATGTTCTACAATTGAGAAAAAAAACGGGCCCGTTTAAGTTTTCAATAGGCTATATGTGCCCATTTAAAAAAAAAGATGATGCTAAATGTGCCAAAATCTTTAAAAATTTTATCCATTTAGCCCATCTTTTTGTTTTTGGACATATTTTACCACCTCTATTAATAATCTTGCTACAAAAAGTTCTCATTGATTCTAACCCTCCTATCAATTGGAGATGGAATATATGTTTCATATTTTAATATGAGGATACATATAAAACTACTAAATGTTATGTATAACATCTCACGTAGTATTTCCCTTTTTTGTCTAGTCCTCATGATTAAGCAAATATAAAAAAAAAATGTTAACGATAAAGCAACAAAAATACTACATTTATATAGTTTGCCATAATGGTGTATAATATACATATCACACAATACCAAAATCTGTCCAACACATATTAGATGAGAATGATATGTTTTATGAACTACTTCCAGGCACTCAACTAAAACTGTGACATGCATGTTACAGTAACTCCAACAAAGTTTATTGAGCTAAAATAAAAACTATAGTTAATCATGAAAACAACTCACCTTAATTAGGGTGCGATTGATGCTTGTTTCTTCCTATTTAGAACTTCCAGTCAGTATTCACATGTAAGGTCCACCCACATCTTGAAGGACGACAATACTTATGTTCCCTTCATTACTCAATGTCATGGAATTTGGCTTCAATGAGATAGGAGACTTCACTACTGGAGGTGCCAAGCCAAATTCTGCTATGTAGAACAATAAGTTATGAAATAACTTCAGGAGTGAAGGTTCAACATCCCCCGTTGGATCAAAATCAGACAATATGTCAGCCACGACAGGAAGTAGAGGCCTAAGAAAATCAGCCCACTGCTGCAAATGAATGAATAAAACTTTAGGGTAACTACAAAACAGAAGTTTAGGAGCAGTTGAATATAACAAATTAAATCTCCTTGTAAACATAATTCAGATAAGGAACATGCAATACTGATGTTGATTATGAAGGCTAAAGGCTAATAAATCAGACTATAAATATATTAATTCAGATGTATATCGTTTGAGCCGTTCAAGGTCAACCCAAGTATCCATTTGAACCCGTTCCAATAATTACCCACTGTGACCCAAACCTCCTTTGATCCATTTAATTTTAAGCTACAAACACATGAAAAAGGTAGCATACCTGTGCACAGCAACCCATGCTTGTTTAGTTCGATGGAGGGCCTGAAATAGTTTCAACGACAAAAGATAACTGAAAATGGAACATTAGAACATCCTCCTTCTGCAAATATGGTCGGTATGCAACTGAGGAAAGGCACCCTTAAAATAATTAATGTGTTATCACATAAGTAATTAACAACAACAATAATCTCAATCTTTGAATAGAATTGATTTAGGAAGTTGTATACAGGAAAACAATTCTTTCCACTACTTCCAAACCTTTTAGTTGTATATATTTTAATTTGGATATTTGAGCCGTTTGTGATAAAATACAGCCCATATTGACCCATTTAATATGTAAACTTTATAAAATAACTACTACTTTTTAAGTTATAGGTGAATTTCAAACCGTTTGACCCGTTAGGATATGTATCAGCATCTAATATTTTACTAACTGTTTCAGCATCATGACGCTTCTTCTGCCACCTAGACCATTGATCCTACTCCGGTTTCCTCCAATTCCACCATAAATCTAATCTTATGTCTTAACCATGCCTATCCTAACAGGCATATACTTGCCTCCCTCTCCTGAAGTAAAATGTTTATTTAACATGCAACTGTTTGTTCATATGATTTCGTACTCATATGACAAAGAAAGAAGCATGGCTTCCAAAAATAAGGCTTACCTCTAATAGATAGCGAATTCTTTAAAGGATACCCGTTCTGACTAAGCAGCGGCAATGGTCCTGTGTAGCCACCACAAGATCATCCTTTATTGTGTGTTCATCTTCAGCCTCATCATCCCTCGTAATATTCTCAAAGGGAAAAATATTTGAGGGTTTAGTGTTGTATTTCCAAAAGCCACCATGAAGAAAACCAACTTCGATCTTGGGTCTACTCCTAAAAATGAGAGCCGTGCAGACATATTTCTCATAGATTCCCATATTATGAATTTAAATAAAATCTTGTGAGTAACTATGACTTATGAGTTATGAGACAAACAACGAAAGATAAAGTCAGTTGAGTATATTATTTTACCTCGGAGATATCAAAGAAGAGCTCATTGAAGTCATAGCTATATACACACTGAATGACTCGTGCACAAGCATCTGGTTTCTACAATCTGATTCTGATTACCAACTTTCAAAGTTGAGTGTGTCTGGTTTCTACACATGTTCTCTTGTGCTTTATAAAGTACAGATGCAATAAGATGCAAAGCAAGCATTGGCTGTCCAGGAACCTTACACATGACAAGGGAGAAAATCATGAGTTTATATTATATTGCAGCAATGTCAATCCCCTGAACATAGAATATTTGTTAAGTTAGTAGGTAGGTGGACTAAATTGACAACTTCTATTAAAAAATGGGAGTAAAGGTCTATCAGTTTAGGTAAATAGTTGAAGTCTGATATGCTTATTAGAACGGAATAAGCAACCGGGGCATAAAATAAGATAGAATTAATCCCAGTAACGACTTCAATCAAGCGAGCATAATGCACCTGCAACCTAGACACTGCTGTTATCTCAAGTTGCTGCTTCTTGGTTGTACTTGATGTGTTTGAGTATTTTTTTAGTAGCCTAAAAAGGTAAAGTCGAAGTCAAAATATTTAATCAACACAAATCTAAAAGTGACAAAACCCAGTGCAAGGTCAAGGCGCATACCGCTCTAAACCACCTAGATCACTACTGGTTCATTAAAAGTGACAAAACCCAGTGCATGCTGAAGGTGCCTATCGCATCTGCTGCATTGAAAGATTAATGAGTCAAACGATTATGACAACAGTTAAAGGCGAGCTGGGCACATGAACGCAAATAGGAAAAGTTGTTTATCTGCTATTTGCGAAACGTTAAATTAATGAGCAATCCCAAACAGTTACTGAAGTAAAAACCAAAGTTATTATAGGGGTGTTTTTGTTACCTATTTATCCGGCTTATTTTAACATGTCCAATCAAATGCTGTCACCAACATCTGCTTCCAATAACGGTTGAAAATGCATAATTCAGAGCGTTTTGAAAAATGCAAAAAGAAATAGAAGGCATAACTAAATTTAGTTAATCAAAGCAAGTATACATATCTGCTTATCCATAAATAATGTCAAATAACAACGTCATCATTAAATAACTCCAAATAACAACACCATCATTTTACCTGTACAGATGAATCTGAAGACAACCCATGAATCTTACATCGACCTACCTGGAAATGATATTTGCATTTGTTGTAAGCCATGTTTGTGGAAAATAACCCGCTCTTCTGTCCAGAAACTTCTTACTCCACATATGTCATATGCAAGTACCCTACAATAACCCGCTCTTCTGTCCAGAGACTTCTTAAGTTTTCCTAAACTCCTTATCCAGCCTTGACAAAACCTATAACCACTTTTAAAACACAATTCAAAAAGCCTTAAAAAGAACATTAGTGAAAAGCTACTTAACTGGTATGATATTGAGAGATCAAGCCACCAATTTTTATCACATTCCTATAAGTTCCATAAACAGTTGATACAAAGATCCAACGATGATCTATTAGATACAGATAGATAAAGAAGTGTTAAAGAATTAAAATTACATAGCCTAAGAGCCAGATGTTGGACTACCACGGCCTGTGCGTCCACCTAGATTTCGACCCCGTGGAATACTTCCCTGCCTTTTAGTAAGATCTCAAATATCTCAAGATGGCCCTCCCTAACAGCCGTTGTCAACAGTTTCTGCTTCACATCGGCTCCATAATTCTGTCATTTACCAAAAAAATTAAAAATTCATTGTCAAAGGATCAAATATTATTTTACTCACGAATAATTGAAGTAGAAAAACTTCAATTATGTGCAATAATTAAACTGAGATCACGCGGGAATAAAATTTATATACCGATATGACCCATATTTAAATTGTCGCAAAATTAGCAGGATCCCCATGATTACATAGAAATTTCTACAACAATAACTCATTATTTAAAATTAAAAAAAAAACTAAATTTATGGCTTCTCTTAACCCAATCTTTTCACGACACACCTCTCTATTTTTTTAAGAAAATGTCGTTCTTGGTCATTTTATCTATTATTCAGAAATTTTAATACTATTCAACAGACTCAAGTATTTGATAACTTCAAACAGCATAAGCCATCCAAACACTATCTTCTACAACCCATTTATTACAGCTGATACCTAGTTCCTTTTATATAATGTTATCACATAATCACTTTAAACCACCCATACACTTATAATTTGAAACTTAAATCAGTATAGCATCAGGAACAATGCTAAAAGACCTTACATGGTTCAACATTTATCACCTGGTATGGAATACCGTCCGGAACAATGGTGCTATCATATCGATAAGGACCTAGTCCATTAAACAATATACCATCAGGAGATCCAAGATCGACTCCGTTTTTGAATATTCTTCCTTAGGTCCTATACAAATATGCAAACTCTTTAGTCATCTAGGTCCTAGCATGCATTTGTGCTTATAGATTAGAGGTTTCCATGTTAACACATTTAACCAATAACCATCAAACAGATCGCCATTCAGCCATTTCATCACACCTCTACCATACATCGATCCAGATTTCCAATTTCCAATATACATATTACCATTACACCAAGCATATTTACCATCATAACTTGCTCTAGATGACCAAGATTTACAGATGGCTGCCATGGATCCTTTCATTGAAAGTAACATAGCTTCTGAATTAAAGGTCGCTCCAGTTACATAAATTTCAGAAGAAAAACATGACTAAGACATTGACTTTAGGAAAAATGAGGAAGAGGTTGTAAGACACTCCGTTCATAATGTCCACTGGCTATAACACAAACCATTGCAGCCACATTTGATAAGAGCCAAACACGAAAACTAAAACAACAACAACGCATCAAATCAGTCCCAAAATGTACCCAGGTGACTAAAGGATCCAACTCAATGCAGTATCTAAGTCTTCCGGGAATATGATATTATTATATGCCCCATTTACTATGCTACAGTAATAACATTTGCAGAAGAAACTACATACCTTCTTTGGGTCAGCCAACATTCCTACTATAGCAGCATCTATTGCGTCTTGGTTTTCCACTCTAGAGGCTCTTGCAGCCATCAACACCACCACGAGCCTTCTTTTTCATGTCGTCTAAATCAGTTAACCAATGGATGAGGTGGGTCATACTGCAAGCAACATATTTGAATATTAGTACATAGGATACCACCAAAATTCAAACTTTTAATATTTTGCTACTATCCTACTATCCTACCTGAACTATGCAATCTTTGGCTCAGATCCAGAAGGAAGATTAGGTGAAGCACCGAGAACAGAATTACGTCAACATGGAAGAATTTCAGGGGCATGCTTTGATGTGGCCCGTGGGATTACCAATGGGCTAAAGGTAACTTTTTGACGAAACAATACCTAAGGGACACTAACAATATATTATTTTGATTCTTTGGGATAGATGTTATTCGTTTAAAACTATGGTTCCCATTGGGCGTAAGTTATTGTAATTATATATGGTTTGTTCTGATATTGATATTCCCTTTTACCAAACGTAAGATATACGCTGAGTTGCGTACCTTGTAAACTAAAAATTGTAAGGTAAAATGTGGCCAGTAATCTTTTTTTCCTGCTATTCCAAAGATCATCTGCAAAATTGGTGCCTTCATATAAAACTGTCAGTTGGTTTCTATAAATAAAATATGTATCATAAAAGAACATATCAATATTAACCATAAGCACGTTGTGTAAAGTATAGATTTTTTTACCTTAAGAAACACTTGATCCAAACTTCTTACCGAAGATGATTAGCTGCAGCTTGTGCTAACCTGAAAAGAACATATCATAGTTGTTATGTATTTGAAACGGGACAGACAAAAAAATGCTATCAGAAAGGGAACGACTGAAACAGTTAAAGCCAATCCAAAATCTCGGCATAGTGTTGTTAGCTGCAACCTTTTCCATGTTCACATAGCACGCTGCTGTCAAAAAGTCACCCGAACTCCTACTAAAGGGCATCCAAACTCCCTAGGCAAACAAAGCATTTATGCGAAAGAATAGATGCTTGACAAGCACAATATGGCAAAACGTAAACAAACAGTGTCCAAATAGAATGTAAAACGTAATTTTAAATGATAACCTCATTGTACCCGGTTCAATAATCCTCCAGATGTTGTCTCAACTCAGAATCCATATCCGATAAATAATTCTTAACGGCATGTGCTCTTTAATACCCAAGTTTTGTTCACCATATATCAAATTTATTTGCTTGCTGATTAAGGTTGATTACATGCGTATAAGACATTGGACTATTAGCCGTTTGTAAATCATTGGCATGTACATGTTAAAGAACTTTAGTAGGCTACATTGAATCGACTTTTAGAATGAGGACCCATGTATTATGAATCCATAAGCCTCTGCAACCATTCCTACTATTTGAGATAACTTATCGTAAACCTGCAAACACAAAAGAAGATCAACATGAGAGAATTGAGAAAAAAAGGATGAGGAAAAGATTAAATTAGGGTTTGGAGAAAGAGCATATTATGAATGCACTGAGATTTCTTTTTTACGTGATATAATGGGATTTCAATAAAAAAAAATCAGGTATTAATAGATTTTAGCCATTTATAGATTATAATATGCAACATAATTATCAAAATAACTTGTTGCCTAAGTGGTAAACACACAAGTTATTTATCCAAATGACCAAGGTTCAATCCTTGCAAAGCTCCTTTTTTATAAATAATTTTCAAAAAAAATTACTAAAAATCCGAAATTTATAAAAAAAATTATTAAAAATCCGAAATTTATATAAAATTTAATTAAATTAAAAAATTAGTTGCTTAGGTGGACAACTTATGATTATGTGGCATTAAATTGAATGAGGTGGCATTGAGGTGGCATTGAGGTGTCATTGAGGTGGCATTAATGCCAAATGCCTCCTGTTATATATAATATAGAGATATATAAAATTGTCTAATTCATTTCATTGTAGTATCTTGTGCAAAATGCGTAGATCTTCTAAACGTCAATTGAAGGTTCCCAATAAATTTGGGGATTCTATATGTAGTCTAAAAAATGTAAGGAAAAAAGGTTAAGATGAAATAAGGCACAAAGATAGGGAGGTTGATGAAGTTGTATTTGTGGAAGAAGGTCAAAATGAGTAAGGTGGGTGAATTAGATGTTATGGATATTGGGGAAAATGTGGAATTGGGTGAAAATGGGAGAACAAAGTTCAGGGAAGTTGGAATGGAAAACAAAAATGTGATGATGGATCACCTGTCACCAATTGCAATGTAAGTAATCATAATGAAAACTGCAATAATGCTAACCTCCTGAAAAAAGAGGGTTTTACCTGGTTTGAGTCTATTTGGTGGTGGGTTTAAACCCCGTGAATTAGTCGGTCAAAATATCGGATATCATGGTTAACCAACAAAAAAAGAGGAGAAATGAATGTCAAAATGATGAAAGAAGTAAAAGTAACATGATAAACACTTATGTTGTGACCAAAACTAATGAAACGAAATATGAGAATAACCTAGTTCACATGCCTACTGAATCTGATCAAGAAGGTAATGAATATGTGATTTTTGATGAAGAAATCATAGAGAATGGAAGTAAGAAATGGGAATTGACTTTGTGTGGGTACTTTGTCGGACATCAAATGACCTTTTAAGTAAAATACATCATTCGTCTTTAAACTTTAGGAGAATGTGGAACAAACATGGTGTTAAGGAAGTACTAGTTGATAATGGAAATGGCATCTTTCTTTTAAGTAAAATACATCGTTCGTCTTTAAACTTGTACCGAAACATCATGTTGAGTCTAAATAACATTTTTTTATCGCCAGAGGTACCTTTTCCATCTTTTTTGATCACCTAATATCCATTTGACTGTAATTTTTGTTGGGTTCAGTAAATACCCAAAACCTCTTAAGTCTAGGATTTGAATAGAAAAATACCCCAAGTGTTTGTCCCCTTAAACGTTAACAAGTCACTGAGCGCATAGTCACTCAGTGAGCTATCTTCAGGATACTCAGTAAGAGACAAAGAAGAAGTATCTCCACTCAGTAAGGCGGAACTTAAGGGGTGAAGACTGAGTCAAGAAGAAGATAGTGGATTTAGTGAGTGATGACAATAACTCACTGAATCCCAAAACTCCTCATCAACTACTTACACTGAAGACAAACTGAAGTTGAAGACTGAAGTATGAGCGGGATAAGTTTGAATTAGATAAGACGAAGTCCTTATCAACCAAAGTCAAACTTTCCCTGAATGGCTAACTATCAGGCTCAGTGTCATCACTGACTAGAAGAAAGCAACCTTGTCACTTACCCAATATAGCCTTTGTAAACAGAGACAAAATACATCAGTATTTTGTCTTCTATAACCTGTCAGTTTGTCCCTTAGGATAGAGTTAAAATCCATACTTGTATAAATAGCATAAGAGATGGAGTGGAAGATTTTAAGCTTGTGAACTAATTGTAAAACACACTGATGAGTGTCTAAATACTCATCATTTTTGTACCAATTAAACTGCAAAAACATCTGAAAACACTCAGAAATACATCAAAACGATAAAAATATCACAAATAAGTGTTTTATGTGTTTTAAATGCAAAAATATCAAAATCTGGTGAAAAACGTATAAAGTTTGCATAATTGGCAGTTTTAGTCCCCCAAGTTTCAAAAGTTGTCAAAAACAGTCCCTGGTAAAACAAAATAAAGAAAAATGTTATTAAAGGTCCCTGAAATATTCTAAGTTGTCAAAAATGGTCCTTGAATAAATCTTTTGTTAAATGGCAGAAAAGGTCCCTCAACTTTCAAAAATGTCAAGTTTGGTCCCTGGAAATTTGAAAATGTCAAAAATAGTCCTTGCACTATTGAAACTTGTCAAAAGTGACCCTTGTGTGAACTTTGGAAAATGGCAGAAATGGCCCTTCAATTTTTCAGAAATTACAAAACAAGTCCTTATCAAATAATAACCAAGCCTTGTCAAATTCAATTGTGACCCCTGCCTTTAAACCTTTGACCCCCTTTTTTTGACCCCTTCCAATATGCCCAGTCAAATAAAGTCAAACCATATCCAAACCCCGCCACTGGCTTATCCTCTTCAACCTCCACTTGCCCTGCAGCAAGCCCTCTCCCATCCACCTCTCACCTTATCCCTGCAACACATATCACCCCTCATCATCACCTCTACTCATCCACCCCCCCTAGTTGCTAGCTCAGAGCCCAAGGTCAAAACCACCTTTTCCTGCCAAAACCAAATCAGTGGCCAAGATCAACTTTGGACATCCAATGGCCAAGAATTCAGCTGGGATACACTCAGAGGAGAGAGAGGAACTGTATTGGTGTATAAAAAGGAAGAAAGAGAGAAGGAAGAGCAAGTAGTTAGTTTTCATTTAAAAATGTATGTCGTTTTTCATTAATTTAGCTTAATTAGTGTTTTAAGATGTAGTCTTCTGTTCTATTGTACTCAAATCAAGTTATTTCATCAATATAATCTGTTTTTCAAGTGTAATTCAAGGTCTTACTTAAGATTCAAACTTTCACATTCACTGTTGAGAAATTGAGTTTCAAACTCTTGTCTTAAAGCTTCTATTAGCTTATTTTTAAGCTCAACTAGGTTAACTTAAGCTTGTTATAGCTTTTGAATAGCTTGGAAAACAGGTTCAATCAATTTTCAATTTTGGTCAACAAAAGTCAATTGTAAGCTCAAATGGACATTGAAATGGTTTATGGTGTTGCAGAGCATGGATGTGGGTTGATATTGAGTTGCTTTATGGTTTAGAATAGATAAGTGGATCCTTTGTTCTTTGGCAATCCACTGTGGATAGGACCAAATGTAAGTGTAATTTCAAAGTAGTTGCATAATTGATATATGTGGTTTAAATCAGTTTCTTTCTGTTGATTAAGTAGTATTTAAGTCACTTAGACTCATTTTGATTGTCTGCACAAGTTGGATAAGTGGTTATCTCATTTTATTTGCAAATCAGTGGCTTAAAGCTGTGTTTGGATTTGCTGTCAAATCTGCATTAGAGGCTTGTTCAGTGATTGGTAGTTGTTGCTTTAGGCTTGATAAGCTCAAATGAACTCATTCAAGTCTTAAAATTGCATCTGCTAACATTGAAAGTCAAAATTATCTTAAATCTGTCCTATTAGCTTATCTGTTAGAATTTTCAAAAAGCAAAAGCTTGTTTCATGTTTAGAAATCACTAGACTAGCTTGCATTAGTTTTATTTCATCATATTACATCTATTTCAGTCCATAAATCTAGGTTCAAAGTTCAAAATAGTCAAAGTTCTAAAATCTGTTACAAAAGTCAAATTGCACAAGTCAGTTTGAGCCCATCTAGGGTGATTTTTCATGGACTCATTTTTAGTTCAATTCAAGTGAAATTTTGGATTTAATAACTTCAGTTGGTCTATTTTCTTTATATCATTTTTATAGATTTTTGTCAAATTTTTATAAGCTCCAATATGGGTTGGCAACATGGGCAAAAATGCCCTGTGCACTGACTCAGTTTTCACTGAGTCTGCACAGGGTTTTTGCAGTCTTTGCACAGAGCTCATTAGAGCTTCTCTTAGTCTTGTATTTGGTTTACAAGTTCCCAGCCAGGTCTTATTTAAGTTCCAACTCTTGGTTTTCATTCTCAGCTTATTTGCTGGCTTATTCTTAGGCTACAAGTGAACACCTAAAAAACTGTTTTTAGCACTATTCTCAAATCATCAAATCTGCTCAAACAGCTCAATAGAGGTTTAGGCTTGTATTTTTTAGTTGCTTTTGAGTTCTTTTAGCATAATATAGCCTCTATGATCAGTGGGTGGCCTTTGGTGCTCATTTGCTTATTATAAGTGCTTATTTATAAGCACTTGTGATAGCAGTTGCATTTTCTTGCACACAACCCCTTGTTTTTATATTTTTTCTAGATTCACAATATTATTTTAGACTTTTCTTGAATTTTTCAGATTTTTTTAAGTCAGTTTGCTATTTTTCTTTATTTAAAACAGTTTTTAAGTCTTTTTAATTAGCATTTAATACAATTAATTCATAAAAGCTTCAAAAAAATAATTTTTCATTTTTCTTTGGTTAAGATAAATATAAAAAGACAAAAAAATATTTTTTCAGATTTTTCTTAGTTAAATTTGTATTTTTAGGCAATTTAAGTAGTTTTAATATCTTTTAATTCATAAAAAATAGAAAAATAATCAGAAAAATATAAAAATAGTTTTTAAAATTCTCTTTAGTTATTTTAGATTTTTCCAAGTCATAATTATATTTTTCTAGCTTTATTTCATATTTTCTTGTGTTTTAGGTTATTATTAAATAGTTAAAAATAGTTTTTAATTAATAATAATTAGATAAATAGTTATAAAAATAATTTTCTTTTTCTTAAAATTTTCTCATATCATTAGGTTTGTAAAAATGTCATTTTCATATTTTTAGGATTTATATTGTGTAAGTTTCACATTTTCTTTTGTATGTAATGTAGTTTTTAATTTAAGTTTTAAAAACAGAAAAATCAAAAACATCATTTTGCAAATAGTGATAGCGTTTATTTAATATTTTTTCTCTTTTTAATTCTCTTTAATTTGCATTTAAGCCCCTGTAGTTTATGTACTTTCTCTTTAGGTATAGACCAATCACAATCCTTTCCCGTTCAAATTCTCTCGATCACTATACGTTTGACTATTCTCGCACGGCTCGTTGGGACTTAACGACCCGGGGAAACACTATACTCTCCAGATCTTCATTGCATTCGTTTCCAGACTGTTTTAAGTTTCTTACGGTTGGCCATTCACAAGTGGCCGGCTTGTGTGAGAAAACTTGACGGTTCTGGACGAATCAAATTTTGGCGCCGCTGCCGGGGAGCAGTGCTAATAGTCTTACGTTTAGCAGATTAGTGATTTGAATATTCACTCCTTGTTTATACCATTTATATGTTTATATTTTCTTATAAAAAATCAAAAACCCAAAAAGATTTTCTTTCTTATTTTTACAAAATGTTTATCCAAAAATCCAAAAATATTCATCTTTACCCTCTTACCCTTTTTGATTCTTTATCCCTTTACCCTCTATCCATTTGATTCTAACTTCTTCTATTCTCATGGAATCTCTCGTCTGCGAAGAATTCTGGGACGAAGTTGAAAAACTTCAGACTTTATCACAAATGTCAAGAATTCGTGTTGTTCGTGATGATCCATTAATTCTGCGTAGGGAAATGGAACGAGAAACCGGGGTGACAAAGGACCAGGTACTTCCCTCTAATTATGGAAGTGCTAAATACGTCCAACCTACGGTTATCCAAAGATCTAACCCCTCAATTGCCCCTAAGCCGTCTAGAATTGATCCTAAACTTTCACAATTTACGGTTAAAAGCAAACATGCAGAATTTAGACCGGTGACTAGCAAGAATGACTTGCCTAATCTTCACGTTTCTCAAGAACCAGAACCGGAGACCATAACGGAAGTGGTGGAAATTGCTAGCTCTCTGAGCACACCTCTTGTCCCACCTCCGGATTTTTCAAAATGTTCTTCAAGACTTGATAGTCATTCGGGTCACCATGTTGGTTTTGTTGATTCTTTGAATAAACGGATTCCTTATCATAACTCTCAAATAAAATCGTTTATTCCTTGTGTCGGTTGTGGTGAGCCTCTTTTTGGTTCACCCTGTCGTTGGTGTACGTGTGTACAATGTGGTAATGATATTCGTAACGGGAGTTGTTTGTTTTGTGGTTCGAGGAATTCATTTGATTATGATCCTAATTAGAACTCATTTAACGATCCCTCAAACTTTTCCAATTACCCACCACAGCCCGACTTATCTTCATATAACCAACATAACTTCTGTGAATTTTGTGGAGGTCCTCACCAAGGATTTGAGTGTCAATCCGGAAACACGTTTGTCTATTAACAGTTTTCCGGTGATGCTCAGAACTTTGGTTATGACCAATATCCATATAATTCACCTGTCCAGACTCAGTAGTTTTACTGTTGTGAGTACTGTGGAGGTCCCCACTTCAGCTCTGATTGTCAAACAGGGAATCCATTTCCTTGTAACAATCATGACTCTCACAGGTTTGACAATTTCCAACCTCCACAGCACCATACAGTTCAAACTCCACCTGAGCCGTTGTCTCAAGAAATCTCCCAAGATTTTGAAACCGCAATGAAAACACTTGAGGATATGATTCGTAACTTTAAGAATCAAGTGAGTAGTGAAAAGACCATGGGAGAATTGCTAGCCGAAGAACGAGAAGAACGAGAGGCCCGCAAATCTAAGGAAGAATTATTATTCCTAGAGAAAGCAGCTCTAAGGCGTTCCTAATTTCTTAAGGCAGCTATGTATGATGATGACGAGGAGAGTATTTCTTTTAAGGATATTATTTCTCAACTCCCTCAGTCAGTTGATATCCCAGCAGTTGAGATTCCATCTCAAACAACTGCTATCACACCCGAAGCTCCCACTCACTCTCTGAGCAAGGGGGACGAGCATCTTGACACTGTTCCTGAAAAGGAATTGGACGAATTCATAAAGTCTAGTGTTGAGAACCTTGTCCCAATCCCAAGAGAGTCACAGGGAATTCTTGATCATGTGTGTGATATCCCTCCTCCTCTTGTCTTCTAAAATGATCATATTGAGATGTTCTCCGATTCTAATGATAATGATTCATTGTCTTGCGGAGACATCGTTTATGTGGAAGATTTACCTTCTGAGCTTGTTAGCTTAGAAGAAGAGAATGATGAAGTTACTGACACTGAAATCAAAGATGAAGCACTTCGTGCAACATTACTGAATGTCAGTCTTCTCATTTCTAAAATCGAGGCTTTCAATGAAAAACCTATTTCATCTCCTATCCCCATTAAGGATAGTGACATTCTTTCCGATGATTCTATTCCGGAAATGAAAGCCTTCTATTTTGATAATATGGGAGAGAAGATTAGTGGCAGTACCACTTTTCATTCTCATAATTCTCTCCCCGATTATGAATCATTTACATTGGAGGAGTTCACCTGTGAACCCACTCATATCAATTCTGAATATGATTCATTCACCTTCATGGAGTTCTCAGATGAACTCACTCATATCATATCTCCGCCAGAGTATGATAACTTCTACTTTGATCTAGACACACCCGGGATATGTCTAGACCAATTGAGCTTAAAAGATGAAATTCATGCTATTATGAATTCTCCTTCTGATGATGATGAGTTAGTCAATATTATTATCATGACTTTCTTTCTCTTCTTCACCTATCCCGTGGCTTCTCCTGTTCTTCACTCCTTCGGGAATGAAGACATTATCTTTGACCCAGGCATTTCCATGTACCATTTGTGAGTCGGGTCTGTCTCTATATCTCATCGGTGTGGAACTTTCACGTACTTCGATGTTTATCCAAACATCTTGAATGAAAGTCCGATGGAGATTATCTCTTCCACTTACTTCCCCATGAACAAATTAATTCGGGGTCGAGTCAAGCTAGCGACTCGGTAATCAAAAATAGTAGTTAAACATGGGTTTTCACCCGTGTGTACCACCCTAGTGTGGGGGAGATGCCCCACATGTTGTATATAGATCTAAAAAATGAATGAAAATTGTAAATATTAAAAAAAAAGAGAATAATTGTTGTGTTTCTACACTTAGCTAGTAATGTTATCTTTTTACGTTCTAAGTTTCGGCATAACAGCCGGTACTTTGAATATTGAGGACAATATTCATTTCTAATTGTGGGGGGGAAATTCTGGTGAATTTTGATCATAAATATACCCTTTTAGTCCCTTTTTCTCCCAAAATGGCCAAATTTTAAAATTTTTTTTAGTGGAAGTACTATGTACTAAACACAACAAATGGTAATCAGTCCACCATGTCTAACCCACATAAGGATTGGCTAATCCAGGAGCAAACGGCTCTCGGTAAAGATATCTCAAATCCGTTGACGGCTTGCAATTTGCCCAAAATTGTATGGTATTCAGCTCACCATATCCTTAAAAGTAAAGAGTTGGCTAGCCCGCAAGTTTATGGCTTGTGGTAAAGGCAGTGGAAAAACCATAATTGGTAATCAGCTCACCAAAGATAATACTGATAATTTATCTAAGAGTTGGCTAGTCCAGAAGCAAACGGCTTCTGGTAAAGACAAATCAAATCCGTTGAAAGCTGGTGATTTGCTCAAAATCATTTGGTTATCGGTGTACCAAAGTTCTTACTTGAACTGAAACATTTGGCTACTCCAGAAGTAATGGCTTTTGGTAAAGAGATGAAATCCATTAATTTTTCTCAAAACATTGCTAGGGACTAGCAATATCTTAGTGTGGGGGATTGATGAGTGTCTAAATACTCATCATTTTTGTACCAATTAAACTTCAAAAACATCTGAAAACACTCAGAAATACATCAAAACGATAAAAATATCACAAATAAGTGTTTTATGTGTTTTAAATGCAAAAATATCAAAATCTGGTGAAAAACGTATAAAGTTTGCATAATTGGCAGTTTTAGTCCCCCAAGTTTCAAAAGTTGTCAAAAACAGTCCCTGGTAAAACAAAATAAAGAAAAATGTTATTAAAGGTCCCTGAAATATTCTAAGTTGTCAAAAATGGTCCTTGAATAAATCTTTTGTTAAATGGCAGAAAAGGTCCCTCAACTTTCAAAAATGTCAAGTTTGGTCCCTGGAAATTTGAAAATGTCAAAAATAGTCCTTGCACTATTGAAACTTGTCAAAAGTGACCCTTGTGTGAACTTTGGAAAATGGCAGAAATGGCCCTTCAATTTTTCAGAAATTACAAAACAAGTCCTTATCAAATAATAACCAAGCCTTGTCAAATTCAATTGTGACCCCTGCCTTTAAACCTTTGACCCCCTTTTTTGACCCCTTCCAATATGCCCAGTCAAATAAAGTCAAACCATATCCAAACCCCGCCACTGGCTTATCCTCTTCAACCTCCACTTGCCCTGCAACAAGCCCTCTCCCATCCACCTCTCACCTTATCCCTGCAACACATATCACCCCTCATCATCACCTCTACTCATCCACCCCCCCTAGTTGCTAGCTCAGAGCCCAAGGTCAAAACCACCTTTTCCTGCCAAAACCAAATCAGTGGCCAAGATCAACTTTGGACATCCAATGGCCAAGAATTCAGCTGGGATACACTCAGAGGAGAGAGAGGAACTGTATTGGTGTATAAAAAGGAAGAAAGAGAGAAGGAAGAGCAAGTAGTTAGTTTTCATTTAAAAATGTATGTCGTTTTTCATTAATTTAGCTTAATTAGTGTTTTAAGATGTAGTCTTCTGTTCTATTGTACTCAAATCAAGTTATTTCATCAATATAATCTGTTTTTCAAGTGTAATTCAAGGTCTTACTTAAGATTCAAACTTTCACATTCACTGTTGAGAAATTGAGTTTCAAACTCTTGTCTTAAAGCTTCTATTAGCTTATCTGTTCCGAACCAATAATAAACTATTCCTGAACAAAACATTAAAGACTTTTTAACTTCCCGGTAAAGACGGTAAAAGGTTTCAAGTGTGTTCCCAGTGAAAACTGTTCAA
>BPTQ01000009.1:268326870-268442431 GCA_019973895.1 Chrysanthemum seticuspe
TTTGTCAAATTTTTATAAGCTCCAATATGGGTTGGCAACATGGGCAAAAATGCCCTGTGCACTGACTCAGTTTTCACTGAGTCTGCACAGGGTTTTTGCAGTCTTTGCACAGAGCTCATTAGAGCTTCTCTTAGTCTTGTATTTGGTTTACAAGTTCCCAGCCAGGTCTTATTTAAGTTCCAACTCTTGGTTTTCATTCTCAGCTTATTTGCTGGCTTATTCTTAGGCTACAAGTGAACACCTAAAAAACTGTTTTTAGCACTATTCTCAAATCATCAAATCTGCTCAAACAGCTCAATAGAGGTTTAGGCTTGTATTTTTTAGTTGCTTTTGAGTTCTTTTAGCATAATATAGCCTCTATGATCAGTGGGTGGCCTTTGGTGCTCATTTGCTTATTATAAGTGCTTATTTATAAGCACTTGTGATAGCAGTTGCATTTTCTTGCACACAACCCCTTGTTTTTATATTTTTTCTAGATTCACAATATTATTTTAGACTTTTCTTGAATTTTTCAGATTTTTCTAAGTCAGTTTGCTATTTTTCTTTATTTAAAACAGTTTTTAAGTCTTTTTACTTAGCATTTAATACAATTAATTCATAAAAGCTTCAAAAAAATAATTTTTCATTTTTCTTAGGTTAAGATAAACATAAAAAGACAAAAAAATATTTTTCCAGATTTTTCTTAGTTAAATTTGTATTTTTAGGCAATTTAAGTAGTTTTAATAATTTTTAATTCATAAAAAATAGAAAAATAATCAGAAAAATATAAAAATAGTTTTGATAATTCTCTTTAGTTATTTTAGATTTTTCCAAGTCATAGTTATATTTTTCTAGCTTTATTTCATATTTTCTTGTGTTTTAGGTTACTATTAAATAGTTAAAAATAGTTTTTAATTAATAATAATTAGATAAATAGTTATAAAAATAATTTTCTTTTTCTTAAAATTTTCTCATATCATTAGGTTTGTAAAAATGTCATTTTCATATTTTTAGGATTTATATTGTGTAAGTTTCACATTTTCTTTTGTACGTAACGTAGTTTTTAATTTAAGTTTTAAAAACAGAAAAATCAAAAACATCATTTTGCAAATAGTGATAGCGTTTATTTAATATTTTTTATCTTTTTAATTCTCTTTAATTTGCATTTAAGCCCCTGTAGTTTATGTACTTTCTCTTTAGGTATAGACCAATCACAATCCTTTCCCGTTCAAATTCTCTCGATCACTATACGTTTGACTATTCTCGCACGGCTCGTTGGGACTTAACGACCCGGGGAAACACTATACTCTCCAGATCTTCATTGCATTCGTTTCCAGACTGTTTTAAGTTTCTTACGGTTGGCCATTCACAAGTGGCCGGCTTGTGTGAGAAAACTTGACGGTTCGGGACGAATCACACACACACAAGCCATCTTTCACTCCTCCAAATACAACTCTGTCCCTGAGATAGCTCAGTGGTTCCTTGTAGTTGTGCTCAGACTTAGTCTGAGCTTAGTGAGGGGTTATTATACCTTGTCATTTCAATCCCAAGTACTATTCCGCAAGTACTTGGGTAATGTATTCATTCTGATTCATTTCTAATAAAGGATATAAACGTTGAAAATTAATTAGTGTATTTTTTACTTGCATTATTTCAGTCATTGTTAACAATCTGTTTGTTAATTTGCTTTAACTGTTTTTATACGATTGTGAAACGGGAACAACAAGTGGTATCAGAGCAGGCTGATTATAAAACCCTTTTTAAGCCGCTCAAAACGTTTTTAAATCAAGATCCTAATGGCTGAAATTGATGTGCCCCAACTTGTCGACAAAAACGGTGGAGCTTATTCAGCTATTGCCCCTCGACTCGAAGTTGGTAAATTTAACAAATGGAAAAAGCGAATGCTTTGCTATTTGATTGGGATGGAACCTTACTACATTAAGTGTATTAATGAAGGTCCATTTATCCCAAAGACTGCTGAAGGATTGCCTAAACCTGAAGCTCAGTGGACTCGGGACGAGAGGAGAGTGGTCAACCAGGACCAAAGGCTCAAAAGTATCATCATATCTTGTCTTCCTGATGATACTATGGAGTCTGTTATTGGCTGTAGTACAGCTAAACAAACCTGGGATGACCTGGTCCACAGTCATGAAGGTCCTTCAGATACCAAGGAGAACAAGATCATGGACCTAAAACTTGAGTATAAGACCTTCAGGGCTAAGGACTCAGAAACTCTGTCTCAAACTTACACCCGATACAAAACTTTGTTAAATGAACTGTCACATGATGGTGTTAAGTTGTCCAAACATGAAATCAATGTTGGTTTTGTCAATAGTCTCCCTGAGAAGTGGTTGAATTTCTCTCAGGGACTTAGGAATGCCAATCATATCAAGTATCTTGAACTTCCTGAAATTTATGGGAAATTTGTCTATGAGAAAAACCTCATGAACAGACGATACCCTGACTTAAAGAAGTCTCAGGAAGTCAAGAAGTCCCTGACCACCACTTCAACACCTATATCTACTTCTTTTTCTCTAACAGTGTGGTTCAGGATTTTCAGGAAAATTCAGATGATGAGCTTGATGAGAGATCAAGCGAGGAGTACCTAAATGACCTGAACATCGAATTTCAGGAAAGGTCACTCCTTGCTAACTCTAGAAGGTTTATAAAAAGAAACAAAGGTTTTTCTAAAGCTAAAGCTAATGAGGACACTGAGTGCTTTAAGTGTCATAAAAGAGGTCATTTTGCCAAAGACTGTTTTTCAAAAACAATTTCTGAACCCTCTTACAAACCTTCCGGGTCAAATCAGTCCTCAGGCTTTAGCAAATTTCAACCAAAAATCTATCAGTCTCATCAAAATTTTCAAAAAAAATCTGATCAAAGTAAAACTGTTGATTTTGAAGCTAAGTACAGGAAAGCCAAAGCTAAGCTAACACTGCTTGAGGCCAGTCCCTCAGAAACAACAAACAATGTTAAATCTGTGCAAGGTAAAAACAAAGGCCTAGTTGCTGAAGTATTCGACTGGGATGAAGAGCCAGTCTCCTCAAACGATGAAATGGTGCAAGTCAGTGCACTGATGGCTCTCTCAAAAGAGGACAAGCTAGCTGTTGGGAAAAATTATGCCAGAAATAGAGAATGGGTCAACATCACTATGAAGAAGGTAAATATTTTACTTTCTATGGATGATGACTCTGATTGGCAGTATTTTATGAACTATATCAATGTAGACCTTATGTTTGTAGAAGAGCAACGATTAAATCTTTTTTCAAAATACAACAAGTTAAGTTTTGAATTGAACAAGTGTAGGGATGAACTGCTTCTTTTAAAACAGGCTAAGCTTGAGGCTGTCACACTGCAAATTCAAAACACTGAACTAGTTAAAAGAAATCAGGCTCTTCAAGATGAACTTAAAAAGGAAAAAGACATTATTGAAAGTTGGACTGCTAAGAATCATAGAGTCTTTGATGCTGTGGGTGCCCCCAGTAGCAAAAAGAGAGTCATAGGTGAAGATCATCTCCCTGACTCTCACAACAAAGACCAGAGTCCAAAGCCCTTTGTGTTTGGTGGCATGATTACCAATATGTTGACTACTCCCAAGCCCAGTGATTGGATTGAACGGGTTAACCCTGAGAGTAAGCTTCCAAATTTCGATTCTGAAAGAATACTAGAGCCTGAAAGCCAAGCTCTAAAGATCATGCTTGGACTCCCTGATGTGCCTAGTAGTACTGAACACATCTCTGAGTCTGAAGCAGAATCTCAAGCACCACTTCCTCCCCTGAAACCTCTTCAGGGTGCTGCACCAAGCTCTGAGCTTACTCCAATGCAATTCAATCGTCATTCACCTAAAGAAAGGTCTGGACTTGGTAGAACCATCCTGAAAAGACCAACAAAACCAATCCAACAATATTCTACTCCCACTGAGACTTCTACGTCCTCAGTCCCCACTAAATCAGACCAAATTCAGTAATTGACTGAACTTGTGAGGAAACTGACTGATAATATGGAATCCATCGAAAAAGCTCCTGATTCAATCAAGGATACAAAGTCAGGCTCCTCTAGTTCATCAAGGTCTAAATCCACAATCAAGCCCAAGCAGAAGTTTGGTCTGTGCCATTATACCAGTCATACCACTGACAATTGCTACAAAATCCTTTTTTGTATGATCTGCAAAAAGGATGATCACAGAACTTCTGATCACTTACAGTATGTAAGTTCATCCAGTGAAGCAAAACATACCAAAGTTGGTCATCAACATGCTTCAACCTCCAAACAAGCTCAAAGGAATAGAGCAAAACCTTTTCCTCCTTGCCCACACTGTGGCTTTAATGATCATCATCCTGATGATTGTCTCATGAACTCATGCTGTGACATTTGCGGGAATCCAGCTCATGAGACATCCCAGCATGACAGTGTCATCCAAGCAAGGAGAAATTCAAAGCAACCCGAATCACTGAGTCATCATCAGTTATCAAATGCAAAACCTGTGGTAGCACAATGCACTCAACCACTGACAATGAGTCAATTGCCAAATTCAAGCAGACCTTTAGACCCAAGCCCACTAGTATGTGGGTCAGCAAGAGAAACTAATTTAGTTTACTGTTTGTGCAGAGACACGCCAGGGAGCCTATTTGGCATCTAGATATTGGATGCTCAAGAAGCATGACTGGTGTTAAGGAGTATTTGCACAAGTATGTAAAGGAACCAGTACCCAAGGTAGTATTTGGTGATAACTCATCATGTCCCACTGAAGGTTATGGTTCAGTATACTGCAATGGAATAGTTTTCTCTAGAATAGCTTATGTCAATGGTCTAAAATACAATCTCATCAGTGTTAGTCAATTATGTGATGCTAAGTACATTGTGCAATTCAATGACAAACAAGGCACCATTTTCAATGCCAAAAAAGAAGTTGTTTTGATAGCTCCGAGAAGAGATGATGTTTATGTCTTAGACATGTCAACACTCTCTCAAGATGGAACTTGTCTTTTTGCCAAAGCCACTGAAACTGTCAACTGGCTGTGGCACAAGAGATTTTCTCACTTAAATTTCAAAAACATCAACAACTTGGCAAAACAAAACAAAGTTCTTGGCTTACCATCAATGGTTTTTGCAAAAGATAAACCATGCTCAGCCTGTGAAAAAGGCAAACACCATAGAGCATCTTTCAAAACAAAACAAAATTTCTCCATCAAAAGCTACCTTCACCTCCTGCACATGGATCTCTTTGGACCTGTCAGTCCTAGATCAATCCATCATGAGAATTATACACTTGTCATTGTTGATGAATTCTCAAGATACACTTGGGTATACTTTCTTTCCAAGAAGAGTCAGACAGCTGATACAATAATGTCATTTATCAGGAAAATTGAAAACCAAAATGACATTACTGTTAAACAAATCAGAACTGACAATGGTACTGAGTTCAAAAATCAAGAGCTTGAAAATTTCTGTGATGAAAAGGGAATCACCCAAAACTTTTCATCCCCTTTCACCCCTGAACAAAATGGGGTAGCTGAAAGAAAAAACAAAACTCTCATTGAGGCTGCCAGAACTATGTTAAATGGCTCAGCACTCTCAAAGCATTTCTGGACTGAAGCAGTCAAAACAGCCTGTTACACTCAAAACAGGTCGATCATTGTCAAAAGACATAACAAAACCCCATATGAGATATTCAAAGGTAGACTTCCTGATATCAGCTACTTTCATGTGTTTGGGTGTCCTGTGTTCATTCACAATCACAAGGATCACCTAGGCAAGTTTGATGCAAAAGCTGATGATGGATATTTTCTAGGTTACTCACTGATCTCTAAATCCTTCAGGGTGTTCAACACCAGAAGACAACAAGTTGAGGAAACCTTTCATGTCACCTTTGATGAAAGTTCAGAAAGCATCATATTTACCAATACCTCAGTAGAGGAAATAGGAATTGATGACTCATCAAGATATCCTCCTGATGAGTTTAACACTGAAATCAATTCCTCATATCAAGCTGATGCTGACATCTCATACTATGCCTCGCCCCACAACCTTCCTCAACCAACCATCAGTGAATTCATTGATAATCAATCAGTCCCTACTGGGATAGGTAATACTGAACCAATTGTTTAGGAACTTGTGATTCAAGTACCCCAACCTGAACAAAACATCTCAACAGATGATCTCAATGATTATGTGGCTCCTACACCTGAACTCACTCCTGAGTTTCCAGTGACCTCTTCAAGCTCAGATCCTAGACCACAAAGTAAGTAGACAAAATCTCAGGACATTGAGCTTGTAAACATCATTGGTAAACCCACTGAGGGCATGCTCACTAGAAGCATGGCTGCTAAGTTAACGGCAGCTTCAACCAATGAATGTCTATATGCTAATTTTCTATCAGAAATAGAACCCAAAAGTGTCATTGAGGCTCTAAAACATCCAAGCTGGGTTTAGGCTATGCAAGAAGAACTTCAACAGTTTGATAAAAACAAGGTCATGACCTTGATCAAATGTCCTCAGGATGTCGTTGTCATAGGAATGAAGTGGGTTTTCAGAAACAAAACTGATGAAAATGGCACTGTCATTAAAAACAAAGCCAGACTTGTAGCCAAAGGTTAAAGTCAGCAAGAAGGCATTGACTATGATGAGACATTTGCTCATGTTGCAAGAATGGAAGCCATCGGGATCTTCCTTGCATTTGCAACCTACATGAACTTCAAAGTTTACCAAATGGATGTAAAAAGTGCATTCCTGAATGGTGAACTCAAGGAAGATGTGTATGTTCAGCAACCTCCTGGCTTTGAGAGTAGTGAATTCCCTGACTATGTCTGCAAGGTTGACAAAGCCCTTTATGGACTTAAACAAGCTCCCAAAGCATGGTATGAGACTCTCTCAGCTTTCCTGATTCAAAACAAGTTTGTCAGAGGAAAGATAGACAACACTTTGTTTATCTACAGGACAAAACAAGATGTGATACTAGCCCAAGTATATGTTGATGACATCATCTTTGGCTCAACAAATTATACTCTTTGCAAACAGTTTGAAAAACTGATGACAAAGAAGTTTGAAATGAGCATGATGGGTGAACTCACATACTTCCTTGGACTACAGATCAGGAAAACTGATAAAGGAATCTCAATCAGTCAAGAGAAGTATACTAGAAATCTCTTGAAGAAATATGAGATATCTGACTGTGCCTCAGTGAAGACTCCAATGGTCCCTCCTAACAACCTTGGACCTGATCTCACTGCCAAATCAGTCAATCAAACTCATTTAAGGGGGATTGTAGGTTCACTGATGTATCTAACTGCTTCCAGACCAGACATACAATTCTCAGTCTGTCTAATAGCAAGATATCAGTCCAATCCCAAAGAATCCCATCTCACTGCAGCCAAAAGAATCCTCAGATGCCTGAAGGGAACTCCAAGCCTTGGACTTTACTATCTAAAGTGCTCAGGGTTTGACCTCAAAGGGTATTCTGACTCTGATTATGCTGGCTGTAACATGGACAGAAAAAGTACCTCAGGGTCCTGTAAATTTCTTGGAGGAAAGCTGGTTTGTTGGAGTGCTAAAAAGCAACAATCAGTGGCTATGTCTTCAGCTGAAGCTGAGTATGTGGCTGCTGCAGGATGTTGTGCCAATGTATTATGGATGAAAAGTCAACTCAGTGACTATGACGTCCATTACAAAATGGTACCCATCTTTTGTGACAACCCAGTGCCATTGCAATCTCCAACAACCCTGTCCTTCACCAAAGAACCAAACACATTGATATCAGATATCATTTCATCAGGGACCACATAATGAAAGGAGACATAGAACTTCATTTCATCCCTACTGAATATCAACTTGCTGATATCTTCACCAAACCCTTAGATGAACCTACCTTCAGGAGACTGAAAGTTGAATTGGGAATGCTTGACATTGAAAGTCAGCAACATGAAAATCAATCCCAATCTCAGTAAGTTCTCTCTGAAATGGTCCATGCTCCCTGAACAAAACCCTAAACAACCTCACTGAATGAGTAAGACTCATTCAGGGACCCTGACTTTAGATATTGAGCACTGAATGAGTAACTAAATGCACCAAGTATCAGTTACTTAAATGTCCTAGGTTGGTAAACATACCAATTTAATATAGGAATATATGTCTCTTTGTCTTACTGTCATCCAAGTTAAGGGTCCCTCAAAACCTTACCTCATCCCACTTGGCATTAAATGCCTCCTCTCACATGAAATATCTAAAGGATATTTTATTACTGCAGAATGCACTTTTACTGTGCACTGCAACTGTTCCCTTGAAAACTGGGAAATTACTGCGGGTAGTGGAGTGGTGGCATTAAATGAGGTAAATAAAACGTTTTCAAAAACTGACTTTACAAATCCTTATTTATGCAAAAATTACCCCTCTCACCACTCTATAAATACCCCTCTCAAAAACACTAAAAACACACACAAAGAATTTCTGCATCTAGACTCTGTCAAAATCACTTCTTAAACCCATAAATCTTTGTGTTCTTTAATCCTCAAAACAGTTTTTTCAGTAAAATCTTCTCTGTAAACAATTTACAAAATATTTTTCTTCACCAAAATCAAAAGGTTTTCAACTTGTTGATTGTTCTTCTCAAATACCTTCTAAAACCCTAAAAAATCCTTCTATGGAAATGGCAAGAACATAACTCCTTCACTTTGCACCTCAGTGGGTAGGAGATCTTAATAATGTTGAATTTAAAACAAACAATGTTATAGGCACTTTTGAATACCCCCTTGATGTCCCAGCCTATAAGGGCATCATAAAGTTTTTATTCAACTGCCCACTTAAACAGGCCTTTACTCAGTCCCTTTCAATTATGTACCAAAACCTCCTCAGGGAGTTTTGGGCAACAGCTGTGGCCTATGACCCAACACCCTCTACTGATGAGACTGACCTCAGATCACTCAGGGAGTATCTCATCAAATTCAGTCTTTTTAATGGGGAAAAGTCAGTCACCCTGGACTATAAAACTTTTTGTACATCAACAGGGTTAGACTATAATTCTGGGAACTATGTTGCCCATCCTGAACCCTCCACAGTTAAGGATGGGTTAAAACAAATTGTTTCAGATCCAAAGTTTTTGGACAGAACCCCTGTCACCAATAACTCATTTCCTGCGGCTTGGAAGATCATGTTCACATTTGTGATTCAGGTTCTCGGCGGGAACCATTCATCCACTGAACAAGTTAACTCTATTCAGTTGATGGTGGCATATTGCTTGATGACATGGGTCACTGTCGACATAGGGGAGATCATTTACAGTGATCTCGTAACCAAGCTACTGAGCAAAACTAGGATGAAATACGTTTCGTATCCTAGGTTTGTCTCATGCGCTTTACGAGTGTTACTGGGTTGTAATTATCCTCAGTAATACAAATATTGTGCTTTACCTGGTATCCTGAGTCAATCAAATTTTCAAAAAGACCCATCCCAAGTGATTGAAATTGAATTGATGGCCCATATGGCTGCTGTAAACAACCAGAGGGACTCAGTGTCTCCAAACCCTGCTCCTAAAAAGAGAAAAGGAAAGTCGCAGACTGGGACTAAGACCAAACCCAAGTCTCAGGACCCTGAGGCTTCTGGAGCACAGCCTAAAAGGCAAAGAAAGCCCTAGACTGATCAGCCACCTAAGCGAGACCAAACATCATCCACCCCGGTGACAACGAAGGACACTGATACATCACAGTCAGTTCCCTTGGTCCCAACTACTACTCCCCAAGATCCAGAGGGAAACATACAACCCGCTGGTAGGGGAGCGCCTTCCACACTACCCAAGGATGACACTCGCCAACCACATCTTTTGTCTGAGGGCCAACTGAATGATCCCAAAGACTCAGAGGGAGACACACAACCCGCTGATAGGGATATCACTGCCACTGCTTCTAGGGATAGCACTGGGAATCACCCACCAGTGCTTGAAGGAGCAACGGGGGACTAAGACTCAAAGGGACAAAGACCACCCGCTGATATGGAACCCATCACCACCACTAGTCTATTAACAGTTGCTGAAGTCAACGAAATCCTATTCTCTGATGAAGAACTGGCTGACAGTGAAGACGAAATACTTTCAGCAGGGGAAGAAATGGATGCTGATGTTCAAACTCAGGAATAAGAGCATCAGCTTGATCCTCAAGAGACTGAAGAGTCACCTGCTAAATAAAATGACTCTGAATCCTCTACTTCATCCTGTCTTGAAGAGTTCAAGAAGTACGATAATGTTCTTCCACTGACTGAAAGACAGCTGGTAATGTGGATCACAAAGGCTTCCAGGAAATTATACTCAGGTGTTACTGATGTTCTCTGGGATCAGCATGTTGAAGCAGGTTCAAGTTACGCTGAATTAAAATCCGAAGTGCTTACTTTCAACGGCAACACTGATGACCACATGGAGCTAATGCATCAAGATCTCCATAGACTGGATGAAAACCTGGTTAAATTTCTCAAGCACCTTCAGGGTTGTGGCACAAAGATAGATGAAATCAGGGATTCTGTCAAAGAAGACCCAGCACTCAACTCCAAAGTGCTGGAGGCTACTGAGGCCTACTTGAAGAATTCCTCCAGCCTCACTGAACTAATCGACATGCTCAAATCTGCCAATGTTCAGGGTCTTCCGTTTAGTCTCTTCATACAACACTGGGTTCTTTGGATACTCAAGTGACTACTTTGGCTAAGGCATCTTCTTCTATAGCCTGGAATCTTGGGCCTAGAATGACTGCTCTGGAATTATCTCAGGCCAATCTTGCAGAAAAGGTCACTAGTCTTCAGCAGGATACAACTGACATCAATGCTATGGTCACGGAGATTTACCAAGCCTTCAAAGGTCAAGCACCTCCAACTCCCTCAGTATCCGAGGCAACTCTTGCTCTCACTGATGTTGTAGCAACAGTTGAGGGGGAGAGAGCCACTGAAGAGACTCCCTCTCACACTAAGGGGGAGTCAGCTCATCCAGTTTCAGCAACACCCATATCATCAGTCCCACCAACAACAATAATGACAATGACAGTTGCAACACCCATCATGACAACAACACCTCCTTTGGTAGCATCCTCTTCATCAGGCCAGGATAAAGGAAAAGCCATAATGCAAACACTGAGCCTGAGAAGATTCCCTATGTCATCGGCAACACTCAGTATTTGCTTACTCTACAACAACTAAGTGCCTACCTTGCAAAGGAAGTAAGGAGAAAGAAACTAGTTAAGGAAGAAAAGAAAAGCAAAGAAGCTCTGGTACAAGTTGTTGCTGAGGAAGCTGAGAATATTGGAATTGATCCCAAGAAGCTTCAAAAGGGTCAGGCTGGACAAAAGTTCAAGGATGCTCAGGCTGCTCAAATGGCCGCAATGAGGAAAAAGCTTGATGAAAAGAACAGGAAAGCTGCAGCCATCAGGCAGGAAAGAATTGACCACTACAATTGGTCAATGACAAGCAGAAGGCTGCCTGAGAAGATCACAGATGTAAAAATTATCCCCAAGTCCAAACCACTGGCAATGAATGTCTACAGGGGGGATGATAAAAGACATTTCGAGGTTCATGATCCCATGAAATTCACTGACTTTGGGATCACTGAACTCGATGAACTTGGTCCAATCATTTCTAAGAAGCAGAATGCAGTGGTCAAGGAGCTGATGAAATCCCTGAGCAAAAGGTATGAAAGACTGAGGGAAGCACCAACACCAAGGTTGTCAGGATCGGGATCCTACCTAGGATCATTTTTGGCTTTGCAAGATCGTGATCGTAGGATCGGATCGGGATCGTAAGTGTAGGATCGTATAGGGGCTGTAGTTCTATATATATATATCTCGGCATAAGTCTACACTTAGTCAATTTGTATACTATATAAGTATATAACGTTAAAAAATAAAAAGAAGGCCCATACTTTAAAGTTTACTTCGTGGTGAATAATAAATAAACCAGTTTTAAGTTTTTTGTTTATCCTGTTTGAAATGTACATACGCAAGACTTAATATAAATTAATTAATCATATGTGTGTTGGTAAAAATAGCATGTAGCTGTCGTGAAAATATTGTTAGTCATTATCGTAATAATTTTGTACTTAATTTAGCCAATGCTAACACTAATTTCTTACAATGCGCATCTGTCACTTTAAACCGAATGGTCATTTGTAAAAAACAATGAATTAGTGATTGTGATTGGGCTTTTTGGATCAAATATGGGGCTTAAATGCTTCACATAGAAGAAAAAAGTCCAAAAAAATGGGTTAGCAACAGGATCGGATCGTAAACGATCCTACGATCCTACGATCCGATCCTACGATCCTGAACGATCCTACCTGATTTACGATCCCATTACGATCCTGATCGTTTTTTAAGTGTAGGATCGTAGGATCGTGCGATCCTACGATCAGGATCGCGATCCTGACAACCTTGACCAACACTATTTGGAATTCAGCCAGCCCTAACTGCACCACAAGGATCTCAGTCTCAACCAGCCCAAGGCAAAAGAAAAAGGGTTGAATCTGAGCCTGAAATCAAAGTTCCTGGCCTAGACTACAATAGGGAACTACCAGAGGGAGTAAAGTTTGTAAACTGTCTTTGCATTGAAGAGCCTGAAAGATGACTCTTCTTTATAGATGTCTATGGAAACCCAACATTCCAAATATGGAGTGATATTGATCTTGCAGGAGTGGCTACAATGGCAAGCTATCTACCAGTGACCTCTCAAATCCAAACTCCAGAAAACATCAGGTTCTGCAATGACCTGAATGTCAAGATAAGAGAGCACCCTAACAAAGAAACACTCCTCACGAAGAAGGTCAAGCTTGAAGCACTAGGAGTCCACATTGACTGACATCTTTTTATATTTTGTACTAGTGATAGGAACTATGTAATTTGATCAATAAACGATGTATGTTTTGTTAAAATATTCAGTGTTCCTTATTATGTTCATTAGTACATTCAGTGTAAGAAGAAGCCATTTGCTCACTTACATTGATCAAACACTTAGGCTATTTGTATATCCAAATAGGGGGAGACTGTTGGGTTCAGTAAATACCCAAAGCTCCTTAAGTCTAGGATTTGAATAGAAAATACCCCAAGTGTTTAACCCCTTGAACGTTAACAAGTCACTGAGCGCATAGTCACTCAGTGAGCTATCTTCAGGATACTCAGTAAGAGACAAAGAAGAAGTCTCTCCACTCAGTAAGGCGGAACTTAAGGGGTGAAGACTGAGTCAAGAAGAAGATAGTGGATTCAGTGAGTGATGACAATAACTCACTGAATCCTGAAACTACTCATCAACTACTTACACTGAAGATAAACTAAAGTTGAAGACTGAAGGCAATAAAGACTAAAGTATGAGCGAGATAAGGCGGGATAAGTTTGAATCAGATAAGACGAAGTCCTTATCAACCAAAGTCAAACTTTTCCTGAATGGCTAACTATCAGGCTCAGTGTCATCACTGACTAGAAGAAAGCAACCTTGTCACTTACCCAATATAGCCTTTGTAAACAGAGACAAAATAAATCAGTATTTTGTCTTCTATAACCTGTCAGTTTGTCCCTTAGGATTGAGTTAAAATCCATACTTGTATAAATAGCATAAGAGATGGAGCGGAAGATTTTAAGCTTGTGAACTAATTGTAAAACACACACACAAGCCATCTTTCACTCCTCCAAATACAACTCTGTCCCTGAGATAGCTCAGTGGTTCCTTGTAGTTGTGCTCAGACTTAGCCTGAGCTTAGTGAGGAGTTATTATACCTTGTCATTTCAATCCCGAGTACTATTCCGCAAGTACTTGGGTAATGTATTCATTCTGATTCATTTCTAATAAAGGATATAAACATTGAAAATTAATCAGTGTGTTTTTACTTGCATTATTTCAGTCATTGTTTACAATCTGTTTGTTAATTTGCTTTAACTATTTTTATACGATTATGAAACGGGAACAACAATTTTTCGATCAACTCCCGTTATATTTCTTGGTGTGAGGGCATAATAGACAATTCTACTTTTTCCCTTCACCTCAGGTTAAGCTAACCCAAGCAAACTCGTATGTAACCCGATATATCCCTTTAAACCGCATTAAAAATAAACGAAACCCATAATTAAATCGCCAAACACCCCCCCACACACACAAGAACCGTAACTCACTACCCGTACAAATGCAAATAAGGATTGGAGCAATTCCGTACTAAACGATGATATGGTAGAGTTTGTTCTCGCTAAATATGGGAATAGTTGGAAATTTTTGAGGACTTACGGATATATGCGCACAAAGAACCTGAGATGGTGAAAGGTTAGTGTATTCTTTTGCATTTTTGCATTTTTATGTATTTGTGTGTATTACAAGTTTAGTAGTGCCTGGAGTGGTGTTAGTTTAGCCTATTGTTGCATTGTTCGGATTTAGAAGTCAAATTTGATCTTGAATATCTTTTTTTTTTTTTTTTTTTTTTTTTTTTTTTTTTTTTTTTTTTTTGCAATAATTCAAATAAATGGCAGATTCTTCAAATGATAAGTTAAATGTAGTTTATTGCTCATTGTTAGCCCCTTTGCCAATTATCATAATATGTTAATGGTATGCCTAATATGTTTTTTTAGAAAGGGGTATGCCTAATATGTTTATGGTCTGCTTAATATGTCTATGTTTATGGTCTACACATAAGTATCTTGACAAGTTAATGGTTTGCACATAGTATCAGCAACCTTATTCTATAAACATCTTAATGATGATGCCAATCTGCAAATGATAAAGGAAAGGGAAAACTAGATGAGGTTTGTGAAGATCTTGAAAACAAGATTAAGGAAAAGGGAAAACTGGAAGATCTTGAAAACAAGATAGAAATTCTTGAAGATGTGTTTGGTAGGGCAAAACAGTTTATAAAATGACGAAATTTACCCTAAAAAAAATAATAAAATCAACCAATATAACAACCTCGCTCTGATGCCACTGGTTAGGATCGAAGAACTAGTTGATTTATGTGGTTTGGGAGGTCAGGGAAGCTCGAAATAAGAGAAATCCATTCTAGAGAGAGAGTAGAGAGAAAGGAAAAAATGTGTTTTTATCGATAATGCTGAAAGTTACACACACTACACACATGAGCTTCAACCTCCTATGGAAGTATAAGAGGGCTTATATAGGCCATCATACGCACTACTTTACACTATTGATACATCTAGCCCTTGCTTATGTGACTAAATATAATCTAATGTAATCCCCTAAATGTCGTCACATCTATTATCATAACAAGTTGTCTCTGCTTTGGGATGAGTTGTATTGAAGATATGAAGACCTTTGCTTGTTATAAAAGTTTCTTCTAGGTTTAGGTTGGTTGTAACGAAAAGATATTCTCATATTTGGTTTAGGTAGTAATGGTCTTTGGTAGATTGGAGGTTATGTGTATCTAAGTCAATTACGTGAAACCGGTTTGTAAACTTGTTTTGTTGTTTTACTTGTTGTAATGGGTGTTTGACTACCTTAAGTATTTGCAAAACGAGTACGAGGAACTACAGGTTTGATTTAAGATTAAAAAAATTGACGGACTCATAGTTGTTCGTGGTGCGTTGGCTGGCGCGTCAAGTACGAATTTCTATGGGTTTCCGTTTTCACTTCCTTCTACAAACTCTATGGGTTTATTTAGACTCTCAGAAGTGTTTTTCTTATTCTTTGCAATTCCAAGACCTTCCTTATCTTGGGACAACTTTTTATGACTTAACATGTCATCCAAAACATTACCACTCTTTTTGAATTTAGCAAAACTTAATGACTCCTTTTGAAGCTCGGATACTTTGTCATTCAAAGAGTTAACCTCTAGTGTGAGAGCCTCACATCTTTTACATGGTTCAACCACCTCTTTGGACTTGACAAGTCTTTTTACCTCACGTTCGAGTTCATAAATTTTTTCATTAAGTTTAATTTTCTCTTGTTCAAGAGAGCATTTCTTTAAGAATTATTTCAAACGTTTTAGTAAATTCATCATTAATTTTCAAGAGTTCCTCTTTTTTTTTCAAATCATGAATAATTAAAGCATTATTAGAAATAGATGAGTTTGGAGATACCTCTTGTGTTCCAAATGCCATAAAGTATCATCCCTTTCCGGTTGATCGCCGTCTTCGCTATCGCTTCATGCTCCACAATTATAAATGATTCTTGTCACCATAATTATAGCACTCGTGTTCGCGCCTTGAGTTTTCAATACCCCTATTCCCGTAACCACGACCTCTTCCAACCGTATTTCTACCGTTCCTATCACCACTATTACCAAAGCAATTTCTAGTTCTAAATTTACCACCTCTTCTAAAGAACATTATAAAGTTCTTTGCCATTAGGTTGAACTCTACTCATCTTCATCATCGTCTTCATCACTTCCTTATTAACTATCACTAATATCACTACTTTGATCAATAGTAACCTTAGCATTGAGAGCTAACGACTTGACCTTTTCCTTCTTATCCTTAGAGACAACCTTATCATTCTCCAAGATCATTTTGTACACCTTAGGGTTGACGATTAGCTCATCAATGAGGAGATCTGCCAAGTCCTTGGCTTCTTCAGTCGCCATCACCTTCGGCCGACACTTCACCGGAAGAGCTCGAAGAAACTTCCTCAAATGGTTCTTGTTAGAATAACTTTGATCTAAAAAATAACATTGAACCGTGTGTAACCACTATCAATGGTTTCTTCATCCAAGATTGTAAAATTCTCATATTGTTGTATGAGGAGATCAATTTTACAATATTTGACTTGTGAGTTACCTTGATGAGTAATAATAAGTGTATGTCAAACCTTCTTTACGGTTTTACACATAAAAGTCTTTAGGTGGTAAGGCATTGTAAATAGTTATCTTGACTTCATTATTTTTACCAAGCGTATTCTTCTCATCATTCTTCAAATCCAAATATGGTTTCTCTACCATCAACTTGTTTTTTGAATCTTTCACCATAAACACAAAGTCACCATTTTGGATAACCTCCAACAAATCGATATCCTTAGACTTAACATAAGTCTCGAACTGGGTTTTTCAAAAACAAAAACCCATAGGTTCTAGAAAAGGTGGTCTTTGCATAGAACACCCCTCAACATAGTTCTCTTGATCCATGGATCTATACTCAACTTTTCTAAAAATTACCGTAGGTTTTTCGAATTTTTGAAAAAGATGTTTTTGCTTTAAAACGCCTTCTCAAGAAGGTTTCAATGCTAAAAAACTTGAGTATCCAGCTCTAATACCAATTGTAGAACCATAGAGGGGGTGAATATGTTTTAAAGTTTAACAACTTCTAGTCTTAAAGAACAAACAACTAGTTATACACAACAACAATCACAACCACAATACAGAGAGAGTAGAGAGAGAAAGAGAGACCAAGATATATACTAGTTCGGGATGATGGGTTTATACCATCCGTACGCCAGTTGCGAATCTACGACACCGATACTTTTATTAAGTATAATCCTTACGGTGGACTTATAAACTGTTACAATGTCACTCCACCGATATGCAAAAAGATCGGCGCTCACTAAGAAGAGCTACTCCAACGGTATTCAGCCCTCGAAAACCATTCACAAGAATCTCGTGATTCGAATTTCCATTGAAACCATAAACACTGCCCCACCTGAAGTATTAAGCCCTAACTAGACCTTCCCCGGTCTAGGCTTGATCGTCAAGATACAAGACATGTTGCACCTATCCACAACCGGATAAGACTTCAAATGATTTATAAGTGTTTGTTTGTTTTGAAACAACCTAACCGATCCTAGAGACTCAATTCTAATAGAAAGGGTATAGAGAAGAAGATCCTTGACACAATTCACAAGAGTGGATTATGTTCTTGTGAATCTTTCTTGCAAAAGAAGTGTTCTTTCAATTGATGATTAACATGAGAAGTTAGAATACAATAAGATAGTAGACTTAGAGCGTAGAGAAAAAAGAAAATACGATGAAAGAATGTATTGCAAGAGGTGATAATGTAAAAGATAGTAGGTGAGTATTTATAGAACAAACCAAGACACTCTCTGCCGAGCGTGGCGCGTTGGGCATGCGTTGGCGTGTCACCCAGCGTGCCGAGAAAATCCCATTTATTTTCTTGGCTTTGTTTTATTTATACTCATATCTTGTTAAACCCCCAATTGCACTTCACTTTTGACATTTCGAATAACATTCCAACACTCAAAGTAGGATAAGGTCAACCAACTCATAAAGCCAAGGTTTTGGTGTATAAAAATATTTATGAAGTGATAACTAGATAGTTAGGGGTTTAGATGGTGGTGGAGACTCGGAAACCTGAGGTTTATCAGTTGCATGAGTTTGCTGAGATGCTTGAGTAGTAGATGTGGTGGTGGTCTTTGGCGGTGGCATAGATGATGAAGACTCGCCTGTTTTCTTCTGATGTTTTGCATTAGGGTCTTTGTCAGTGTCATCATCATCTCTGTAACGCTTCTCAATACCAGCAGCTTCCTTGCATGTGGTTTTTAGTTGATGAGCAAGGAGAACCTCAAGAAACTTTAATTCATCAGATGTGAGTGTCGAAGATCTAGCAGTCATCTGAGTTATCAACTGGGAAAGGAGATCAGTTTCTGTGACATGAGGTGGCTGGATTGGTCGAGTCTGCATCATCACCGGTGTTGTGACAATTGTCTGTCTGATCAGTGTTCTCAATTTAGGGTAAATTTGTTTGGAGAACATGTCTTTGGTTATTCCCGAGACATATTGGAGTAGGAACTGATGAGTATATTCCTTGATCTTCTCGTCCATTTCTCCTTGAATGTCTCTGTTCAGGAATAGCTTGATCTGATCTCTCTCTTGAATGAACGTGTTCATCTCATTGCTAAGCAAATTGACCCTGTCAGCCAGCAAGTTCAGCTTTCTGTCAACCATGCTACGTTTCCTTGCTTGTTTCACGGCCTTTAGGATCTTGGTCTTGGCTCGAGATGCCCATGTATCTGCCGGTTTCTTGACTGACTTGGATGATAATCTTGTTGTTGTGTCTTTTGATGGTGGTGATGAAGAGTGATATGATGATTCAGTTGTGGATGGGTCATGGGGTGGCTCCGAAGATTTTTTAGGATTGTGTTCAGGATTGTCTCGAAGGTAGCTATCGGTTTCAATTCTGATCCTTTCTTCTTCTTCCTCTTTAGCACGTGCATCTTCATCAGCCTTTTCCTTTGCCACTTTTTCCACATCTTCATCAGTTATCTTCTCTGTTGTTTCCGGTTCATCTTCCTCAAAATCGAACTTAACTTCGTAGTCATGCTGCTGCTGCTCCGTAGATTCCTTCGTGGTGTCACCAGTTCCCTTATTGGGTTGATTAACCGCATCAAGAACCGGTGTGATTGGAACACCACCGCTGGAACCTCCAGGGCCTGTTAACTATTGAGCTTCAAAGTCTTTTGCAACTTGCTGCAACCTTAGATGCTTCAGAGTCTTCTGGTAATCTCTTTCTTCATCCATAGGATCATTCTCTGCATCGGAATCTTCTTCCTCTTCTTCTGTCACCGGCTTCTTCCCTTTGTCTGATGAGGGACTTGGTGGTTTGTCTTCTGACATTGGTGAGGATGTATCCTCTGTTGGTGTTTCTGAGTAGCAAACCACCTCATCAGACTCAGTTTCAGAGTCGTCGTCCTCTGGAATAGGTCATGGTTTAACTTGAGGACGAACGATCTGACCGGGGACTTTCCTCTTATGGGATGGGTGTCTTTTCTTGTACTTAGTTGTACTCCCCGTGCTTCCAGTGCTACCTGCTCTTCTAGTCCTTTTAGTAGGCACTGCAGAAGACTTTTCATCCATAAACCCAACTTTTCCTGCATTCATTGCTTCTTTGTAACGTAGATACGAGGGTAGACCCTTGATTGTATCAGTGATTAGGCAGTCAAGTAACTCTGCACCTTGTTTCAGTGTTGATGTGTCTTTAAATCTGACAGTGTTCAAGGTTGGCTCATATAACACAGAGTGAGTCTTGGGGTCATTTATTCTCATTGGGATGTCCAGATTCTTCCCGAGAATGTTTTGGATCAACAACTTTGTGTATCTGATAAATGGAATCTTTGACCCAGGCTTCTTAAGATGCTGCATCATATCTTCCCATATCAAACTTGCGAAGTCAATGTGTTGTTTGTTGACCGTTCCCCAGAAAGTTTGAAGGTGCATGAGTTTAGGATGTTCATGACCGCTATCTCTGCCAGATACAGATTTGGCGATCATGATGTAAAGTATCCTCCAGTGCTGAGGGATGTTCTTTAGATCAATAGTGGAGTGTTTGGTGATGATTCCAGCAGCTTCATCATAACCAATGTCGACCATGAACTGCATTATTGCCTCTTCAGTAGGAGTTGGCACATAATCTGCAGACTGAATGGCTGGTAGAAGAAGAATTGTGCGAAGATCCGCTACCGTGACTATGACTCCTTGTTGTTGAGAGTCACTTTGACAGTATCTTGACCATCAATCTTCTCCATCGTGTGCCAGAATTGATGGATGTAGATCTCTGGTACTGTAGCCGAGTTGGTTAGCATGAGGTGGTAGGGATGATCCTTGAGAATGTCCACGGCAACTCTGCACGACGATTCTGAGCAAGTGAAGTTATAAAAATCAACTCTAAGGTTGTTCTTTCCAATAGTTTTGCGATAATCCATTGGGAAGATATCTTCCATTGTGAGTTCATTAGATGCATTGAGATTTTCCATGTTGACGTCCATTTTGTGATCGGAAAGGTATCGAGACAAAAGAACCAACATATCGAAAGACATTATGTTAGTCTAAGATTGATTTTATTTTCCAATTATTGATTGAAGTTTTTATGTTTACGAATGTTACGATTCCAAAGTCACATTAATTCCAATAGTACGAAGTTGACATGATAAGTTACGTGAGAATGTTAATTTTGAATTTTAATGTCCAAATTTCACTTAAACACACAACATTTTAACTTTTTGTAGCTTATTAGTGACATTTTGGTTTTGTGACATATGAGTAACTTATTACAAGTTTTGTACGCGTAACATTTCAAAACTAAAGTTACAAGTTGGCTTAGGCGTAAGCAAATGAGCTTATGCGTAAACATGAAGACCTTAGGCGTAGGCGTAAGCTTAAGCGTAAGAGTAACCCTTAGGCGTAAGAATGTCTTACGCGTAGGAGTATACCCGTAGCTTATGAGCTTACACGTAGGCTTAGGCAAAGGACTTACGTGTAAGGTTTACTCGTAAGAGTAGCCCTTAGGCGTAGAAATCTAAAGTTTACGCATATCCTTCCAGGATACGCGTAGTCCCACTGTAGACCCTTATGCGTAAGTGTTACGCGTAAGATTGCTCTTATGAGTAACCTTTACGCATAAGGTATTCCTTAAGCGTAATCCAAGAACACCTTTAATTCTGAACTTTACGCGTAGATGCCTGTAACAAGTTAAACATAACAAACTGGTTACAATGTGATCCTAACACTTTCAAGACCACAAAACATGTCAAATTCTAAACTAGTTACGCGTAGAGGACCTTAGGCATAAGTTTATACTTAAAACCTTAAACCCTATACTTACGCATATCAAATTTAACCATGGAAAATCACCAAGACTTTTTCTGCACTATCTTAGATGCAAATGAAACAAGTTCCAACAAGTTTTAACATCAGGTACTCACAAAATCAAAAGTTCATGTTTATACACTTATATAAACCCTAAAATCTTAATTCCACAAATCTATTGTTTCTGGGTGAGATTTAAGAGTAAATATGACAAATTAAACACGTTATGAACCTATCATATGCATCTAATCGTGCCAAAACACTCAAATGAAGAAACGCCCAATTTTGAACTTAAACCCTAAAATTCGAAAATGATTAAAACAAGATTCTAGGCATGTTCTGATGATAGAAATGGATATAATATTGATTTTAGAACATTTTGACATTACCCATTTCATCAAAAACACAATTTATCAAACCCTTGTTCATACGCATACGCGTAAACTCAAAAATCATCCATTATGAAAAATCTAATCATTGGATTTGAGAAAGATTAAAACCATTGTTAGTAATGATGATCAAAAGGTTTTACAACTTACAAATTTTGGATTTGAAGCACGGATTTGTGTATTGATTCTTATGCGTGGATTTGGGTTAGTTGAAGTAATAAATGTAGAAGTAAATGTTTGAATTAAGTTAGGTGAGGTATTTTGTTAAAATGAGTTTTCAATTTTGACAAGTTTGGCCCCTCCACCTTAACCATTTTCTACCAAGACCCATAACTTCCACATTGGTTAGACAAAGCATATTTTGGAAAGAAACTTGACGATACTCCCCCTCGACTTTAGTAATGATAAAATTTTAAAACATTTGAGTCCGAGGAGAGTATATAACAAGAAACGTATCCACCATTTTTGAAGAAACAACATCTTTTGGTAACATGCAAGTACAAGGTTTTATGAGACTGAAAAATATTTACATTCTCTCCCTCAACACTTTTTCGGGAAAAATGGTGAAAGGTTTGATGGAATAAAGTGTTGACAAAAGAATTGTACTTGCAATGTTTGAAAGAAATTTAGATAGAAGAATATTTTTGGATTTTATCAAATTTTATAATTTTATATTTTGTTTTTGAAAAATTTATTTACAAAAGAGGTTTTGGTGTTTGACTATTTTCAAGAATGTTTTAAAAGTTCATCCAGTTCTTCTGGAGTCAAACACCTCATACCAATCCGGTGAATCAAATCAGTAAACCTTGCTGGAGCCAAGGCTTTAGTGAGAAGATCCGCCAGTTGGTGTTCAGTACCTACAAAGTATAATTCAACGGTACCCTTTTCCACATGCTCCTTTATGAAATGATATCGAAGATCGATGTGCTTGGATTTTGAATGTTGAACAGTGTTGCACGAGATCACAATAGCAATTCGATTGTCACAGTACATCGGGATTCTGTCAAATACAGAACCATAGTCCTTGAGTTGTGTTCTCATCCAAATGACTTGAGCACAACACGCAGACATGGCTACATATTTTGCTTCAGTTGAGGACATCGATGTACAGTCTTGTTTCTTCGATTGCCATGACACCAGTTTATCACCAAGGAATTGTAAACCTCCGTAAGTACTTTTCCGTGAATCTAAACATCCTGCATGATCAACGTCTGAAAAAGCTATTAGTTCAAAACCAGAATCCTTCGGATACCAGATCCCCAAATTAATGGTTCCCTTTACGTATCGGAGGATTCTTTTAGCCTCAGTGAGGTGTTTCTCAGTTGGTCGCGACTGATAACGGGAGCAAAGATATACAAAAAATACAATGTCGGGTCTACTGGTTGTTAGATACATGAGAGACCCAATAATACTTCAGTATTTGGTAGGGTCAACCAATTTCCCATGTAAATCAGCATCCAGTTTGTTGGTATGTGCCATTGGAGTTGCATAGGTGTCACAACTTTGCATTCCATTTCAAGAGCATATTTGGACTGACTTATGAAAATACTATGGGGTGATTGATGAACTTGAAGTCCTAAGAAGAACGTAAGTTTACCCATCATGGACATTTCAAAATTTGTTTCCATTAGTTTTGAAAAAGCGTTTGAGTACTTTTTATGGGTTGAACCAAAAATGATGTCATCCACATAAATTTGAACAATTAAAATGTGTGCCCTGTGATATTGTATAAACAGTATTGGGTCGACCGATCCTTTGACAAAATTATGGGAAAGGAGAAAGGAGGACAACTCATCATACCACGCCCGAGGGGCTTGTTTGTGACCGTAAAGAGCCTTATTCAGTTTGTAGATGTGATTAGGGAACTTTGGATCAACAAATGCTTCTGGCTGACTAACATATACCGTTTCCTTCAGTTTACCATTCAGAAAATCGGTTTTGACATCCATCTGATAAACCGTGATGTTCATGTGAGCCGCGAATGCCAGAAAAATCCGTACAGCCTCAAGTCTAGCTACTAGTGCGAATGATTCTTCGAAGTCAATCCCCTCTTCCTAAACTGATTTAGTTCTTCCTGCATGGATTCAATCCAGTTGTCTTTGGTCATTGCATCTTTAATGTTTTTGGGTTCAGTTTGACAGACGGTGAGGGCATAAATGCAGTGTTCACTGTCAGTCTGAAGGCGTTGTCTAGTAACGACTGGTTGATTCGGGTTTCCAATAATGTTAACAAGAGGATGGTCTTTAGTCCAACGATGTGTGGAGGGTTGATGTTGATATACATTATGCAGATTAGGTGGATTCAGATGGCTCGTAGAAGATTCCGCAACATCTGAAGATGTAGTCTCAGTAGCAAAGGGGTTGAAGAATGCATTTCCATCATAATCCGCGGGTGCAGGTACATCTTGATTCAGAAGATCATCAGCTGGATCAGCGTCATTAGAAGTGGTTTGTTCGGCTGTTGTTGTAGAATTAATTGGGGGTGCTTCAGCAATAGTTGTTGTTTCAGGTGTATCAGGGATTTGAATATTATCAGGTTGAGCATCGGAAACATTTGATACATCTGGAGCACGTTGGTCAATATCATCACTAAACAGAGGAGCAAATAACGTTTCCATTTGACGATGAGTAAGCTGTAAGCTTGGTTCAGCTGATGATGGGGTTTGGGGGAAGTTGAGACGGTTATGTCCGGGTTCCAAGCTGTTTTGCTCATAAGCCATTTCTGTAAGCTCATCAAAATTACCATGAATCGTTTCCATAATCTCCCTTGTACAACGATTCCAAATCCGGTATCCCTTTGAGTTTTCACAGTATCCAACGAAGACTCCAATGTCAGCTTTGGCCTTGAGCTTTCCAAAGTCATTACGATCATTATTTGGGTAACAGAGAGACCCAAATACATGAAAGTGTTTGTGATTCGGTTTTCAGTTATGGATAAGCTCATAAGGTGTTTTGTTGTGACGTTTGGTTATCATTGAACGGTTTTGAGTGTAGCATGCAGTTGACATGGCTTCTGTCCATAAGTAATCTGGAAGTTTTGCATTGATTAACATCGTTCTTGCAGCTTCAACTAACGTACGGTTTCGTCTTTCGAAAACTCCATTTTGTTCTGGTGTTCGTGCATCTGATGTTTGATGTTCAATTCCCACTCTCTCATAGTATTCTCAAAGAGTTTGATTTACAAATTCAGTTCCTCTGTCTGTTCTTACTTGTCTTACTGTATTCTGGAGCTGAACTTGAATTTTCGTGAGAAAGGTGATGATCATTTGTGGAGTTTGATCTTTACTTCGAAGAAAATAAACCCAAGTCCATCTTGAGTAGTCATCAACAATTACTAGGATGTAGCGTTTGCCATTAATCGTCTGTACACGCATCGGGCCACACAAATCCATGTGAAGAAGATGAAGCACATGCTGAGAGCTATGTTCCACCTTTGAAGAGAAATGAGCACGAGTGCTTTTTCCTTGTTCACAAGCTGAGGATAGATGATCTTTAGAATACCGAAACCTTGGAAGACCTTCAACTAGTTTGTATCGTGCAAGATTGGTTATGGTTTGAAAGTTCAAGTGTGAAAGTCGTCGGTGCCAAAGCCAAGATTTTGTTGATGTTGCCTTAGAAAGTAGACAAATGGGAGATAAAGCAATCATGTCTTGCATTGATATTGTGTAAAGGCTTGATGAGCGGTTTCCAGACATAAGATCGTTTCCTTGTAGATCACGAATGAAACTAGTTTTCTCCCTAAAAGCAACTTCCAAATCACCATCACAAAATTGACCGACTGAGAAGAGATTGTGACCGAGACCTTCCACATAATAAACCCTGCTAATTTCGATGTTCCCATTGATGTAATCTCCGTAGCCCATGATAGCTGCGAAGTGATCATTCCCGAACCTGACAGTGCCGATGGACTTTGAGACAAAGTTTGATAACAGTTTGAGATTGCATGTCATGTGTCGGGAACATCCGCTATCAATAATCCAAAGGATGATCTGTATCACCTGCATTACACACAGACAACACAGGTGGAATAAAAGTAGAGGTGGAACCTAAAGAGTTAGAGGGTTCCGTTACAGTTATAGTTGAAGCACACATGTTAATGATTTTAGGAATCCATTTAAATCCAGGTGTATTTTGCAACCATCTCTGCTAAGTCCAACTAGTTTTTGCTTTGGTCTTAGTGAATGCACTAGGTGATATTCTCTTCCTAGGAGGTGAGGTGGGTTCTATGGGTACATCAATGATAGTTTCAGAAACACTAGAAGGCGGTTTACCTAGCACAGACTTAGAAGCATTAGTGGGCCTAGGGGTAATCCGTTTTCTATTATTTCGCTTACGAGATAAGATAGTTTTAGCAACACATTTATCATGACAACCAGAAAACATGCTTCTATGACAACCAATACAAGATGCTTCAAACAAAACATTCAAAGTACTTAACGATTCAACATTCGTTACATCACTTTTTCTATTACATTTGTCTAATGCAATGTCTAAAGTGGGTGCAGCATGAGTTTTATTCAAAGTCCTAAGGTGTTCTTCTACTTCAGAGGTCTTTATTGTTCTTCTCTTACGTTGCAACTTCCTATTCTTCCTGTTTTTGCTCTTAAGCTGTGAAGTGCTAACATTAGGATTAGAGGCAACTACTCTTGTAGAAGTGGAATGAAGCACATTAGTATCTTGTGGTTTGTCGTTAGGCGTTCTAGTGTCAATTTTAAACATTCCAGGTGCAAGAAAATTTGTGTTACTAGATTTATTTTGTTCATACTTCCCTAACTTTTCTTTCAACTCAACTATAGTGTGCAACAAATCTTAATTTTCAGAGCGAATGTTTCCACTAACGTTTAAGACCTCTTTAGTGTATGCAAGATGATTATCAAGTTCTTGTGATGCTTTAGCACGAGTCTTTTTGAGCAAATCAAATATGACACCATATTCAGTTTTGAATTTGGCAATTTCTTTTTCATATTTTGAAACTTGAAATTTTAAAGACACGTTTTTATCATCCAGTTGTTCAAGTTTTGGATCAAAAGATTTTGCACGCAACTGGTTGATTTTGTTTTGCAAAGCAAGTTTTCGATTTTGACAATCTTTTTGACACCATTGAAGACGACGTTTTGCATTCGAAAGTTCATTTAACAAACGCTCATTTTCAATTTTCAAAGACTCAATTTGCGGCACATTATCGATATGCTTAACATTATCAACAGAATCAACAGCAATATAATCAAATGCATATGCAACAGTATGTAACAACACAACATTGATGGAATCAGCACAGATAACATCTTCCAAGAGTCGATCAACATAATTTCTTAACATTTTCTTTTTACGTTTAGTATTTGAAATCGATGTTTCTGTTTTCTCGAAAACTGTTTTCATAAGTCCAATCTCCTTCTGAAGATCCCGTTCCCAATATATTGCACACATTTTTAAATTTTGGACATGAGGTAAAAGCCTTTTTTGAAAAATATCTCTTTGATTTTGCGCATGTGGCGATTGAAAATGTTCAGCTTTTATTTCAGAATTAACGTCAATTTCATGTTCCAAAAGTTTGATGTCAGACATGAATGTATCAAAATATTTAAGAATTTGACATCTTTCGGGTAATGATTTTACTTCACTGAAGGAAGGTAAAGGACCATTAATTTGTGCAACATTGTTTCGGGGACCATCATTAGAAGATGATTGAGGAATTGGTGTGATAACCCAAGGTGTGTTAGTATCATCCTGTTGTTTGACGAAAGGTATGATTTTTGAGTAATCAAATGGTTTGTTAAATTCAACATTTTCCATTTTTAATCGACTCTCAGCATCAGCATCTGTTTCCTCATCACGATTATATTCAACGACACTCATAATTGAATCATCAATTCTATGTTCTGCACTGTACACTTGAGGATTTTGTTTGAATGCTCTATGTGAAAAACTTGGTTTGTAATCAGCAAGAATTGGTCCATATCCATCTGGATTTAGCTTAAAAGAAAACTTTTGAATTGTCGTGATTGACTCACCATGTTTATTAAAAACATTTCGAAACTCTTTGATTTTGTTTTGTAAATCGACAATTTCATCAAGATACTGATCTATTTGTCTCCGTGAATGTTTTTTGTACTCAGAAAACTGTTTTTGACAAGTTAACAACTTAGACTTGGCTTCTTGAGTTTTCGAAGTGAGAGAGTTAATTTGTTGTTTATGATCAAATTTTTGTTGTTCTATTTGAGAAAGCAATACTTTCTTGGATTCAACTAGATCACGTATCTGTATTTCCAAAGATTTTTCATTTTGGTATGATTTTGCAAAAGCGATTTCAAAACTTTGTTCACGTTTTTCTTTAGTTTCAAAAATGTTGAGGTGGAACTTATATCATTCATTATTCTTAGTCAACAGTGCAATTTTATCTTGCAGTTTCTTATTGATCCCATTGCATTTTTCCAATTTAGATAGGGTGGTCTGACATAAGGTCATGAGTTCTGAATCTGGATTAGACAAAGGTTCATTTTGTCCAACGTGAGTCTCAACATAATCATTATTTAGGTCATCAAATATGACCACGGAGTCAACTTGATTATCAATATTAACCATAAGGTCATCTTGATCGTCAAATGTAACTACGGGATTTATTTGACTATCATCGTAATGAGATGTAGAAGGCTCATGTTGAACACTTTGTGCCTCGTCGGATGCAGATGCAGGCGGAGATATCAGATCATGTATAAATATATTAGGATCCGGTACCTGAGACAAGTCATCAGTGTCATATACTGGGCATGTGTCACTCATGTGGAGCTCTTGCATGTTTGCCATTAACATCACAAATGCATTAGCTTGGAAGTCCTCCATGTCATCATCAGAATCTGCATTAGCCATGAAGCTTTGTTCCTTGTTGGTAAGAGTTCCACCAGCTTCATCCTTGAGAGCCAAGAGTAAAGCCTCCTTGTGATAAGCGCTGCCTCTTGTTCTCGGCTTTGGGCATGCATTATCCAGATGACCCTTCTCGTTGTAGTTGTAGTATCGAAGACCATTAACCCCAGTCTGAGCATTTCCTTGATCAACCATCTGAACCCGTTGTTGTGGAGCACCCATGTTATTCCTTCCATTAAAATTAAACCCTTGACCACTACCCATCTGACGACCATTTCCACAGTTCTGAACCTCAACTCTTCCATTGTTAACAACATCTTGATTTCTTGTGTTTGATGAGGTACGGATGCGATTGTTGGATTTATTAGCAAATCTCCCGAAGGCTCTAGCAATCATTACAAATCCTTGATTCAGTGCATCGAAGGCTTCTGCATCCTCATTTGATTCACTGTAAAGTGCTTGATCATTGTTGTTGTTGTATGGAACCAATTGAGTTTCTTGTGATTGTTGCTATGATGGATCATATGGTGTAATCTGAGCAGTTGGTTGTGGTGGATTTGTGAAGACAGTTGGCAAATTCGGAAATTGAGGATAACATGCTTGAGTATACAAAGCAAGAGCTTGATTATCCGGTAGTGATGGAGAAGCAGGGACTCCACAGATGATTATGTCTTTGTCTACTTCCATTTGATGGTGCTTCAAATAGCCATACAACAATCCGTACGTTGCTTGATGAAGATTCTTAGCTTGACGGATGAATGTAACATACTTCTCCCAATCAGGACCAAGACAGCTGAGGAACTTTGTGTTGATTGCAATCCTTGTCATAATGATATTATATTTGTCCAAGTCATTGATGATATCTGAGAACCGATGATAGTACGACTCTAATGATTCCCCTGGTTCAATCATGAATTTTTCATATGCTAAGTAAATTTTGGATTCCATATCTTCTTGATTGAGTTCAGTTCCTTCCATGAGAAGATGAATATGCTCCCACATTGCTTTAGCAGTCTTCTAAGTATCAACACTACGAAGTATCGGATTGGGTAGTCCCAACAGGATATATTGCATTGCAAGTTCATCAGCTTCTAAGTGAAGAAGTTGTTCAATAGTGAGTTGATTGATGCTGAGAACATTGGTAACATCATCTCGTGGTGGATTAGCATTCGGATCTCCGGGTATAGTGATAGTAGGCATCTGAAAAGGACCTTCAAGTATGACCTTCTTCAAAAACTTACCATGTGGTTTTTTGAGATCACAAAACCTAAAAAACCTTGTCACCCATTGATCGTAGTTTTCGGGAGTAAGCATTGGAGGTCTATCAAGGGATTCAGCTTCATGAATGGATTGTTGGCTGCTTAAAGCTTCACACATCTTTGCAAACCAAGAAGGTTCTTTTTGCGTTGTGACATTCATAGCATACTTAGCGAGAAACTGATATTGGAAGTAGTTACAATGTTGAACTTGTTGACGAGGGTTTGGTTGAGGCATCTGAGGTGGAAGAGGTTGTGCTCCTTGAGGAAAGTACATTTGAGATGGTGGTTGAAATTGTTGTTGAGGATATTGTTGAAATTTTTGTTGTTGTTGTTGTTGTTGTTGAGGATACTCATGAAGAAAGTAGTTAGAGTATGGTGGTTGAGACATCTTGAAACTTATGTTGATGATGGATCTTTGTAGTCGAATGAAACTTGAGTTTGTTGATGAAGTACACTTAGGTGTAGAAACCAGCTTAGGCGTATAAAGTTATCCTTACGCGTAATTCCCTTCTTACGCATAGACAGGAGCTTAGGCGTAAATACTTCTTACGCTTAAACCTTAGGTTAAACTTAAGCTTATGCGTAAACTTAATGTTTATAAGTAAGAACCTTCAGACTTAGGCATAGAGTGTTTACTCGTAAAATTTAGAGCTTAGGCGTAAAACTAGGGTTTTACCCAAAAAATCATTTACACTTATCCAAGTGTAAAAGATATCCACAAGTCGAAGTGTTTTCAGGCTTATCCAAGCAATAAAACACTGAGTAAACCAACAGCTTCGAAGATCAAATGAAGCAAACCTTAGGCGTAGGAAACTGTTAAGCGTAGAATGACTTAGGCGTAGATGCTTAAGCGTAAAACTAGGGTTTAGCTAGGCGTAGGAAGTACTAAATTCACCAAAACTGATTTTATGCCCAAAAATGTTTTATAAACCTGATTTTAATGATGAAACAGCTTCAAAATCACCAAAACAACAATGAAGTTTGAAACTTGAGGATCCAAAGACACTTTCACCCTTACGCGTAACAAATGAGACACGAAACAAACCAAGCTTAAAAACTAATCTACATACGTAAAGTTTGAAACTTGATGCAAAAAACTGAAACTTTAACACTAAATAAACCTTAAACCACAAGAATCTTGAGTTTACAAGTGTAAAAATCAAAGCTTTTATGCGTATAAAAAGTGTAAACGCTAAACCCACGCGTATAGTACCAAAACTTAAAAAACAATATGTTTCACCCAACTAGATGGCGATTGATACCACTGTTAGGTCACCATAAGTTAATACAAGGATCAATATGTAAGAAATATAGATGAAGGAGGAGGGATGAACACAATATCACACGTATGAATAAAGGTTTAGGCGTAGGATTAAGATAAAGTGAACAACCAACCTTCAAGTGAAGGTTTACATGTCTATTTATAAGGGAAGGGAGCTAGGGCAACACATCTAGTCACTTCTTTTCTTATTGGGCTTTGGCATAGGCTCATGGGCTTTCTACATGAGCCTAGCCTTAATAACTAACATAAAAGCCTAATTAAGCAACCTATTACATATTAAATGACTAACACTTGAAATACAAGTTAGGAGTGATTCCAACAAGGTGACTAATCGATAGACACACAAGGATAGGCTGTTTGGGGTGATAATCCTATAATATTGCCTTCTTAAACTGAATAATCCAAATACATTAAGCTAACTCAACATACCTCGTCTATGGTCTCGAAATGATGCAAAGGCCAAGTTCTAAAGTTTACAAGCTACCAGAACACTCATAATTTGGTGGATTTGGGGTAAATATTTGGAAACGGATAAGGCTAATCTCACCATATACTATCAAGGGTTATAATGTGCTCGGCTAAGATCTAATCTAGTTAGGTTAAGAAAAACATGTCAAAATTTTAAAAATGGCATAATTTTTCAAAATAAACTAGAAAAACAAGGGCAAAATAATGTTCAAGAGATAATTCTACTCCCGTCCCCCCACTTGAAATGTACAAAGTCCCTTTTGTACTAAACGTTAAATAAAGGTGAAGAGAAAGTAGAATTAGAGCGAGAACTTCCTTGAAATTTGCTCCTAAAAAGAACGAAGGCTCACGAAAAGAATCGTGCCTCCGATTAAGCATCCGCGAGCAAAATTCATTCCCTGAAATCACACTACCAACAAGAATAATTCTAAAAAAAAGAAAAAGAAAAACGAAAATAAATCTAAATCACTTTCGTAGGAATCACGGTTGCATTCAGCGTATGCAACAAGCCTTTTAAACCACTTGGTATCCCAAGTGGACGAGTGTAGTTTCGTGAGGGCTTACAGGGAACATACCCACAAAGTTCATTTGAAAACTAATACAAGGTTATTGTGTTTAAAAAGAAAGAATTAATATTGGACGATAGTTACGTCGTAACTCCTAGAAGGAGTTACGCCGTAATTATGGCAAAACCTGGCAGACGTACTGGAGGGTAGCTACGGCGTAACCATTGCATGGGATTACGCCGTAATCGGTAATGCTATGTAGAGGATCGCTACTTGAGATATGTTACGGCGTAATCATGGGGGTGAGTTACGCCGTAACGGATGGACAGATCTTGTCCCCGTTTAAGCTGCTGATGCGATCTTCTCCGTTTCCTGCAAAATGGTTAAAAACACAAAACCCAACAGAAATAGAAATAAAAGAAATAAAAAGGATAATTCGGGTTGTCTCCCAAAAGAGTACTTTTCTTTATTAACGATTCTTTAAGTTAGACTCAAAGCCATGGGGCTTTATGGTGGCCTTCGAACTTGTCCAACTTCTTCCTTAGTTGATCTTTTGTTGGAGGAGGGCTGGTCCCAAACACATGGAGGAATATACGGAGTCATGCAGTATCGAGTCTCTTGCAAATAATTAGTCTTGGCCCATTCATAGCGAAATTTAGACTCGACTTCCCATTCTAGTTTTGTAGCCTCAAATTTTACTTTAACCCAATTTTCGAATGAGATCCCCTTGTATCCGACCTTCATTCTTTTTTCTTTATCAAAACATGCCCACTCCTTGCGTTTGAGCCAGTCAAGATTGGGGAATTCTCCTACATTGCAAATCTTTCGGTTAGGATCACATGTAGGCCATGCCTTAGTGAATCCTCCAGACATCATAATAGCCGGTTCACAAAAATGAAGAGTCCAATCTACCTCTTAAAACCAATCAGTCATAATATTGTGCCCTCGAAACCAATGTTCCTTGATTAGTTTTTCATCCTCGAAGCACCACCAAACTTCTGCCTCCTTTTTTATTCTTTTAACAAAAAACTGTCCTCCCCAATTGCACCGTTTGAGAAATTGAGAACACGTTGGCAGTGTTAATTTAGAACCCTCTATCATAGAAGTTATAGGAGCACAACAATGAAGTTTTCCTGTAACAATAGTGATACCATTTTTATCAGGCACTCTAGGTGAAGTTCGGACTTCATCTTTCTCCTCGTCGATGTCGTCTTCATCACTTGACTCGGTTCCCTGCAAATGGCCAAAATATGAAGGAGGAAAATTATCAGAACAATTTTCTTGTACTTCTTTGGAAACTTCTTTCACGACAACTTCATCGGTTCATGGCATGAAGTTTTGCGTCCATTATAAACACCACTCTCTCATCACTATATCCCAATGAGAGTTATTTTTCCAAAACCTTGATTCGGGCTCGTGAGGAAGTAAGGAAAGGTCTCCCGAGAATTAAATGTTCTCTCGGGGTGTTTGCCATGTCAATAACTATGAACTTGGATGTAAATATGAACCTGTCGACTTTAACCAATACACCACCCGTGATCCCAAGAGGGGTTGCTTTAGTCATGTTAGCCATCTCAATCACCATGCTTGTCTTCCAAAGATCGGTTAATCTTAGTTTTAAAAATATTGAGAGTGGCATGATGTTTATGCTAGACCCAAGATCAACTAATGCCAAGAGATCATGATTCCCTATGAAACATGGAATGACGAACCCGTTTGTGCAGACTTCCTTGATCGGTAGTTTTTTAGTTTCTACCATGTGTTCGCTTTTTTAACTCCTGGTTACGCCGTAACTCACTAGAAGAGTTACGGGGTAACTGTAGACTGCCGCCGATACTTCCAACAGCCGATTCACTTGTTGAAGAATGGAAATCATCAAATTGTAACTTTGCATCCTCTTTAGAAAAAACGGCCTTGCACACCATCATAGGTTTGATCCCCTCAGGTTCAGTGTTACTTTTCTTCATCTCTTCACTAAGTTTCTCCATCATTGCTTCTAGGTTTTTCAAGGTCGTGTCGTGGTTAGAGAGGCTTTTATTTGTATTTTCCTGGATTTTTTTGAGCCATTCATCTTGTTCTTTTTGTTTTTGGGCTGAGGCCTCCAGAAATTTGCTAATGGTCTCTTCAATTCTGGGCCTTCTTTCCCCGAAAGGCCACGGTTATAAGATCCGGGAGGTCCTCCACGATAACCATTAGCCCCTTGAAACGGTCAATTTTCACTGTATTTCACTTCTTCAACCTTGCTATCTTCGTTAATGAGGGGACAATTTTTTGTGAGATGTACCCCTCAACAGCTTTCACAACCTACTTGGATGGCATGAACAAATTCCCTGAGCTTGAGCATGTCCCGACCTAGATTTTCAAGCTTGCTAGTAATGGCGGTAATACCTTCAAGATTCCCGCCTAGGCTTCTTTGGCTTCCTCCATCGTGCCATTTTTGAGAATGATCGGCCATCTTTTGAATGGCTTCAATGGCGAGAGTAGGAGTCATGTTCGAAATTGGTCCCTAGTAATCCAGCATTTGTCTTGTAGCCACGTTGATTCCTTTGTAGAAAATGCTGACCTTTTTCTGGCTGTTTAGGTCATGAGTGGGACACTTGTAAAGAAGATCGTTGTATCTATCCCAAGCTTGATATAATGTTTCATCGCCTTCTTGCTTAAAATTATGGATCTCTATTAATTGATTAGCTATTTTCGAAGGAGGACAATATCTTTGGATGAAGTGGTTTTTTAGGAGAGCCCATGTATCAACTGCCCTGGCGGGCAATCTTTCAATCCATCTTCTTGCTCCCCCAGTAAGAGTCATGGGGAACACTCGGAGCATAACAGCGTCATGAGAAACACTAGGAATGTTGAAAAGGCTTGCGATGTACAAGACATTCTCAACGTGTTCATACGCATCTTCGTCCCTGTTTCCCGAGAAAGGGTTAGCACGTAGCTCCCTCATAAACTGTTCTTTAATCTCGAAACGCACATTAGCTCCAATAGCCGGCCTAGCGAGCCCCGACCCTTGTTCTTCCCTTGTCAATGCCAAGTATTCCTCAAGAGTGAGGTCATCAATGTTTACTACTTCCATGGTACCTGAAACTTGAAAAGAAATTGTGAGAATGCAAGAAAATTCAAAACAAAACAAAAATAAAAGACTTAACGAAAATCCTAATATAACTCCCCGACAGCGGCACCAAAAACTTGATGCATGTTTTACTGACCAGGTTTTAATATTTATAAGTGTCTCGATTACCTATGGTCCACCCTATGCACTAACGGGCAGTGTACCTGGTCATGTGTAGTGTAGTAATCGGTAAACTGAGGTCGTCCCAAGAGCTATGTGAGCGAATTCTAATTAAGTCTTGGTGTCACTGGTTTTAATTGTCAAAATGATTAATTAACTAGTAAAACAAGAAATAAAGAAAGCAAATAAAAGCAAGGGTCGTGATCAATAGAGGTAAAGTGTGCTAACCTAGTTACTTATCCTATCATGTTATGTTCACGTCTAATTACTTCCAATTGATTCAAGTGGGGGTTAAGGTCGCTAGGACAGTATTTGGTCAGTTCGTCCTAACCTATCAGCAAAGGTTTCCACCGGAGATCAAGCTACTACCCTTTAAAGTCCAGTTGTTTTTAATCCCCTAAGCCAAGTCATTAAGTTTCGCTACATGCAAGATTCATAACAATGAGTGCCCAGGCGCTAGCATCTTAGACACTCATCCCTCACTTCTTAAGTTCATCCAAACGGCAGGTGATCATTTGGTCAGTTCGCACAAGCGAAGAAGGTCGTCAGTCGGTCAATTCTTACCCTTCCCACTCAGTCTACCTACTTAGGGTCAGTTGGTCAATTCTCCTAAGAAACTAGACACTACCGCCATTCAAAACTACCGAAACAAGGGTAGCTACCAATGAACTATACATGCATACACTAGAAACAATTATACGAAAGCAATGTAAATGTAAACACAACAATTAAGGAATCATAACTAGGCTAGCACCAAATGTGCTTAGCCGATCATATTAAGAGAAACAATCAATTCAATGTTTAACATATTGAAATACATGAATCGAAAGTAAAAGGAAAGATAATTGCTAATGCTTATCGTTAGGGAGTGATTTCTCCCTTGGAGATGGCTCCGTATGCTCTTCAAGATCTTCCTTTGGTCCCCTATTCACGTTCTCTGCTTTTTGGTGTGGAGTGAATGATGTGAAATGCAGAATTTAGGGCTTGTATTTATAGGTGAGATCTAGTTACGGCGTAACTTAAGTTGAGAGTTACGTCGTAACCTTAATATCTTCGTAATAATGCTCTCGTAATAGCTGGTTACGGTGTAACACATGGGATGAGTTACGTCGTATCTTTAATACAAGTTACAAATGACATGATTATGCCGTAATCGTTGGAAGGAGTTACGGCGTAGCTTATAGCGGCGTGGAACCTTTTTTGACCTAATGGGTTACGGCGTAATCCTTAGTGGGAGTTACACCGTAATCTTCTGCTGAGCTGGCCTTCTGAGTCACGCATTAGCTACGGCGTAATGTGAGAGTGGAGTTACGCCGTAGCTTCATCACAGTGGGCATACTATCATTATTCTCTTCTAAAATCTCCAAATCTACGTCTCTTTAGCTCTAATGCTCGTAATTTACCTGAAAGTGAAATATAGAGGAAAACAAGCGTAAATCCATATAAGTGATATAAAATACGAGTATTATCGAGGGAAATTGACACTTAATATTCAGGTGTATTTGATGTTATCATATGCACTCATCTTTAGTGCTTAATTGTAACCATTGTTAAACGCTTAGTTCAATTATCTAGTTACATGCATGGTTTCTAAGTCGAGTCATATCCTTTGTACACAGTTTTGGGACGAATGGGACTCATGGGTTAAAGTAGTATTTTATGGAGTAACGAAAAGGAACGATAAATTCAATTTTCCTTTGTCTACGAAATTAAGTACTCCAAGTATTTTGATCTTTTCAAATCAGGTCAATTAGTGTTAATGAAATAAAAAAAACTCAAGTGTAGGGATCCTCTCATATCCCTTTATTTTGATGTCATCGTAGAAGATGGTAGAGTAAAAATGTTAAAAAAAATAAAAAAATAAAAATAAAATAAAAAATGGGCTACCATCCTACATTTATCTTTATGTTTTATGTTTTTTAAGTTTATGTTTATGTTTTGTTTCAAGCTATTATTTAGTGTTAGTGAGTCGAGTCTTGCCTTAGCAACGCCATGTTTTACATGCTTGTAACCTTAGATTTTTGACTTGCCACCACTAAATATCCCCTTATCCAACAAAACCTTTTATTTCCCTACCCGACGCCTAACATTATAACCCTTTGTAAAGACCTCTTAGATAGTTATTCCTAGGTACTTACGCCAAAGCGGTGGAGATTTGATCTATTCTCCAGCTTATGGTAATCTATGTACTATGACAGGTAGTGGGTGTTTATCTTCCATTTCCTTACATGTTATATTTCATATAAACCCAAGAGATGAGAGAATCCAAACACCAATTGTGAGGTGCTAGTGTATAATTTTCGTGCTTGTTATACCTATTGTGGCACTTCCTCAACTGACGACGTCCCAATGATGACTTGTCTAAAACGAAACCCTAATGACGGCGACCAAATGGCGTCACCATCAAAAGGCAACGTCGTTGAAAGTGTAATTCTATATATAGACTTCGAATTTTCTATATTTGATTTGTAATATTTTGGAGAGCAAACCCTAGTTCGTTCATAGTCTGACTTAGGCAGTATTTTAGGGTTCCAAACCCTTCTTTACACTCAAAGATAAGTTTGTTAATCCAATATATCACCATGTTTATCCTATGTTCAATTGTTTGTTTGTGGTCATGCTTATCTATCATGCGTAGCTAAATTATTCTTATGTTTGCTTAGATCTATGAAACCTAGTTGTTGTAGGTTGTCTCTTACTTTAATTGGTAGACGCTAGAGTAAGGAAAATTGGCTTCTTCTTTAATTGTTGTGAGCTTGAACATCCTAAATAGCAAAAAACTTGAGAGTGCACTTGAGCCATCGTTGTGTTTATTGCGTGAGTTGTAGCTTTAGGATAATAGAGTATTCGGGGGAGATACTACGGTACTTGGCAATCCCGGATAGTCTAGAGGAGAGTTACAATTCATAGAACTAGAGAATTAGACACCCACTATGACTAACACGGAATACAACGCACCAATTAGAATGGGGATGTGACAATTCAGCCGACCAATAAGAAATAACTAGGAAGTAAGAAAATCTAAGTAAACACGCTTTTAATTAACATAAGAACACACCCAATCAATCCATAGCTATTTTCCTTTTCATTAGTTAATTAGTTTTAATTTTAATTATTAAGTAGTTAAAATTGGTAGAATTACCACCCTCCACTCTTAAACCTCGAGATTTTACTTGTTTTCCTAAAATAATATAAAAAGCTAAAAAGAATCATCCTCAACCTCACCTTCTCGTCATACATCTCTACTAGCATCTCTATTCCTCTAGAGAACGATCAACCCCCTGGGCTTACCCATACTACACTGCAACGATTAGGTACACTGCCTAGTAGGTTGTAAAGCTTGCTCATAGAAAAGGAAGTCTTTCGACCCCGAACCTGCTATCAAATACAAGTAAAGATGTATTAATTATAACATTTCATAGTGCATTAACAAATACCAATTAACTAAAACAGATAGATGACTTACATGAAAAATGTGACATTGGCCAATGGATTGGTGTTATCTTACTTAACCAATCATGGGCAGATTGATTAGATATCTTGAAAGCAGCAAGAGCTTTCTCAAATTGTACAACAGTTGAGGTTGTTGCACATTTTCACAGATGGTCTTTGAAGGCCCTACCTTCCCATTGAAGTTTCATTTTCTCATGAATACTTCTAATACAAAATCTGTGTTATGCATCTCGAAAAACATCTCTTAAAGCTACACTGATATCTTGCACAAAATCAGATATATTTAAGTCTGTTTCAAAACATAGGGACTTTAATCCATGACCAGGTTAAGGGAGTACCTTTTGCATGTCACTAATAAAAGTGATTATTGAGTTTGGATCAAGTGCTATATCATCGGATAAACAATGAAGAAACCAAGTCCATGATCCTATGTTTTCTGATTCTGCAAATGCATAAGCTAATGGGTATAGACCACTGTTGCTATCAATTCCCATAGCTGTTAGCAGTTGACCCTTCAAAGGACAATTAATAGGAAAAGCATCCAGCCTCAACAACAATCTCTGACAGGCTTTAAATCCTTTCTTCAGTGCACCTAAACAAACATACATTCTCTTGAATTCTCTTGTTAGAAGAGCCTCATCTACAGGTCGTTCCACATTCATCAGTACTGTTGTATTAGGGTTTCTCTTCTGCAACTCTTGAACATAATCTCTTAACATGGTAAATTGTAGCTTGATTAAGCCCTAATGCCTATTACTGCTAATTTTTTTGCCCTTAAAACCTTCTTCATGGATACTTCAAGTTCAAATTGGTTGGTAAGTTGATTATGAACAGACTTGACTGGAACCCATGGATTTATTTCAATTTGTACTGTAATTTGCTTTGAGATAAAGTTAGGGTCAAAAGCTTGGAGTGCCCTTGATTGCAAACATGTGTGTTGTTCATTATATTTTCTGACTGTCCATGGACCTGTCTCACCATGCCTGCCGACAAACAATAGCCATGGGCAGAGTATTTGGGAAGGCTCATTTTTTTCCTGCAATCAATGGATTTTTTACCCCTTCTGGTTAATGGACCTCTAGTTGGGCCTATACCCAGTCCAGGACCATCACTTAGGCCTGGAAGTGGAACATAACCCATACATCTGACCCTTATTCTTTTTTTTGTCATTCTTCATAAAAATAAACCCCCTTCTAGTTTCTATTGAATGCTCTGTTACCTTCTGTTTGACATCTAGTGCAGTAGGAAAGTCTTGACCATAGTAGAAGAATGTGGTATACACTCCAGATGCAAACTCTGTCCTAATCCTCGGCACATCAGACTTACCTACCTATGAGTCAGAAATATAACGAGTGTAAAAGGCATCATCATCCATCATAGGTAACGCATTTTCCTTTTGCGTGTCATCACTTATATTAGTCGATGTTCCTGCTTTACCTAACTCAGTACTCTGACTCCTTTGGACCAAAGCAAGTTGTAAATCATTCTACTGAAAACTATTCTCTTATTTTACTTGAATTGATTCATCACCCACATTTCCTAACTCACTAGTCTCACTCACTTGGAACAGAGTAACATCAACAACATGATCCTCTTCCATGTTATTGCCATCAACAGGTGCGCTTCCTACTTCACCTAAATGCTTATCCTGAGTCAAATGGAATAGAGTTACATCATCATCAGGCTCCTTAAAACTGTTATTACCATCAACTAGTGCTCTTCCTAATTTCTCTAACTGCTTCCCCTGAGTCACTCGGAACAAATTAACCTCAAAATTATCAGGCTCCTTAATATTATTGTCCTCATCCATAAGTACTAAAGCACGATCACTGTTATCAATAGGTTGGCTGGCAAATGATGTGTCTAGGGTGAAAGATACAGGCTCAATGTTTGGTAACTTGTTAGATTCACCAATATAATTGAGGTCCATAGGTACTTGTGTTAGTTGCATAAAAGGAACTAGTGCGGGCTCATTATCATGTTCATCTAAAACCAATCGTCTACAACACGATTGAATAGCAGCACTAGCAACGTTTCTACTATGTTCAACCATCTCCCAAAAAACAGTCTTAATGGATTGTGGGGACATTTCAGACAACTCTAATCTTGTCTTACCTATTTCAACATAAACATCTATCAACTTATGTTCTTTGACAAGGTCTTTCAACAACTCAAGATTAGAAGCTTCACGAAAACTAAATAATTCATCATCCAATGTACTACCAGGCTTAACAAAGTATTAATAATTGGTTTTTCCTTTATCTAACCGATTTCGGTCATGAGAGCATACATTTCATCAACAGATACCTCATTGATTTCAACATAATCAACTTGACATTCCTTACCTCCATCATATATTCTACTTGGCCAGTGTTTAAATGTACCTTTATGATGGAACCTCATGCTAAAGGAACCTGGTCGACCCGCTGTAGGAAAAAATAACGAAACACTGTTACGATTATCTTACCTAAAAGGATAATAACTTAAACAATCGTATTAACATATAATTGTAAAAGATTATACCAAAAAAACACTTACTATATCTCCTGATTGCAGAGTTTTCCTCAATTTCATGGTCATCAAAGAAAGGAGGTTCTCTTATTTTCCATAGAGTAAATCCAAGGTTAGTGCTTGTTATTTTCTTACTTAGATTATTATATTTCATGATTGATATTACATTAGGGTTTTTTAGGTAGGCTTCCAAAACAAATTTGGGGATGAGCAATGAGTACACAACTTAGTTATATCAGACATTATGGCGGGAAATTGGATTACACGTCTGCTACATAGTACATCAACGTTAAAAGAAGATTCTACACTCAACACAAAACAGATAACGAGATTTTATGGAATATAATGGGACATTGACTTGGGCATTACGGGTCAAGGGACCAGTTTAGCCTCAAAAACCCGTACTTTACACTACTGACGATGAAAAATCTATGTTGCGATTTCATGCGATGTTTTTGGACAAATTTAAGGACCAATGGTATATTTTAGTCTTAAAGAAATATGTTTTATATGATATGATAAATTCTTATATAATAATAAAATTATTGAATTGACAACACTTTTTTAACATCTTCAGGCTCATGGCACTTGTACCCGATGCTCTATAATGATTATACACTTTGAAACGCGAACACAACTCCTTGTTGAAACCATAAGGTTGTGCACAGTGGTGAGCTGGGTCACCTGTGCCACATCAGCATTCTCTCTTCGACGACCTGACGACGACCTAGTTGCCACAGTGGTGACCTAGTTATTTTTTTTTTTCAAATATTTTTAACAACAAAATTAAACTTCATTAATAATAAAAATATTACATAAATCATACAATACGATACGGTTAGAAAACATACGAACTAAAATATCCTAATGTGAATGCTCCTCACATGCAGAATCATACGAAGGAGACCGATAACCAGCAAATTCCTCGATGTAAGCCAAACGTTCTTCTTCCGCCTTACTCGATGTAGGTCTAGCAGACGAACTTGATGCACCCACACCAACGGTTGTGTTTTCCCTATAGCTCCAAGTGATTTTGGTGCTGATGTTGTTTTGTATCTGTTGAACACACCCTCACAACGTGTCAGCAATGTTGTCGTCTTTGCAGGCTTCATCCATAAAAAATTTGTCAATCACAGCTTTTCTTTCAGGCGAAATGTCGTTGCAAGTCGCGTATTGTTCTTTGAAACGTTGCTTCTCTGCCTTTGCGAGCTCAAACTGCTTGATAACGTCGATAATAGCGTTTTGTCGAGCCGCATCGTTTTCTTTGCATTGTTTTTTAACATGTGTTTGCATTTGATCAACGGAATGGAGGAGACGACAAGCCATAATAATTTTGTGTTGAGAGAATTATGTTTGAAAATGTGTGTTTAAAAATGTGTTTAGGGTTGGTAGTTATAATATTGTAAAAGTGGTAAAGTTTTAAAAAAAAAAGTTTTTTTTTTTGGCCAAACGGCACAATTCTTTTGCAAAGTAAATCGGTTGCCGAAGAAACCTAGTTCGTCCAATCTTCCATACTCGACCGACCATTACCCAACACCCACAATGGGGCAACCTTTGACCGATCATAACTCACAAAATCGACCGACACACTGTGAGAAGCCTAACAAATCAAATTACGTTAAATATGCTTGTCGCATGTGGGATTAACTACCACCGGCTAAAAAGGAAATGGCCAATCCGCAGACAGCAGCATTAAGAATTAAGACTGTTCCACGAGTTGGTGATCTGAACCGTCGATAAGGTATCATATCATTGTCTTATATACAACATTACAACTTGCTATAAACAATGCCCTAAAATCCACAACCCACTTGTTATATACGTATTGCTGTCGTGGATGAGCCAAGATTGCAGCACGTGTCAATGATCTGGACCCTAAACCAAGTATTAGTTATTTTTTGTTATGAAACCAGAGTAAGTTTCCTCTCGTGATCGACGATGTATGTTGTTCCACGTGTTAGTGATCAGAACCCTTGGTTGGCCTATAAAAGCCTTAATCCTACCCCTGCGCAAATTGCCATCTTCATTTCTCTTTAGGTAAACTTTCTCAAACAGCTAATTAGCTAGTAGCTTTAAATTATATCAAAAACATATTTAGTGTTTGACTTAGTTTGTAAGTTTATACTCTTGTTGTTGTGTTTGTGATATCTTGTTTTTGTAATATATTTATGTTTAAGTAGGGTGAAGTGATGTTTGCTGTATTATTACACTGTATTGGTGATGATATTGAACGTGAAGAGAGAAAGTGAGATGTGTTGGGCGGCCCTGGTGAGGTGGTTGTTATTACTACTATAGTGCCTTGAGGGGGTGTTGCGGAAAAAGGTGTTAAGTTGCTGTCAATTTAGCACTTTTTTGAGTAACACCATAATGTATCACAACTAGGGATGGCAAAGCACTCGAAATCGATGGGGAAAATCGACACCCGAATTGATTGGGTTAGGTTCGGGAGCGGGTTGGCGGGTTTGGGTATTAATAAATTTTTTTAGCCGGGTACGGGTTCGGTGATGGGTTCTCGTAATACCCGTCCGATTACCTGAATCTATACCCGCTTTATTGATATTATAATTAACTAGAATATATATACATTATATATAATTTCTTCCATTATATTTTTTTATATAAGTATCTTTATTACATAACATATTTTATTTTGTATATGAATTATTTAAAAGCGTTAAATTGTTTGATACTATATTCATTTTGTTTAACTTTAAAAAAAATTGAATATATTAGGGTGTTTTCTTTCGTTTTGTCGGTAGATTTTAGTATGACTTAATTTTAATATCGTCATTTTGTCCATATAATATTTAATTAGGGATAACCAATACCCGCGAGAAATTTCGAAAAACCGATAGATAATATTAATCGGGTATCTGACGGGTAATGGGGCGGGTATGAGTTTGGATATTATAAACGGGTACGGGTACACTAAAACCCGCCCCGAATCTGATCCGTTGACATCCCTAATCACAACACACAAGACACCCTCTTTTTTTCAATTATGTTGCCATGAGACACCTTTGGTCTATACAACTCACCAAAACACAAATACAACTAAAAAAAAATCAAAAGAAAAAAAAGAGAGAAAATGGACCGCGTAAGCTGGTCACTATGACGTGAAGGGTCGACGGCACCAGCCACGGTACCGATCTCGCGCCATAGGGGTTGGCTGCCCCAAAGCTAAAAGCGGAGGTATTATGTGCTCGTAAGTTGTTGTGAAAGGGTGTATGTAAACGTGTAAATGGATGATGTTTTATTTCTTTTTTGTTTTTACTGAGGTATACATAGTATAGTTTGTTTTTACTCGAAAAAGGCTAGCGTTTTGCTGTTTACTCGAAATGGCTAGCGTTTTGCTTAGTTATTCAAAAAGCCCATTATCATTAAGTCATTTGGCTTTACCCAAAACACCTTAAAAAAGCTTGATACACTTGCTTAGTGGCTGTTTACTTGCCACTTAATGTTTTTTTTTTGTTTAATATATCTGTATATAATTAAAAAGCACAATTTTTTTTTGAAAGATTGGCTATAAAATGATAAGTTGTGTCTGGTGGGTTTTGTTTTGATGATGGATATTTGTTTTGTACTGTGTAGAATATACTTCGATTGGTTAAACAAATCTTATATGGGTTCTTAATATTGTTTTGATTTTTGATTGTGAAGTTCAAAACTTTAATAATTTATTAGTTGAACACAACTAAATGGTAAAATATTATGTTTTCAAGTTATTTTTTTGGAGAAGAGATGAGGGTGAAGTAACCTATGTTAAATTTTCCCTCCTAATCATGTTTCCAATTGAGATGATTTTTGTGCATGGGATATATTATATTTGCGCGTTGTGGCGAGAGAAAAAATTATTTTGTAAGTATGGAATAGAGTTTAGCACTAATATGTTTTTTTAAATAGTGTGAACAATAATAAGGAAATGACGTAAAAGAGTAAATATATAGAGTTTAACGGGTTTTGGAGTTAATTTGTTAAAACTCAGAGGTATAAAAACTTAAATTTTAATGTTTTTAACGGTATCTTGTATTGTTAGTAAAGTTAAATGAATATTGTGTTATTAGCTAAATTAATGGGTAATCAAAATATAGATGTTAATAAGTTTAGGAAGAATACTGTGTTTTTGCGAAACTTAAGGTCATTGCTAATGGCAACCATAAATATTGTGGTCAGATCCGGTCACATGAGTGCCATATCAATTTTTTCTCTTCAAGACAACACCTAACAGCAATTAGCTAATAAGGCGACCGCGACCGCGACCATAACAAAAAACATACCCTACAAAAACTAATAAAAAAACAATACACACACAAAAGAGAATGAAACTTGCGGTTGCCAGGCCAACCATAACTTTGAAAAGGTTAGAGGTGATCGTTCACCAATTCGGTTGAGCTAATAGGAAGAACTCGATCATCTATTCTGTTGGTCGGAGGGAAACCATACCATTAGAATTAGAGTGTTTTGACTAAAAAGTCATGTGGATGAACAGTGCATAACAGTTGGTAAAAGCTTATGTTATTGCTATTCCTTTTAGTGTAGGAAAACCTTTTTTAAATTTTTTAAATTTTATTTTATTATTTTATTAGTTTTTTAATTTTTATAATTTTATTTTTATTATAAAACTGCAAAATAAAAAATATAAACAAAAAATATAAAGTTTGTCAAATCAAAAGTAGCAAAACACAAAAATAGAGAGCAAAAAACTATAAACAACTGTCTTGGCCTGTTAATAAAATGGGTAAAACTATTGAAACAAAAATACGAAATATAAAATATAAAGAATAAAAGAAAATAACAAACAAAAAATGATTAAAAACTGTATTTAAATTTGGTATATATCTCCTCTATTTTTTCCCTGATTTGAGAACATAAAACAAAAAATAAAATATTTTTTCGAATCCTCTTTTTTTCTTTTGTTTGTACCCTCTCTATTTCTCTTCTTTTCATTTTACACCTAGGAACAGAGTGAGCCTTAAGAAGAAACAATAGATGCTCAACTCCATCTACACGTATATGCCAAGACACATCAGCACTTTCATGAAGAAGAAAAAAAACATCCCCTTAGTCTGATAACAGAGAACTAGCTAGGGGGTTCTTGGTGTCACGAAATGCCGATATAATTTTGATCAGTGCTGCCAACTTTTGGAAGAAAAATATTAGACATGCACTGCGTTGTATAACATTGTATTACTTTTAGTTATTGCTTAGTGAATCTTTTATTAAGGGCAGTCATTTTGTTTAATATTATACCTTTTTAATGAGTAAATCTTTTTCCTTAACAGGTATATGGTGCATCAAATGAAAGTGATAGTCTGATCCAAAGAACCCCTCCGAAACGATGAGAGGCGATTCAGTTGGTGGAGACAGTCATTCCACGGTTTTAGGTGCTTTGAAATCGAGATATTCTTGCTTATCTGAACCTTTGCCTCCTACTACTGCTGGAGGACTAGATAATGATCGAAGATACTTGCTCCCACTTTGGGTGTTTGGTAGTCGAGATGATGAACCACACTCCCCTCCAGTTGCTAGTAAGTTTATTTATACATAATTTCTTCAACTACACAAGCATATATGTTTATCTAGCTCTTCTTATTTAATACGAACTCCTATCTGGTTTGGGAATTTAACTAGATATTAAGTGCAAATGCAGTTCCACATCTGAAAAAGGAATAAATAACTGGTTGCTTAGATGTTGGTTATATACACTATACTACAATGTTTTGATCGTCTTATTTTATGGGTTAATCTGCACTTATGACTTATTGGAGCTCATAAATTAAGTTGATAAGCTAAAAATAAATATAACAGTTTATTAGCTTTTTGAAACCCCAATAAGCCCATAAGCCCCCCCAAAAAAAGCTAATCCAAACACCCCATAAAGAGCTCATCTCAGTTTAGACCTGTTGCTCTGTCTTGTTATACGATGTTTGCAGTTATAACGGGTTGTTTTAGACCGACTGTCGTGTTATAACCCTTTAACGGGTTGTTTTAGAAAGTATGTGTTGATAAACATTTTGACATGTACTTCAGATTATAGTGAAGTTGTAAGTTGAGTAGTTGACTTTGTATTCAGAATTTTCTTGATCTCATTATTTTCATTGCTGTCTAGCAAATTGATCTCATAATTTAAAATATCGGGTTCTTTACCGTGACTAAAATATTCCTAGGTTCCTATAAGCCGATGCTTGATCTGAATATTACTATAGATCCGCATATGATAAAGGATAAAATCAAGGCTGTACTTTCCGGTTTACGTTTCCATGAGCCACGTGTGCTTGTTCAGTTTTGGTCACCTGTTACTGTCCGAAAACGCTGCTCACTAACGACTTTGGAGCAACCTTTTGGTCTTGGTGTTGTTGATGAAGGACTTTACATGTATAGGCTGGAGTCTGAGCAACGTATGTTTGTTTTAGAGGAGGAGCACAAAGAAATATTAGGTCCACCCGCTCGTGTTTATTGCCAGAAGTTGCCAGAATGGAGTTTTGGCATTCATACCTTACCAGTAAGACAATATGTACAAGATCTGGCTGCTTGTTACAATATCCATGGATATATTATTTTGCCTGTATTTGAACCGGGAAGTGGCTGCTGTTTAGGCTTACTTGAACTCATAACATCATCTAATTGCATTGATAATGCTTTTGAGGTTCGCGAAGTCTTGAGAGCACTTAAGGTTGCTACTATATTCTTATAGTTTTTAACGTTGTCATACCACAATTTTATTGACTTATTAAATTGACTCTAAATGGCAGGAAGAGAATCTGAGGTCTTCAATCGTATTCCAGGATCATAGCTTTTATGTGAGTTGTGTACATACACAGGTTAGATATGAAATAAGGCAACATGAGCAGGATGAAATTCAAATCAAGCCATCTATTTTTGATGCTGCTGAAGGAACGGGACAAAATGTTGTGCCTTGTTTAGATGTATGGATCGAAGATTTCGATATTAATCCAAGGACAACACAAAGAAACAGGAAGAAATCTGTGAGTTCGATTAGTTTGGAGGAAATCGAGAAGCATATTGGGAAGCCGATCAGAGTAGCTGCAGCTAGCCTTAATGGTGTGTTCATAACTTACATTTGATATTCATATTCGTGTAATTTTTTAGGATTCTCATCTTTAAGTACTCTGCATATTTCTAGTTAGCAGATCTACGTTGAGGCGCTGTTGCAGGAATCTTGGTATAAGGTGGCCGAATAGCAAATATAATGATAAGTCCAATAAAACAATAAGAAAAAGGAAGAGAACTAAAAACTCAGTTGGTTTTAAGAAAATCAACAAAAAACATTACAGAAGAAAGACAATGAAGGAACTTGTGGATATCCTTGGTGGTGAGTTTATAGTTTATAGCTTGTTGATGATATCTATAAATGGGTGGATTTAGCCTATATTTTCACTAGGTTTGTAATGTTAATTCACAGTAATACACTTCATGCTGTTTCACAAAAAAGTAATCATATTTACAATTTTTACTTTGAGTAACATACAGATTTGTAGATATGTCGGATCAGTATCAAAACAGTTACTCACCAAAGTCTTCTTGTAAGATTAACTCCAAAATTTGATTAGGCTCAAGGTTTCTCAAAAAAAATTCAGATTTGAAGGAGTCGTGAACACAATTAAACTGTTGCCCAACCCACCAATCGTCAATTTTGCCATCTCCAGCCATATATGTTTGCTTTAATTTCTTTCTAAGATTCTCCTATTTACTATGTACATTGTATTTGTGTAGTTGTGGTTAGCAGACTTGTGAAGCACTTTCGCAAGAGGCGTGGTATATTAAGGCGGCCATATAGGAACGGTCCTGATAAGAGTGATTCCCGAAGGAAGTTGGGTCAAGCAGAAATCCATACATCTGAAGAAGCATCAACTTTGGTTTTTGGTGAAAGATTATGTACAAAAAATTCCCTTTACCGAAAAAAACAGGAACAAACAGAGCAGCATAATGAGAATACAGCAGCAACAAACACAGTGAAAATTTTGACGATTGAGGCGACATACGGAGAGGCAATAGCAAAGTTTGGTTTCAGGATTTCTGATGGATTGGTAAAGTTGGAAGAGCTGGTTGCAACAATGTTTCAGCTCGATTTTGGAAGCTTTAAACTCAAATATGTAGACCCAGATGGCGATTTGATATGGATTGCTTGTGACATCGACTTAACGCAATCAGTGGATGATTTCTGTCAAACGGACCATCAAACTGTGATCAGACTCTTGGTTTTGCCTGATGAACATTTGCCTGTTGTTCCTCCTAGCCCTAACGTTTAGCCCTATTTTGATTTTAACAGGTTTTTTTCTCTCGTTATTATTTGAAGTATGAGGCATTTTATAGAGAATGAGATCATGGTGTACTATCTAGTAAGAGAGGTAGGTAATTTGTACACTCCAAGTTATTATTTGAAGTACGAGGCATTTTAAAGTATTTGTACGTTGAAGTGTGTCAATCAAAATTTAGAGTATGTTGCGTTCTGAAAGTAATAGTGGAGCTTATTTCTTGATTCATATTGAAGTTCAATAGATAGATTTTATGTAATAAAACAGCAGTGAAGGACATCTCAAGTCTCAACAATTTTCTGGTTATTTCTACTTGGTCGACCTCGAACCATATGACGTGGTCAAATCATCAAGATTACATTTGTCACTTGAACGACTTGTTTCACCCCATAAAAAAAATTCGAAACCTTATAACTGTTTCTCTAATGAAATCTGAAAAAAGGGTAAAAGTTAAACATAATCTACGTCATGTCCACACTTCCAATATTGTCATTTTACACGGCCAAACTTGTTTCACGGGTTGAAAAGGGTGGTTTGGTCATTTCACACTCCAACGTCTTGTTCATTTATTATTTTCGGTCAATCACCATTTTTCCCGACGAAACACAGCTTTCCGGCAAAACACCCTTTGTTTAAACGATTTGACACGCCACTTGAACTTCGTAACTGAACTATGGTTTGTGCATGTTCTATTGGATGCTTCAATACACGATGAACAAAAAGAATCAAAACCGACTGATTTGTGTATATGAAATGAACCTTCATTTGCAATGCCTTAAACACATATACACACAAAAAAAAAACCAAGAAAAACATAAGCTTAAATGTACTATTTATTTTACTCTGGCAATACAACAAACACTAGCATACAAGAATACAATTAAATTTCTTAATTGCGCCTTAACAATTAGCAAAACTCAAATTAAGGGTTTGGATTTACAAGCATTAAACAGAATGAAGGGAAATTTGAAATCTGAATGGGTCGATTAAACCCGCTCATCATAGTGTGGCTCCATTCCTGTCACCGCTTCTTTTGAACCGAGAACAATATATACGATGGTCATCCTGAAAGAATGGGGATCTATTGCAAAGTGTGATAAAATTAAAATGTATACAAAGTCATTCATAGTGTGACACGTGTCCCCCACCCTAATTTTACATAAAATTCGTCCATGGGTAATATGGTCTTTTGACCCGTTTTTTCTTTTTCCACCTCAAATTTCAAACGCACATATCTCTTAAACGATAAACTTTTAGAAAAAACTGATTTCACCATAATTTATAAAATTTAATCCTTTTTAATTTGGTATAAATTTTGTTAAAAATTTTGAAACACTTTTTTTACATATCAAGGGGTGTTAATTTTCTTGATTTTTTGAGCATTTTCATCCCTATTTTTTACTCTCATAAATGTCGATTCGTGAAAAACTTAAAGCATGAAAGTTATAGATTTTCGTTCACCCTTTACAGAGATTTTTGAATCACTCGAATCCCAAAGACTAACTGATGAACAAAGATTAACTGATGAACAAAACATGCATTTCTTTAAGAAAATTAACGGTTAAAAACCCCCACTTTTTGAATCTTACGTTAATAAAATGATTAATAATTCGTTGTGGTAAAAAATCAGAGCATTTGACGCAATTTTAACACTAAAAATCTAAGTTAGACATTTCATCAAACACATTGTGTGCAACAAATATGAGTAAAAAGTCATCTTTAACATGTGATATCTTACTCATATGACATCAGTTAATCCTGTTCATCAGTTAGTATTGTTCATCAATTAGTCTTTGTTCATTAATAATCTTGTTCAAGACTGATGAGGTGATGGATAATATTAACTGATGAACAAGACATACTTCTGTTCATCAAAACGAGATTTTGTTCATCACCTGTCTTCTCATTTACTTGTGTTCATCAATATCACCAGTTAGTTTTTATTCATTAGTTAACCTTTTTTATCAGTTAGTATTGACATACTTCTGATGAACAATATTTAATGATAAAAACATGATGAATAATAACGGACACTAACTGATGAACAAAAAACAATAATTGATGAACAAAAACATGTTGAAAAACAATCGACACTAACTGATGAACGAAAACAAGTTGAAAAACAACCGACACTAACTGATGAACAAAACTACCTAATAATGATTTTTTTAGAGTGAATTACATAAATCGTCCTTGTGGTTTGATCAAAATAACGGATTTTGTCCCTATACTTTTTTTTGACGCGTTTCGTCCCTGTGGTTTACAAATCTTACGGATTTTGTCCCTCGTCCAAAAATGTCCGTTAAGTGTTTTGCACCGTTAGTCCTTCGTTAGTGCAGTTCGTTAAGTGTTTTGCACCGTTAGTCCTTATTTTTTAAAATGTAGTTTTTCCCAATTAGTCCCTCGGTTAATAATAGTTATCGCCCGATTTTTTACGTTTTTGTCCGTTTTTATCCGTTTTCATTCGTTTTTATCCGTTTTCCCCCCGTTTTTTTTCGTTTTTCGTCCGTTTTTTACGTTTTTATCCCTTTTCGTCTGTTTTCATATGCTTTCGTCTGTTTTTTACGCTTTTGTCCGTTTTTGTCTGTTTTTTATCCAATTTCGACCGTTTTTTTACATTTTTATTCGTTTTCGGCGGTTTTTTTACGTTTTTGTCCGTTTTTTTTCGTTTTCGCCCGTTGTTTTACGTTTTTCTTACATTTTGTCCGTTTTTCTTTCGTTTTTAAAATTTTTTCCAAAAAAAAATATTGGAAAAAAAATATTTCCGAAAAAAAAATGAAAAAAAAAAAAAATCAAATTTAAAAAAAAAATTGAATAAAAAATTTAAAAAAAAAATTTTGAACAAAAATATTTTTTTTCAAATATTTTTTCAAATATTTTGAAAAAAAACGGACATATTAAAAAAAAACATATTTGAAAAATATTTTTTTTATTCAAAATTTTTTTTGAAACGGGCAAAAACATACCAAAAACCGATAAAAACGTACGGGCGAAAACGAAAAAAAACGGACAAAAACGTAAAAAAACTGGCGAAAACGAATAAAAATGTAAAAAAACGGTCGAAATCGGATAAAAAACAGACAAAAAATGGATAAAAACGGACAAAAGTGTAAAAAACAGACGAAAACATATAAAAACAGACGAAAAGGGATAAAAACGTAAAAAACGGACGAAAAACGAAAGAAACGGGGGGAAAACGGATAAAAACGAATGAAAACGGACAAAAACGTAAAAAATCGGGCGATAACTATTATTAACGGAGGGACTAATTGGGAAAAACTACATTTTAAAAAATAAGGACTAACGGTGCAAAACACTTAACGAACTGCACTAACGAAGGACTAACGGTGCAAAACACTTAACGGACATTTTTGGACGAGAGACAAAATCCGTAAGATTTGTAAACCACAGGGACGAAACGCGTCAAAAAAAAAGTATAGGGACAAAATCCGTTATTTTGACCAAACCACAAGGACGATTTATGTAATTCACTCTTTTTTTTATTATTTAGTCTTTTTCATCAGTATTTAAAAAATAAATAAATAGTAATGTTCATTAGTTCATCAGTTATTTTTGATATTGTTCATCAGTTATTTTTGATAACGTTCATCAATTATTATTCATAAAGTTCAACAGTTATTTTTGATAGTATTCATCAGTTGTCTAAAAGAAATCGCAATGTTCATATGTTAGTTGTTCATCAATTCATCGATTAGTCTTGTTCATCAGTTAGTATTGTTCATCAATAATAAAAGTTATTCATCAGTTCTCTTAAATTTTGTTCATCAGTTTATCGGTATTAAAAAAAATATAATGTTCATCAGTTGTCGAAAAAATCATAATGTTCATCAGTTATGGTCACAATGTTCATCAGTTTATCATTTGGTTGTTCATCAGTTCAAAATAAACCAAAAATAACAAAAATAACAAAAGATGTATGTTAATACAAATATCGTCATTAAACGTTATTTATATTTTTGATCTTTGCCTAAGTTTTGTTAACGACAAAAGTAAATTTAATTTATAAAAGCTTAAAGCTTGTCAAGTTTAATAGATATTAAAACAAGCTTTTTCAAACAATATATTCATCATTCAAGCATTTACATTTGTGATTAGTGACATCTTGATATGACTCTAATCATTATGTATGATAGTAGTTTTTAGAATGTGTTAGGTTCTTAAAACCAAACACTACTTAAGCATTTGCATATTTCTAAAAATAGAAATACAACATATGACATCATGTATTACATCATGGAAATCATTGGAAGATTCCATTAGATATTTTGTGAAGATTTGTACTCTTCATATCTTGCACAATCTCACTTAGATAGAGTTGACTTTGGCAAGATTTGATATCTTGGCTGTCAGACCCGGCGGTACCAAAATGGTACACGGGCGGAACCCTTTTAAGGGGTCCGCCGTCCTTGGACGCTCCTGTCCATTTTGGCTATAAATAGCAATGCCAAGCCAAGTAGTTAATCATCCTTTTCTAACATACTCTCATACATATCTTCTCTTTAACCTTTCTAACTCAGTTTCATATCATATTAGTGATCTCTTTTGTAGCAAAGAAGATCAAGTCATATTCAAGCTTCAACGAGAAGTTGGAAGTCTTGTTTGTTTAGTGTTGTATGATCTAGTGTTGATCCATACTTCATTGTTGTATCAAACCATCATAATCTTGTGAGTGTGAGTGGTTAGTATTTTAGTCCTCAAAATACATTGTGTGTGGGAGTAGTTGTACCCTTGGAAAGAACTCGACATCTAGCTTAGTGTCGGAAATAGTGTAAGCGAAGTGTAAAGGTTTTCTCCGCCGGTGAAAGGAGCTTGTTGACTAGTGAAGTTAAACTCTCGAGTGTGAGACTCGGGGAGTGGAGTAGGGCAAGGAAAAAGAGTCCTTGTAGGCCGAACCACTATAAACAACTTGTTGTGGTTTGATCATCTCTTTCCTTATTTACTTATTACACATTGCTTGCATATTTCATTAACATACTAAAGATCAATATCAATTGATCTTTCAATAAGTTTCAAAACAAAGTTTTTAATTGGTAAACTATTCAACCCCCCTTCTAGTTTTCTACAATGTATTTTTGTATACCAATTAATGCATTTGAATGTACTTTTATAAGAAAATCTCTTTAGGCATTTTATTAAACACTTTGTATGCACTAAATATGACTAAGACATCAACATTAACGTGCAATATGTCACTCATATCATATCGGATTTGAATGATTCAAATTTCTGGGTAAATAATGGTCAAAAGCCTACAATTTTCATGTTTTAAGTTTTGTAAAATTCGGCTTTTAAACTAGTCAAAATTAGAGCCGAAAATGCCAAAAAATTTAAGAAAATCAATACCCATTTAAAAAGTTGGAAAAAAAAGTTGAGATTTATATATCATAATGCATACCAAGTTAAAGAGAATTAAATTTTAAAAAATTTGGTGAAATTGATTTTTCATAAAAGTTTGTCGTTTAAAAGTTATTTACGTTTGAAGTTTTGGGTGAAATAAAAATATGAGTTAAAAGGACCGAAATGCCCCCTAACCGAATTTAATAAGAAAAAAAGGAAAGGATTGGGTGGGGGACACATGTCAAAAAACACTGCCGAGGCCCGAAAGTTGAGAAAATCATCACCGTGAGTCCAAACATTGAGTTTTTGAGGCCAATTGCGTCCCTTGACCAATAATGCTCAGTCAACTTCTGTTGTTTTCTCCGTGTGCCTTGGACATAAGGGTAAAATGGTCATTTTATTATTTTGGTTAATCAAAAAGTTATACCATCAGTACCACCACAAATAATCAATAAACTTGACTTTTAAGTCTTTAGAATCATTTGTGAATTTGTTTAACCCATGTTAGAGTTTTATTCACGCTTCCTTTTGCGTCAATATTATACAAAAAATTGAAATTTAAAACCCTTAATATTAACACAATAAGATTAAAATGGTTTTGGGCATAACACATTACCACTTTAAGTTTTTAAGTTTTAATTAAAACATTTTCTCTTTATAGACGAATATCAGGGCATAGCGACAGTGTAAAGCAACAAATAATTATACTTGCGAACTTGTAGTTTTGGTGTGACCCTTGATGCAACACTTCAACATTCAATTCGTAGTCATTTTGAGAAAAAGGTACATGAGTTGAAAAAAAAAATTGATAAAAGTTTAAAGATTATAAAATATTTAAACTCTTAATTTAATGCTAGATGTTGTTACCGTTTAAACAAGAGTAAATTAGTAATTGAATTTGCTCATTATTTAAGTTTATAAGTTTTAAGAAAAGATATATTTTTTTTTCTTTTATATAAAGTAGAGATTAGGCAAGTATCCGTATATAGCAACAGATTTTATAGTGGCAAACAACTACAGTTGCAATATTGTGGATAAGTGTTTCGTGCAACGTTTATACGTAAAATGTAAATAATCAAAATGTAATTGGAAAAGATTGTAACATGTGATAATTCAACTCAAAAAATAATTTTTAAAATGCATCAAAGAACGTATGAAAACATTTAATGAAACTAAAAATGGTGTCTTATATAGTAGAGTGACATTAAAGATACTCCTTCTATAGTACATTGTAAATCATTAAAGACTATTAAAATGAAAGTTTTAAAATATTAAACCAACATATTTATTTATTATGGCAAATTATAGTAAGTATAGTGATCTGCGCAAAACCGTCAAGTCTAATCACACAAACTGGTCACTTGTGAATGACTAGCCGTAACAGACTTAAAACAGTTCAGACACAAATGCAATGAGGATCTGAGGAGTATAGAGTTTCCCCGGGTCGTTATGTCCCAGCGAGTTGTGCAATGGATTATCAAACGCTTAGTGATCGAGGAATTTGAACGGAAAAAGGATTCGGGAATGATTATAACTACGGAAAAAGCCAACAAATTAAAACGGCTTAAATGCAAATTAAAGAAAATTAAAAAGATAAAATCTATTAAATAAACGCTATCACTATAATTAAAATGATGTTTTTGTTTTTATATTTTTATAAAACTGAATTTAAAATCTACGTGACGTACAAAATAAAAAGTGAAACTTATACAATATAAATCCTAAAAATATGAAAAATATATTTTTACAAACCTAATGATAAAAGAAAATTTATAGAAAAAGAAAATTATTTTTATAACTAATTAATTAATTATTATTAATTAAAAACTATTTTTAACTAATTAATAATAACCTAAAATGAAAGAAAATAGGAAATAAAGCTTGAAAAATAAAATTATGAATTAGAAAAGTCTAAAATATCAAACTAGAATTTTTAAAACTATTTTTGTATTTTTCTGATTATTTTTCTATTTTCTATGAATTTAATACTATTTTAATCTAATTTAAATTATGAAAAATACCAAATAAAAGGAGAAAAATAGGGAAAAATGTTTTTTATGCTTTTTATATTTATCTTAAACTATTAAAATTGAAAAATTATTTTTTGGAACTTTTTCTCAATTAATTGCAATTAAAGCTAATTAAAAAATGATTAAAAACTGTTTTTAAATAAGAAAAATACCAAACAGTAACTAAAAATTATGAAAACTTCATGGAAATTCTAAAATAATGTTCTAAAGCTATGAAAAATAAGGAAACACAGGCTTATGTGGAAGAAACTGAAGCTGTAGAGTAAATGAACCTAAATAAGCTAGTAAAATTAAGCAAATAAGCTCTACAGTGGACCAAATGATAACATAAGCTAAACAACTCTAAAACTACTCTAAGGGAACTAATAGCACCTACTCTAGACACCTAATAAGCAGAGTATCAAGGATTAAGGCCAACTGATTTATAAGCAGAACATGAATTTGACCCTACATTTAAGCAGTAGCAGCTGCTTATTTAATAAGCTAAAGTTAAAAACAAAAGTATGGCTCTCAAGCCCACCAACCAGAGAACATGTAACCAAAGTTTCAGCTAATTTGGACTTGTATTGAAGCAATTAGAGATCAAGCAAAATGGCTAAAACATCAAAGTTTGCTGATGCAGTAACAGTAAGATAGATAGGTACTGACCCTCCTACTGTTTGAGCTAATCTATGAGCTTATCAGACAAGCTTAAGCTAAAAACAGAAATGTAGTCTTGAAGACCACCTAGAATACTGCAAGTGGACCAAAGATCAGACCCCATCCATTTAAAATGATTACTGTGTAGTTGCTGCAAACTCTTCAAAAATCAGTGTTGACACAGATTTGACTTTCTTAAAAACAAAAACTGAATTTGACTTAATTGAAATTCTAGTGACTCTAATTTGATCTAAACTATGAAATGAGCTATATTAAGACTTGATTAAGCTAGTTTGATGATATCTAAACCTAATGCTAACCTAATCTGTTAATATACCTAACTGATAAAGTAACAAGAACAGATAACAATCTAAGTTGACATTTACTATTTTATTTGGCAAATGAGTGACTACATGACTGAGTTATGACCAAATGGGATTAAAGCAGCTAAGTCCTACCACAAATAAGCACTTAGAACTCCAAATTCTAACTTATACCAAACACTAGTTTAAGGAATGAAATGCAAATTTCCCAATCAAATCTTAAATCTATCCTATAACAAGCATAAGTACAGATTCAAACTACTCCTACAAATGCAATAACTCCAACTTAAACTACCAATGACACAATAACTCCAACTTAAACTACCAATGACACTATAAGCAATAACTCCATAGCATAACTACTATCACTAAACCCCACTAACTCCTTGGTTTTCTCTTGGCTATATCGCACTCCAAAATTCAAACTACCTTGGATATACCTTAGTATTTGTTTCACAGCTGCCATATGTGATTCTTTTGGTTCTTGCATATAACGACTAATCAAACCAACCGAATAAGATAAATCAGGTCGAGTGTGTAGTAAATACCTTAGACAACCAACTCGTCTTCTATACAAAGTTGCATCAACTGGTTTTCCTTCTTTATCCAAGCTTAACTTCATTCCAGGTTCTAATGGACATTGAGTAGAATTCGCTTCATGCATCCCAACATCTTTCAAGATCTTCTTTGCATAGCTTTCTTGACTTATTGAGATACTCGAATCCTCTTGCTTTACTTCAATGCCAAGATAATAGCTTAACTTTCCCAAGTCACTCATATCGAACCTTTCTTGCATTTGTCTCTTAAATTCACCAATATCGCTAAGCTTCGAACCGGTTACTAAGAGATCATCTACATAGACCGCAATAATCAAGATTGACTTGTTTGTCTTCTTCACATACACCGCTTGTTCGTGTTGGCATCGTTTGAAAGACATTTGCTTGAGTTCTCTATCAAGTTTTGTATTCCACGCCCTTGGTGCTTGTTTAAGTCCATAAAGCGCCTTTTTCAACTTGTAGATCTTCCTTTCTTCTCCTTTCTTCACGAACCCCTCCGGTTGTGTAACAAACACTTGCTCTTTTAGTTCTCCATGTAAAAAAGCCGACTTTACATCCAAATGATGTAGCTCCCATGCTTCTTTTGCGGCCAATGAGATCAATAAACGCACCGTTTCAATCCGTGCTACGGGCGCAAAAACTTCGTCATAGTCAATTCCTTCTTTTTGAGCATAACCCTTTGCTACTAATCGAGCTTTAAATTTATTAATTGAACCATCCGGATTTCTCTTAATTTTGAACACCCACTTTAATCCAATGGGATTAACATTACCCGGAGCTTCAACTAATTCCCATGAATCATTCTTCTCGATAGACTCAATCTCTTGTTTCATAGCAACCATCCACTTGCTTGAGACTTTTGCTTCTTGGAACGTTCTTGGTTCATCATCTTCAATCAAAAGTAGATTTTGATCTTCATTAGCAACTGAGGTTCTTGAACTAGACCCCATAATAAAGTCTTTAAATCTAGTTGGCGTATTTGAAACCCTCGAAGAACGCCTCATAATTGGTTGAGTTTCCGTCACAAGATTAGGGTCATTATCCGCCTCGAATTGAACTTCTTGTTCGGTATTGACCGGTTGATTTTCATCAACATCATGATTATTTTCATTCTCTTGATCTTCTGCCTCAACTTCATCGGTCACACCTGGGTTAACAAATCCACAACCCGTATCAATAGAACCGTGCCATTCTATAATAAACATACCTGGGTTTAGCTCGTGTGTTTCGCTTCCAGCAACATATGTCACAATTCTCAAATTCCGGTCATTTCTTAAATTATATATGCATCATATTAATTCATTCATGACATTTCATTTCACATTTAACGCGTAATTTTTATATTTAATAAACGTTATCGCGTGAGTCATTATTTTAAATATTTAATCCGTTACTTTCAAAAATGATCCCGACATATTTTTATACTTACATTTAGTTATAAAAACTATATTTTGACTTTACCTAGTGTTTTGAATTTATTTGGTACATAAATCGTTAAAGTTAAATTATTACGTCGTTTTCTTAAAAATTATACGATAATTTTTATATCACTCAAATTTCACAAGGAATGTATTTTTACAATTTTTATAATATCATTAAACTCTATTTTGATCTATTAAAATTTTACTTGTACCTAAAAGTACCATTTATCATACAAGTTACATTTATCTACACATTTACTTACACATTTATATTTAACAAATTTGACACAAGTATATATACTTTAAAAAGAAAAAAAAAAATATAATTTTGACTAATACCTTCCCCCTTGGCCGACCAAGGGGGGTTGGCATTTATTGTTTTGGTTAAAAATTTCAAATGTATAGATATGTACATGATCTCATTCATGCATTTCATTTTCAACTCATAATTCACATAGTTCAAAAAAAAAAAAGTTTCTTCTTTGTTTTGCTCCTTCTTCCAACCGGCCATATAGAGGGTTTCAAAGGGATCACCATTTTTTTTATCAAGTTCAAGATCAAGTGTATTTACAACCTAGTCATATCCTTTTTATGGTTTTGAAATAAAAACCAAGGATATTTAAGTTTAATCCTTGTTACCTACACCTCTTCACTATCACTTGTAAGCATTGTTTTTATCATTTTCATGTTTCCTTTTCATTTTCATATGTTTCTTTTCATTTTTGGAGCTTATATGCATGATATGTGATTTATACCATTTATTTCATGATTTTAGAGTTATTTATATACTTATGGTCATCCTATAAATATTCCCATGGTAATCTTTGGTCTTGATGGTGATTAGGAACCCATGACACCCTAAGAAGGTGTATGGTAGGATTAGATTAGCTTTGGAGTTGATTTGAAGGGATTAGAATAGGTTTTGTCCGAGAAAAACTATTTTCGATAACTATAAAATAGGTTCTGTCCTTAATTCGAATTTCTGGAGAAACCTACAGTTGGTACGAAACTTTGGCCTTGATTTTTAGAAAATATACTTTAAAACGAATCCGTGGCCGCTTGAACGGATTAAAACGGACTTATAACGAAGCCGTGGTGAATTTTTAAAGTTTGACGACGAAACGTATTATTTTCAGAAAATTCAGCATGCAGTTTTTAGTTTGTTCGGGTCAAAAACGAGCCTTAAGCTTCACAAATTATTTCGACTTATCAAAAATATATTAGTTTACTTCGATACGAAGCTAAGGACATATTATACGTAGAAAACGGAGTTAAAACGACAAATATATGCACGTTTTTATAAAGTTGCCGTAACTATTATTTTCTGAAAAACTATATTATTTTTTTACGATACAAGTGTTACATTAGCTGTAACGACCATGTTTGCGGCTGTTTTTAACCATGATGTGAAACTTTTTGGAACAAAATGTCTTCTAGTAAAATCAAGTTCACCGACCACATTTTTCAAAACAAAAAGCTGTTTGTCAAGCGGAGTTATGGTAAATTATTTACGGATGTTCAAACTTGGCCGAAACTTATTTTCTGCACACAATTAGCAAAAATCACTATCTTTAGCCCTTAATATCTTTATGATCGAGACCTTTTGGACGAAAACTCCTGAACTGAAACTTCTAGATATCGATACAAACTTTCCAAAACCGTCGAGTTCGTTCTCTAACGATCGACGTACACCATTTTACGACTAGTTTTCCAAAGCCATTTTTGTTAATTTCATGATTTTTCCGACGACATTGTTTTGCGACGAAAAGTAGTAATTTCACTATAAATCATTATAAGACCATTGTAGGATGACATTTTGACGTAAAAACTTGTAAAGACATTTTTGAAGGGTCAAGACGTCAAAAGAGTATTTTTCGACGACGAGTAATATTTTCAAAACCCGTAAATGGTATAAATAACATACGAAGTGCATGCATAACATTACATTGCAACTCATGACATATCATATCATTCGTAATAGGTCCCGGTTGACACATCACATTATACCTCGGTGTACTCACTTTTGTCATCGCCTCAGTGTACCAAGTGAGTAATCACAAACCCCCCTTTTTTTTCCGTTTTTACTATATTTTGGGGCGAAATGCATGAACTTTTCTTGAGCTAAATTGATCACTACTTTTATTAATTAGTTTGACTAGAACTTGTGAACTTGAATTAAATCCTTGAACTTATTTAGGAAATTATGACTTGTTGGAACTTATTGAACCGTACATGTTATGACCATCACTATAAAGTCTCGCCTTATTGGTGGAGCGTCTCAATAAATCTCGCCTAGGTGGTCGAGTGACAAAGGAGTCTCCTATGTTCGGAGCATCACTATAAAGTCTCGCCTTATTGGTGGAGCGTCTCAATAAATCTCGCCTAGGTGGCCGAGTGACAAAGGAGTCTCCCTTATTGGAGCAGTGCAAAGTCTCTCATGTTTGGAGCATCCCTGAATGATTATATACGTGGTGCAATATTGTGAACTATTATGACCGTTTATACTTGACTTTTAGACATACTACTTTTGGCAGTGGGTTGTGAACACACAGGTTGCAAGTTTTGTATGGGCGGAACTTGGAACTGAGTGGATTTACAACGCCTTTGCTTGGTGGACCATTTTCGTCGACCGAAAGTTTTGATATTTCTTACGAGTTTTCTTATTTCGCTAAACGTGTTTACTCACCAACTATTTTCATAGTTGACCCGTTTTTCTCTCATGCATTTCAGGTGATCGTTAGTAAGCTTTTTCTACCAAGTCTAGCATAATGAAGCTTTCACTTGTCAATATAAACCATTATGTTTAAAACATAATATTTTGGAATCTAAGCTTTGTAATATATTCGCCGATGTCGGCTAAACTGGTATTGTAATGGTGTAATATTTCTTTTTAATATTAATGTTGGTATGTTCTATTATCTTGTGCTTATGTTCCCTTCCGTTACACCTCGTGCTTCCGCCTCCGGCGAGGGTGTGACAGATTGGTACCAGAGCCAAAGGTTATAGAGAATGCCGATTTTTCAAAAATAAAAATCACAGCTATAACCGGAATAAATTTTTTTTTTGTATATTATTTTATTAAACATTGAACACCATTCGAGTCAACTAGTCCTATCGTTGCATTGTTACTCATAAATTATACATAGCCTGATCAACTATGTCTAATTTATGAAGAACCATGCAATGATAAGAGTGGTAGTTTTAAATCATGATTAGTCGAGTCTTTAGAGTCTGGTCACCTGAAGTTGCATTGGTCGGGTGGGTATGCATGGCATGTTTTTACGTTCACGTCTACATTACCGTACCTTGTTCATATCTTCTCTTTTCCATCTTTCGACTTGTTAGACATAGCATGTCTCTGTTCCTGTCATGTTTCGATCACTACAACACATTACCACCGTTCTGCACCTCATCTGACTTCGTTTGAATGTCGTTTACTCAACCCGATGTTTTGGTCCTCTGTAGGATCATGGCTGCAAGAAACACACGTTCAGGAGGTAACAACAACGGCAACCCAAACAACAATGACGATCCGAACAACAACGCTGCTGGAATAGCGGATCTACTCACCCAAATTATAACACATCTCGATGCCAGAAGAACCAACAATGGAGAAGGTACCTCAAACGCTGGTCAAGGATGCAGCTACAAAACTTTCATGACATGTAAGCCAATGGAATTTCATGGTACTGAGGGTGCCATTGGACTGCTAACCTGGTTCGAGAATGTTGAGTCGAAGCTTAGTATCACGAAATGTGCTGAAGGAAACAAGGTTGAGTTCTCTGCTGGGCTACTACAGGGTCGAGCATTGACCTGGTGGAACAACCAACTACAGACTAGAGGAAGAGAGGCTGCAAATGCATTATCTTGGGAAGCATTCAAGAAACTACTAACTGATGAGTACTGCAGAAAAGATGAAGTGCAGAAACTGGAAGAAGAATTTTGGAACCACTTGATGGTAGGAGTAGAGATCGACAAGTACACGATCCGGTTCCACGAGTTAACTAGAATGGTTCCTCACATGGTTTCCACTGTGGAGAAGTTGATTGACCGATATATATGGGGATTGATACCAGAAATTAGGAGGGATGTCACTTCGTCGAAACCAACCACTCTGCAAGCCGCTGTAAGTATGGCGTATCGCTTAACAAATGATGTGATCAGGTCTGGAGAACTAACAAAAACAAACGACAATGGACGAAAGCGACAGGAGGATCACCAGGGAAACCGAGACCAGAATCAGCAAAACAAGAGGCAGCGAATAACCCAGAACTATGGGGCGATCACCCAGGAGCGCAAAGGATATGCAGGTCCACATCCTTTGTGTACTCGATGTAATTATCATCACTTAGGAGACTGCCCAAGGTGCGGCAAATGTGGACAGACGGGCCACTTCGCGAAAAATTGCTCAAACAGAACGGGAAATCAAGGACAGAGGAAAGCATGTTACGAGTGTGGAAGTCTAGATCACCTTCGCAATACCTGTCCAAAGCTGAAAAGAACTCCCAATCAAGGAGGAAATCGTCCAAACTTGGCATTGGCGATAGAAGGCCCACAAGATCAGAACATTGAAATTCCTCCCGCACGTGGTCGAGCATTCTATCTGGGTACCGAGGAAGCCCGCAACGCTTAACGGGTACATTCTTTCGAACAACTACCTTATTTCTGTACGACATGATTTTGAGTGCATAACTTCCTTCCAATCTTTACACGTTCACGACTTTGATTAATTTGAGACCTATTGATATCGACCTTAGTTGTTATATATTTTGTTGATTTGATTTGATTTGTGTAAGCAAATCCAATATCGAGCGAATCTTTCAAAAGACTTCATTCAAGGATGTTGATTCCTATCTTTCTAACAACTTGTTTCCTAGCTTGATCTAGTGACAGTTCTTGTTTGATGAGTTGCGAAAATCAAGCTAAGAGACAAGTTTACTCAAGTCGGTTTAGTTTAATCTCATGACAGTTCTTGTTTGATGAGTTGTGGGATTAAATTAGAATCGACTACCTAAAGGTCTTTTGAGAGCTACGTTCGATATTGGGCAAGTTTACCCTATCCAATCTAATCACGGGCACGTACTTAGTTGAATGGGGAACCTGTACGCATGGGCATTGATATGACCATTTAGACTGTTCGTACGAGCATGAACTTTTAGAACTCTTGTCGAGGTTCGGACCATAGTATCGTTAATCGAATCACGGGGACGTGATTCCGCTGACATGGGAAGAATGTCACAATTCTCAAATTCCGGTCATTTCTTAAATTATATATGCATCATATTAATTCATTCATGACATTTCATTTCACATTTAACGCGTAATTTTTATATTTAATAAACGTTATCGCGTGAGTCATTATTTTAAATATTTAATCCGTTACTTTCAAAAATGATCCCGACATATTTTTATACTTACATTTAGTTATAAAAACTATATTTTGACTTTACCTAGTGTTTTGAATTTATTTGGTACATAAATCGTTAAAGTTAAATTATTACGTCGTTTTCTTAAAAATTATACGATAATTTTTATATCACTCAAATTTCACAAGGAATGTATTTTTACAATTTTTATAATATCATTAAACTCTATTTTGATCTATTAAAATTTTACTTGTACCTAAAAGTACCATTTATCATACAAGTTACATTTATCTACACATTTACTTACACATTTATATTTAACAAATTTGACACAAGTATATATACTTTAAAAAGAAAAAAAAAAAAATATAATTTTGACTAATACCTTCCCCCTTGGCCGACCAAGGGGGGTTGGCATTTATTGTTTTGGTTAAAAATTTCAAATGTATAGATATGTACATGATCTCATTCATGCATTTCATTTTCAACTCATAATTCACATAGTTCAAAAAAAAAAAAGTTTCTTCTTTGTTTTGCTCCTTCTTCCAACCGGCCATATAGAGGGTTTCAAAGGGATCACCATTTTTTTTATCAAGTTCAAGATCAAGTGTATTTACAACCTAGTCATATCCTTTTTATGGTTTTGAAATAAAAACCAAGGATATTTAAGTTTAATCCTTGTTACCTACACCTCTTCACTATCACTTGTAAGCATTGTTTTTATCATTTTCATGTTTCCTTTTCATTTTCATATGTTTCTTTTCATTTTTGGAGCTTATATGCATGATATGTGATTTATACCATTTATTTCATGATTTTAGAGTTATTTATATACTTATGGTCATCCTATAAATATTCCCATGGTAATCTTTGGTCTTGATGGTGATTAGGAACCCATGACACCCTAAGAAGGTGTATGGTAGGATTAGATTAGCTTTGGAGTTGATTTGAAGGGATTAGAATAGGTTTTGTCCGAGAAAAACTATTTTCGATAACTATAAAATAGGTTCTGTCCTTAATTCGAATTTCTGGAGAAACCTACAGTTGGTACGAAACTTTGGCCTTGATTTTTAGAAAATATACTTTAAAACGAATCCGTGGCCGCTTGAACGGATTAAAACGGACTTATAACGAAGCCGTGGTGAATTTTTAAAGTTTGACGACGAAACGTATTATTTTCAGAAAATTCAGCATGCAGTTTTTAGTTTGTTCGGGTCAAAAACGAGCCTTAAGCTTCACAAATTATTTCGACTTATCAAAAATATATTAGTTTACTTCGATACGAAGCTAAGGACATATTATACGTAGAAAACGGAGTTAAAACGACAAATATATGCACGTTTTTATAAAGTTGCCGTAACTATTATTTTCTGAAAAACTATATTATTTTTTACGATACAAGTGTTACATTAGCTGTAACGACCATGTTTGCGGCTGTTTTTAACCATGATGTGAAACTTTTTGGAACAAAATGTCTTCTAGTAAAATCAAGTTCACCGACCATATTTTTCAAAACAAAAAGCTGTTTGTCAAGCGGAGTTATGGTAAATTATTTACGGATGTTCAAACTTGGCCGAAACTTATTTTCTGCACACAATTAGCAAAAATCACTATCTTTAGCCCTTAATATCTTTATGATCGAGACCTTTTGGACGAAAACTCCTGAACTGAAACTTCTAGATATCGATACAAACTTTCCAAAACCGTCGAGTTCGTTCTCTAACGATCGACGTACACCATTTTACGACTAGTTTTCCAAAGCCATTTTTGTTAATTTCATGATTTTTCCGACGACATTGTTTTGCGACGAAAAGTAGTAATTTCACTATAAATCATTATAAGACCATTGTAGGATGACATTTTGACGTAAAAACTTGTAAAGACATTTTTGAAGGGTCAAGACGTCAAAAGAGTATTTTTCGACGACGAGTAATATTTTCAAAACCCGTAAATGGTATAAATAACATACGAAGTGCATGCATAACATTACATTGCAACTCATGACATATCATATCATTCGTAATAGGTCCCGGTTGACACATCACATTATACCTCGGTGTACTCACTTTTGTCATCGCCTCAGTGTACCAAGTGAGTAATCACAAACCCCCCTTTTTTTTCCGTTTTTACTATATTTTGGGGCGAAATGCATGAACTTTTCTTGAGCTAAATTGATCACTACTTTTATTAATTAGTTTGACTAGAACTTGTGAACTTGAATTAAATCCTTGAACTTATTTAGGAAATTATGACTTGTTGGAACTTATTGAACCGTACATGTTATGACCATCACTATAAAGTCTCGCCTTATTGGTGGAGCGTCTCAATAAATCTCGCCTAGGTGGTCGAGTGACAAAGGATTCTCCTATGTTCGGAGCATCACTATAAAGTCTCGCCTTATTGGTGGAGCGTCTCAATAAATCTCGCCTAGGTGGCCGAGTGACAAAGGAGTCTCCCTTATTGGAGCAGTGCAAAGTCTCTCATGTTTGGAGCATCCCTGAATGATTATATACGTGGTGCAATATTGTGAACTATTATGACCGTTTATACTTGACTTTTAGACATACTACTTTTGGCAGTGGGTTGTGAACACACAGGTTGCAAGTTTTGTATGGGCGGAACTTGGAACTGAGTGGATTTACAACGCCTTTGCTTGGTGGACCATTTTCGTCGACCGAAAGTTTTGATATTTCTTACGAGTTTTCTTATTTCGCTAAACGTGTTTACTCACCAACTATTTTCATAGTTGACCCGTTTTTCTCTCATGCATTTCAGGTGATCGTTAGTAAGCTTTTTCTACCAAGTCTAGCATAATGAAGCTTTCACTTGTCAATATAAACCATTATGTTTAAAACATAATATTTTGGAATCTAAGCTTTGTAATATATTCGCCGATGTCGGCTAAACTGGTATTGTAATGGTGTAATATTTCTTTTTAATATTAATGTTGGTATGTTCTATTATCTTGTGCTTATGTTCCCTTCCGTTACACCTCGTGCTTCCGCCTCCGGCGAGGGTGTGACAACATACTTCCAGCCAAGTTCCTCATTAAACTCCGCATCACGACATACCACTATCTTCTTTAGTTTTGGATTGAACAGTCGAAAACCTTTCGTACCTGGCTCGTTTCCGATGTAAATGAGTCGTGTTGACCTGTCGTCTAACTTATGTAAATATGGCCTTGTTCCCGTTGCATAAGCCACACATCCAAATACCCTTAAACCCTCCAAGTTAGGCTTTTTTCCTTTGAAAGCCTCGTATGGAGTTTGATTAACTAGAGCTCGAGTTGAAACTCTATTAATCAAGAATGTAGCGTGTCTAACTCCTTCAGCCCACATGTAGTTTGGTACGTCTCGTGCTTTCAAGATACTTCTAGTCATTCCCATAAGAGTGCGGTTTCGCCTTTCCACGACTCCATTTTGTTGCGGTGTGTAGGGAGTGGTTAGATGTCTTGTTATACCCTCGTTTTCACAAAAGTTGGTAAATTCTTTTGAAGTGAACTCACCTCCTCTATCAGTCCTTAGGGTTATAATCTTCTTTCCCGACTTCTTCTCAACTAAAGCTTTGAACTTTTTGAAGTATTCAAATGCCTCACCTTTTTCCTTCAAGGTAAAAGTCCACATAAACCGTGAGAAGTCATCAATAAGAACAAATATATACCTGTTTCGTGCTATGGATGGTGGAGAAATTGGTCCACATAGGTCGGCATGTATAAGTTGAAGAGGATGTGTTGCCTTAAATTTTGCAGCTTTAGGAAACGCCTTCTTGGTTTGTTTTCCTACCAAGCAAGATTCACACAACTTGTTCTCTTGATGAATTATTGGCAACTTTTCAACCATGCCCTTCCTTGCCATTAATTCCATCGTCTCGAAATTAATGTGACCCATCCTAGCATGCCATAACCAAGCATCATCTTCCATCTTTGCTTTGAGACACACCGGACTTCCAACTTGAAGCTTAATCTTGTAAAGTCTATTACTTGTTCTAGGAACCTTCATCAAAAGCTTGCCATATGAGTCACGCATAGTAAGAAGGTTACCTTTCATACGAATGTCACATCCGCCTTCGGTAGCTTGCCCAAGACTAATTATGTTGCTTTTTAGCTCGGGTAGGTAATAGACTCCAGTGATTAACCGTTGCTCTCCCGTTTTCCCTTCAATGATTATCGAACCCTTTCCTTTTATCTCGATGTAGGAGTTATCACCAAACTTCACTCTGCCGGAGATATTCTCATTCAACTCCGAAAAGTATTCTCGGATCCCCGTCATGTGATTACTTGCTCCATTATCCAAATACCAAGTATCTTCCTCGTTTGGCTTAGTATTCAATTGGTTTGGGATAATCTTTTCTTCATTCAAGAAAACTACTTCTTGAACTCTTTTCATCATGAAAAGTGTCGGGTCATCATCATCCTCCGTTTTCAAAAGGTTTGCTTCATGCTTTTTCTTATGTACACTTCGTTCGGGACAATTAGAAGCAAAGTGACCATATTCATCACACCTAAAGCATTGAATCTTTGAAAGGTCTCGGCTTTTGTTCTTCTTTTGATCCGTCTTGCTCCCGGAGTTGTTTTGGTTTCCACGGTTGTGGTTATTAGCTTGACCACTACCACGAGATTTGTTTTGAGAAGAAAAGTTTTGACCTTTACCGTTGCCATTAGAGGAATTCCTTCCTCGACCTTTCTTATCATACTTTTCAGCCCTTCCGAACATCAACTTGCCTTGATCTTCAGAAGTGGTGTCAACACCCTTCATTCTTCCTTCAAAAGCTTTCAACCTTCCAATTGCTTCTTGAAAAGACATAGTATTCAAGTCAGCAAATTGTTCTATTGAGGCAACAATTGCAACATACCTATCCGGAACGGATGCAAGTAGCTTCTTAACAAGTTTCTTGTCTTCATAAATTGTTCCCAAGCTATTGACTTCAGTTACAATTTTGCCCAACCTAGCCGCAAAGTCATCGATTGATTCGTTAACTTTCATCTTTAAAGATTCGAATTCCGTCTCCAAGGTTTGCAACCTTGCATCTCGAACCCGATCAACACCCACATACCTGGTCTTCAAAGCTCCCCAGATTTCTTTGGCTGTGTTGAATTGTGAAACTTGAAAGACAAGTTCTTCTGGAATCGCCTGGAAGAGTAACGCCACTGCCATGTGATCTTGCTTATCAACAACTTGTGTTCCTTCCCCTGGTTCCAATGCATCTAGTATTCCATGGACTCGGAATACCGCTTTAACTCTTATTGCCCATATGTTATAGTTCGTGCTTGTTAACATTGGACATTGAAGAGCCGTTTTAGTATGTTCAATAGGTGGTTGACTCGACTCGCCTTGCACTTCTTGAACGCCTTTTGTAAGTTACCGGTGTTGTTTGTTCACCTTCCAGCCCTAGGTTTTAAAGGTCGAATGATTTACTTCCTGCCCAAGTAAACCAAGTCGAAAGTTTGAAACTTTGATCAACTTCTTGCTTAAGTCGAACCCTAGTAAAACCCTTGTGATCAACTTCAGTGATCGACTTCTGGAATCCTTTAGTGATCGACTACAGTGATCGACTTCTGGAACCCTTTAGTGATCGACTTCTGGAACACCTTCAGTGATCGACTTCTGGAACACCTTCAGTGATCGACTTCTGGAACCCTTTCAGTGATCGACTTCTGGAACACCTTCAGTGATCGACTTCTGCTTAAAACCTTGCTCTAGATACCAATTCAAGACCCTGACCTGATTCGACCAACACAAACTGGAACTAAAAACACCACGCAAATAACTAGAACAAGCTTTCTAATTAATCAGAAAAGTATTGGCTTACAAAAAACTGATATTGAATGCGTGCACAAACCACATGCTAGGCTGTGTTTATATAGGGAATAGAAACATGCTTTCCTAATCCTACTACAAGTCTAATAAGATAAAGATAATGATAAACCGACATTCCCATGGGCTTGGTCTATGTCTGCTGCTGTGGGTCGATGTCTTCTGATGTCCCATTGGCTCGGGTCAGACATTAGCCCAACATTAGACACTTGACCAAACTTTGATGTTTCTAAAGTGATTATAAAGTATAAACTTAGAAATTCAGCAGCAAAGTGCAAATACAACTCTTTAAAACAGGCTTGGGCCTTATCTTTTTTTGGGGTAAAAATTTATGTAACCACTTGCTATGTAGCGACAATGTACATAAGAAATGCTGTGTTGACGAGGTTAGTAAATTACTAACAACTTGCTACATAAGAAATGCCTTAGACTATGTTTATCCCTAAGATTGCCAACCGGTTGGATAAGAAGAAAACAAAAAATATATATATATATTATATTAGAAATGAATAAAAGAAAGAGTATGAGATTGACGACCAGGTTGGTTTGTGATTTGCAATTGTGATACCAACTTTGACACATGTCATATTCTCATTGGTAGTTACAAAGTTGTTATCCATTTTTTTTTTCTTTTTGGGTTGTGTAGGTTGAGTTGTTGATAAATGGTAAAAAATATGTAGATTGGTTGTATGTTTTCGTTGTTTAGGTGGAGGAAAAAGAAAATAATATTTTATTAAGAGATTGGGTTGTGATGAGTTGTTGATAAAGATAGTCTTACAATCCACGACCCACTTGTTAATGTAGCGACAATATACACTCCTCCACGTGTCAATGATCTAAACCCTAGATTAAGTGTCATAGTTATCCTATAACATGAACCACGTTTTGTAAGAGCACAAGGTATCGTGAATACCAATAACACGTTATTGATATGCTACATCAGCGCCACATCATACACCTCTCAATAACTCACCATTAACTAAAACACCCTCTCTCATAACACACCACTAACATGTTATTGGTCCCACAAAATACCCCACTAAAAATACCCACTCACTCACAATATAAAAAAAAAAACAAAACAAAAAAACCACCAAACATCACAAATGGCTTGAGCCATTGGAATGACTCAAATACCTTTGGCTCACCAATGGCACCAAGTGGTGGTATGGTTTGGCTCACCAATGGCATGAAAAACGAACCTTTGGCATGTTAAAAGCTCCTCATACCTTGTGCTCTAAGAAATGAGGAACCTTCTCCCCAATGATCGACGACTTATGTTTTTCCACGTGTCAATGATCAGAACCCTTCGCAAGTATCAGTGGCCTATAAAAGCCTTGATTCTATCACTGCGCTAATTGCCATCCTCAGTTCTTTGGGTAAACTTTCTTAAGTAGCTACTTAGCAGAGTGTTTAGTTAAGATGCGTGGTAGCTTCTACGGGGCCTCTTAACTAAACATTAAGAGTGCATTTAGTATATTGTCATAAATTACAATAGGTAAAGATATAAATATAACGTTTTGATGCATTTTAAGAATGAAAGATTCACAATTATAAAGATAAGATTCATACTTTTTTTTTTTTTTTTTTTTTTTTTTTTTTTTTTTTTTAATTATTATTAGTGATATGGAGTATAAAACCTATCTATAATTTATTTTCATATTTGAAATGATTTACACGTTAAGATGCGTGGTAGTTTCCTACGGGGCCTCTTAACTAAACACTAAGGGTGCGTTTGATATGTTGCTATAAATCACAATTGGTAAAGATATAGATATAACGTTTTGATGCGTTTTAGGAATGAAAGATTTATACCTTCTTTTTTTAGTTATATGGAGTATAAAACATATCTATAATTCATTTTCATATTTGAAATGATTTACACGTTAAGATGCGTGGTAGTTTCCTACAGGGCCTCTTAACTAAGCACTAAGGGTGCGTTTGGTATGTTGCTATAAATCACAATTGATAAAGATATAGATATAACGTTGTGATGCGTTTTCAGGAATGAAAGATTTATACCTTCTTTTTTTTAGTGATATGGAGTATAAAACATATCTATAATTCATTTTCATATTTGAAATGATTTACACCTTAACAAACACATGATTGGAATTTCATTCCTTAATTTCTATTTCGGGGTACCCAACACACCCTAAAAAAGCAATCATAAGTCGTTTGGCTTTGCCCAAAACACCTTGCATCCTATGCGTCAACTTAACATTTTCTCTTTTCACTTCCCTTTCACTCACATACTCAAAAACACCCTACAGTCACTCGAGACCCGCTTTACCTATTTAAAACACAAGAATCTGCATTCGGCACAAGCCAAATTCTTCACTTGCACTTTGTGGGGGAGGGGGTGGGGTGGGGGAATAAGATTGCTTTGGCTCAAGCCAAAAGAGGGTGTCATGTTGGTGTGGCATTTGGGTGGCGCCACTGCACCCAATGCATTAACAAAAGAAATAATATTTGCTCATTTCCATCATGCGGTTAAGCACTTAATTTCCTCACAAGAGTTCAAGCGTTCAAAACTCACTAACTAGGTGCACATTTGAGGGTGGCTAGAGAAGGGACGGAAATAGTCAACGGATTACCCGGTTAGGCCGCTTACATTTGAGTAAAAAACTCGCCCTTCTAAGTAACTTGAAAAAACTTTGTCTGTTTACCCATTTAGACGCAAAAGCAGAAGGTTGTTCAATGAGCACTTAATTTTAAGGAAAAAAGTTTGAATACTTGACTTGAAAGGAAAAAGAAACATCCCATTAGTCTAGTAACTTGGACGTAACTAGGGATTCCTCTAATGTCACATAATTCGGATCAAATACTCTTTCGTAGTTACTGCTTGTTAGTCTATTAATAAGTGAAAAGTGAACTTAGGTCATTTTATTTGAAGTCGTACCTTTTTGTTAATTCTTTTCCGCTATATTACACTTAAAAAAACCGTAGAGTGTGTCATTTTAAATCTTGATTTCATCACAGTTTAATAACAGGCATATCGTGCAACAAATGAAAGTGATACTCTGATGCATAGAGCCACTCTGAAACGATGAGAAGCGATTCAGTTATTGGAGACAGTCTTTCCACGATTTTAGGTGCTTTGAAATCGAGATATTCTTGCTTATCTGAACCTTTGCCTCCTGCTACTGCTGGAGGACTAGATAATGATCGAAGATACTTGCACCCACTTTGGGTGTTTGGTAGTCGAGATGATGAACCACACTCCCTTCCAGCTGCTAGTAAGTTTATTTATTCACAACTTATTCAACCACACAAGCATATATGTTTACATCTGTATATATTAGCAGGGAATTTTCCTTTATCTAGCTCTTCTTATTTAATACGAACTCCTATTTGGTTTGGGGAATTTAAACTATATAGTAAGTGTAAATGCAGTTCCACATGGGAAAAAGGAATAAATAACTGGTTGCTTAGATGTTGGGTATATACACTATACTACAATGTTTTGATTGTCTTATTTTATGGGTTAATCCACACTTATGACTTATTGGAGCTCATAAAATTAAGTTGATAAGCTAAAAATAAATATAATAGTTTATTAGCTTTTTGAACCTCAATAAGCCAATAAGCCCCCATAAAAAGCTAATCCTAACACCCCATAAAGAGCTCATCTCAGTTTAGACTTGTTGCTTTGTCTTGTTATACAATGTTTGCAGGCATAACGGGGATTTAGACCGACTGTTGTGTTATAACCCTTTATAATGTGCTTCAGCTTGATGTGTTGATAACATTCAGAAGTTTCTTGATCTCATTATTTTATTGTTGTCAAGTAAATTGATCTCATAATTTAAATTATATGTTTCTTTATCGTGACTAAAATATTCCTAGGTTCCTATAAGCCGATGCTTGATCTGAATATTGCTATAGATCCTCATATGATAAAGGATAAAATCAAGGCTGTACTTTCTGGTTTACGTTTCCATGAGCCACGTGTACTTGTTCAGTTTTGGTCACCTGTTACTGTCTGGAAACGCTGCTCACTAACGACTTTGGACCAACCTTTTGGTCTTGGTGCTGTTGATAAAGGACTTTACATGTATAGGCTGAAGTCTGAGCAACGTATGTTTGTTTTAGAGGAGGAGCACAAAGAAATATTAGGGCCACCCGCTCGTGTTTATTGCCAGAAGTTGCCAGAATGGAGTTTTGGCATTCACACCTTACCAGTCAGACAATATGTACAAGATCTGGCTGCTTGTTACAATATCCATGGATATATTATTTTGCCTGTATTTGAACCCGGAAGTGGCTGCTGTTTAGGCGTACTTGAGCTCATAACATCATCTAATTGCATTGATATTGCTTTTTAGGTTCGCGAAGTCTTGAGAGCGCTTAAGGTTGCTACCATATTCTTATAGTTTTTAACTTTGTCATACCACAATTTTATTGACTTGTTAAATTGACTCTAAATGGCAGGAAGAGAATCTGAGGTCTTCAAACACACTTGAGGAGCATAGCTTTTATGTGAGTTGTTTACATACATGTATGTTTATATATTTATATTTCTAGTATGTTTATGTTTGAATGTTCAGACACATGTTAGAGATGAAAGAAGGCAACATGAACTGGATGAAATACAAAATGAGCCATCTTTTGTTGCTGCTGCTGAAGGAACAGGACAAAGTGTTGTGCCTTGTTTAGATGTAGGGATCGAAGATTTTGATATCAATCCAGGGACAACACAAATAAACAGGAAGAACTCTGAGAGTACCATTAGTTTGGAGGAAATCAAGAAGCATATTGGGAAGCCAATTAGTGTAGCTACGGCTAGCCTTAATGGTGAGTTCATAACTCACATGTGATGTTCATATTCGTGTGATTATTTTTGGATTCTCATCTTTACTTTGTACTCTGCATACTTCTAGTTAGCAGATCTACGTTGAGGCGCTGTTGTAGGAATCTTGGTATAAGGTGGCCGAATAGAAAACATAATGATAAGTCCAATGAAACAATAAGAAAAAGGAAGAGAACTGAAAGCTCAGTTGGTTTAAGGAAATTAAACAAAAAACATTATGGAAGAAAGACAACGAAGGAACTTCAGGATATCCTTGGTGGTGAGTTTATAGCTTGTTGATGATATCTAGAAGTGGTAGATGGCAATTTTGACCCGTTTACCTATATAAATGGGTAGATTTGGGCTATATTTTCACTAGGTTTGTAATGTTAATTCACAGTAATACATTTTATTCGGTTTCACAAAAAATTAATCATATTTACAATTTTTACTTTGATTAACAGACAGATTTGTAGATATATTGGATCGGTATCAGAACAGTTACTCACCGAAAGGGCTTCTTTTAGGGTTAACACCAAAATCTGATTAGGCTCAAGGTTTCTCAAAAAATTTAGATTTGAAGAAGTCGTGAACACAACTAAAACCCAATCATCAATTTTGCCATCTCCAGCCATATATGTTTATATATGTTTGCTTTAATTCCCTTCTAAGATTCTCCTCTTTACTATGTACATTGTATTTGTGTAGTTGTGGTTAGCAGATTTGTGAAGCGCTTTCTCAGGAGTCGTGGTATATTAAGGCGGCCATATAGGAACGGTCCTGATAAGAGTGATTCCCGAAGGAAGTTGGGTCAAACAGAAATCCATACATCTGAAGAAGCATCAACTATGGTTTTTGGTGAGAGATTGGGTACAAAAAATGGTCTTGCCACTCTTACGGAACATGATAAACATAGTTCCACGCTTGTACTCCACCAACAGGAACAAACAGAGCAGTATAATGAGAATACAGCAGCAACAAACACAGTGAAAATTTTGACGATTGAGGCGACATACAGAGAGGAAATAGCAAAGTTTGGTTTTAGGATTTCTGATGGATTGGTAAAGTTGGAAGAGCTGGTTGCAAAAAGGTTTCAACTCAATCTTGGAAGCTTGTAGACGCAGATGGCGATTTGATATGGATTGCATGTGACATTGCCTTAACGGAATCAGTGGGTGAATTCAGACAAACGGACCATCAAACTGTGATCAGACTCTTGGTTTTGCCTGATGAACATTTGCCTGTTGTTCATCATAGCCCTAACGTTTAGCCTTATTTTGATTAGTTTAACAGGGTCTTTTCTCTCTTTATTATTTGAAGTATGAACCATTTTATAGAGAATGAGATCATGGTGTACTATCTAGTAAGGGAGTAAGGCAGGTGATTTGCACACTCCAAGTTTTGATTGGCACAATTCATTCTTTGCGGTAAATAATTGTACATATATACAAGATGCTTAAAGTATTTGTACGTTGAAGTGTTTCAATCAAAATTTGGAGTATGTTGCGTTCTGAAAGTAATAATGGAGCTTATTTCTTGATCCATATTGAAGTTCAATAGATAAATTTATGTAAACTTTTTCTTTTCCTTTTTTTTTCCCTTTGAACAGCATTTTTTTCATACCTATACCACATATCTTACAATATATCTCATAAATGCCTTTAGCGAGGCTTGAACCCACAACCTCTAAGTTGGTGGAAAGTAGAAACTCACATACCACTAGGCCAAAAGCCGTGGGTAGATAGATTAATGTAATAGAACGGCAGGGAAGGACATCATAAGTCTCAATAATTTTCTGCTTATTTCTACCTTGTCGGCGTCGAACCATATGAGTGGTCGAATCATCAATATGACATTTGTCACTTGAACGACTTGTTTCACCACATAAACAAAATGTGCTTCCACTGCCCTTCTCAATTTTTTTCTCAATAGAAAAAGACAGTATCTTTATAATATAAAACATACATCATTCTAACTGTAATCTCTCGTGTTATCTTCCACCACCCACCGCCACCGCCCGACGTTATAACTCCAACTTTATTTATATAAAAAAAGAAAAGAAAAATATAACTCCAACTTTATTTATAAAAAAAAGAAAAATATGACTCCAACTAAACGAGTTTTCAAAATTTTCAACTCTTCTCTATAGAAGAAAAACCATTCCCTTCTCAAAGAATTTAGAAACGGAAAAATAATAAATTTTTTCTACAACTACCGAAATGAGAAAAAAGGGTAAAAATTAAAGATATTCTACATATTCTCCATAATAACTCAAATGTGCCTTTCCGATATTGTCATTTTACACGGCCAAACTTGTTTGCCCGGTCAAAAAGGGTGGTTTGGTCATTTCACACTCCTCCGTCTTGTTCATCTATTAGAGGGCACGGTGAGGGAGCCGATGGCTAGCCAAACGCACCCACTTTTCACCATTGGCACCGCCAATGCCTTACCGGCCAAAATGCCATCGGTTAGCCATTCGAACTTTCGCCATTTGAATGGCTTACGCCAAATGTATTGTGTGTTATTTTTATTTTTTATTTATTTTTAATTGTGAGTGAGGATGTATTTTTAGTGGGGTATTTTGTGGGACCCAATAACATGTTATTGGTGTGTTATGAGGGAGGGGTGTTTTAGTTATTGGTGTGTTATTGAGAGGAGATGATGTGGCGCTGATGTGACATACCAATAACGTGTTATTGGTTGTAACCTTACCTAGCACTCTTAGTTTCGGTCAATCACCATTTTTTCTGACGAAACACATCTTTCCATCAAAACACCCTTTGTTTAAAAGATTTGACCCGCCACTTGAATTTCGTAACTGAACTATGGTTTGTGCATGTTCTATTGGATGCTTCAATACACGATGATAAAAAATAATCAAAATCGACAGATTTGTGTATATGAAATGAACCTTCTTTTGCAATGCCTTAAACACATATACACACAAAAAAACCAAGAAAATAACATAAGCTTAAATGTACTATTTATTTTACTCTGGCAATACAACAAACACTAGCATATAATAATAAAAATGAATTGCTTAATTACGCCTTAACAATTAGCAAAACTCAAATTAAGGGTTTGGATTTAGAAGCATTAAATAGAATGAAGGGAAATTTGAAATCTAGTGGGTCGATTGAACCCGCTCATCATAGTGTGGCTCCATTCCTGTCATCACTTCTTTTGAACCGAGAACAATACGACGGTCAAAGTGAAAAGAATCTGAAAAGGGTGTTGACAAAGAGGGTATAATAGTCTTTTACACATATATAAATAATTTTTTTAAAAATATTACTTAGGTAAACAAACTATGCATAATGACAACTCATCTTTAGGACCCGTTTGGTTTGTGGGTTTTGTAAAAAAAGGTTTAGGATCAAACTCAAATAATCTGTTTGGTTTGTGCATTTGGGTTTTAATATTGGGACTCATGCCCTCAAAAAGGGGGATGCGTAAAAGTCTTGCTAAGGGTGATGGGGTGGTTGCCAAATTACCATTTCATGCCAAAAATTGGCATCCCGTTCAACCAATAATATTGTACCACATCACCACTACCTTTTTTGCCAAAAATTGGCATACTTAATCGTGGTGGTTGCCAAATTGTTTTTTTTTGCCAAAATTTGGCATTTTTTTAATTAAAAGCCCAACGGCTAGTTGGGTCGGCATACACTTGACGAAATCCTTTGCCGATGCCGCATGCCGATGCTGATTTTTTTTTGGGGTGGTGGTTTGCCGATGTTGAATTTGGTACCGAGGGTTGATGCCAATCACCCCCATCACCCTAAGGCCATCTGTAACACCCTAGGCAAATCCCACATCGGTTGTGGCCTGGAGAGATGCTGGGCTCATAAGATAACATTCGCCTTACAATGACACAACGCGTTTTGTGGTCTATTGCGGGTGGAGTTCTTAGGAACTGGCAGTTAAGCGTGCTGGTGTGAGAGTAGCACTGGCTTGGGTGACCTGCCGGGAATTCTTCACATGAGGCCGCAAAAACAAATCCGTGAGCCTGCGGGCAAAGCGGATAATATTGTGGTCTAATAAGGCGGGGTGTTACAGGTGTTATCAGAGCCACTCCTGAGACGTTCGGGATGGTGGGGCAAACCTCATCGAGGACCATGAGTCCCTAAGGGGGGTGATTGTAACACCCTAGGCAAATACCACATCGGCTGTGGCCTGGAGAGATGCTGGGCTCATAAGATAACATTCGCCTTACAATGACACAACGCTTTTTGTGATCTACTGCGGGTGGAGTTTTTAGGAACTGTCAGTTAAGCGTGCTGATGTGAGAGTAGTATTGGCTTGGGTGACCTGCCGGAAAGTCTTCACATGAGGCCACAAAAACAAAGTCGTGAGCATGCGGGCAAAGCAGACAATACTGTGGTATGATAAGGCGGGGTGTTACACCATCTCCACTATTGGCAGTTTGGCACTAAATGTACCTTTTGCACTAACATAGTGCAAAAACTAGTAAAAATGGTCTCCAATGTTAGCAACAAACATCACACTATTTTAGTGCAATGGATAGTGAACACATAAAATGCACTAAACATCTCTGTTGTAAAAATCGGCCCAAGCGGCCGATTAATCCCCGCATAATCGGTGATCGCTCAGTAAGCGCCTTGATTTATCATAATCGGCCTATTTAATCGGTTTGATCAAAGATCGCTTAAAAATCGGTCAACAAACCGATTAATCGGACAAAATCGAACAAGATCGCTTAAAAATCGGTCAACAAAATCGCTAAAAATTCTGAAAAAACCGCTTAAAATTGGTCAACAAACCGACTAATCGAACAAAATCGGTCAAAGCTCACTTAAAAATGGTCAACAAACCGAGTAATATATGTTTGACTTTGAACTTTGAATAATTATGTATTATTTTTATATTTCAACACTTGAAATATTTGAACTTTGATGCACTATGTTTATCTCATACATATAATATAATATAATATATAAAATTATAATTTTGTGCATATAAATTCTAATCTGATTAATCCCCGATTAATTCTCGCCTAACCAATTAATCGCTAGGCCCTACCCAACCGCCTCACTAGCGCCTATCGATTTTACAACCTTGCTAAACATAGTGCATTACTATTCATTGTACTAAAATACTATTTATTCTATTTAAACCTCTTATTTTTACAAATCCTTCGATATTTAATATAGGGCAAATTCCCTATCTACCCCAGTTGCCCAACTAATTTACCCTAAATCCCTCAAAAATTTTTCACTTCTCTTAATGCCCCATGGGCAACCTTCCCAATTGAATATGTGGGCAACTCCCCCATATATGTGACATGTGTCCCTTTTTGTGAGGTCACCTTGTATTTACATAGTACAAGTGTAATAGATTTATAATTGGGCAACTTTGACCAACTTGGTTGGGCAACTGACAATTTTTGTCATCTAGTCCAAAAGTATAGTCTTTTTTTATTATTAAAAAGTACACTTATTTTGGGCAACTTGGTCCCACAATTATGTACTTTTGGGCAACTTGTGAGGTATAAATTATACAATGTATTTAGGCATATTTAATGTATAAAAAACTTTTAAAAGTCTATAAATAATTTTATAACTTTAATACATTTATACATTTACAAATACAAATCTTCCTTAACACACTTCTTATCCACTACTGATAACACTTCTTATCCACACATAACACACATAACACACTCAACACATTTAGCAACCAGTGATGTAAACAATCCAAACCATCGCCACCACACTCCGATCTAATGTCTATAAAAAACGATTTGGGCTAGGGTAAGTAATTTTGTGTTTGATTTAGGGTTTCGCAATTTTTTTTAGTTGGTATCGTATTGGGGGTTTAATTTTTCGTATTTGATTTATGGTTAATTTGTTAAGTTGGTATCGTATTGATTTAGGGTTTCGCTAATTTAGGGTTTCGCTAAATTCGGATTTCGCTAATTTAGCGTTAATTTTTTAAGTTGGTATCGTATTAATTAAGGGTTTCGCTAATTTAGGGTTTCGGTAATAAGGGTTTCGCTAATTTAGGGTTAATTTTTTAAGTGGGTATCGTATTGATTTAGTGTTTCGGTAATTTAGGGTTTCGCTAATTTAGGGTTAACTTTTTAACTTGGTATCGTATTGATATAGGGTTTCGCTAATTGTTCTTGTTTGATTTTGGGTTTCGATATTTTAGGGTTAATTTTTTAAGTTTGTAACGTATTGGGTGATTAATTGTTCTTGTGGTTTTAGTGATTTGTTGCTACTTATTAAGTTTGAGAAACAAATGATGGATGTTGTTGTAGACTAAGTGAATAAAGCACTGTAAGATAACTGGCACTAAGTGAATAAAGCACTGTAATCATGGTTCAAACGGGTTCTGTTAACGAAACAAAATACAATGAAAATTAAACTGCGACACAACTAAATATAATCCGGGTGATCCCAAGTTTGACAGTTGTTAGAGTCGTAACCATCGTTGTAAAGATACTGATGTGCTACGTGTGAACAAGTTTTAAATTTATAAAAGGTGAATTACCAATATTACCAATAACACATACGAGCAAGTATACTCGTCCGTTATAGCAAGATTATGAAGGTAAGTCGGGATCTTTCGCAGGGATTTGAGTGAATCTAAGCACAAGTTCGAATCAACAGAGTCTATCCAAAACATATAACAAAGCAAATAGATAAAATGAAATTCAGATGATTAAAAACTACACTTGCTTAAACTAGTTTCATATCCTAGATTAATGTGATTGTGTTAACCTCTTAACATGTTGGTTGTGACAATTAGTTGGTGTACTAATCTATTGTTCTTACAAGTTAAACCTTCGTCAAGATTTTAGTTCATAAAAACAAGCATTAAGTTTAACCAATCAATTCAAGATTAATTCAAGTTTCATAAGTTTACTTGCATAAACTTAAACACAAAAACATCCACTTGTCTCATCAAATTGCTTAAGAAATGGTCAATACAAAAGGTAGCCGATCATAGACAAAAGGCTACAATTGATTCTCAACAACTAATCTTACGACCTTTTAGATATTTCCAACCAATTCAATTTGATAATCAAAAAGTGTTTTTATTACAACCACACCTTAGTTCCTTTGTATAATCAAGAATAATGGGTAAAAACAATCATCCATAGACAAAATGATTATAACTAGTTGAATAACAATAAGTTCTTTCGACCTCTACAATTACTATCAACTAGTCTGTTAGGAATTGGAAATTCCATAAGTAAAGTGTCGGTCACCCCAATTATTATCTAGCATAAGTTAGCTCGTAGACTTGTAGTTATTTACGTTTTCTAGTAGTTAATTAGTTAGTTAGTAGCTTAGTTTAGCGTAGTGTAACACCTTGGAGGAAGGACGTGTCTTTACCCACTGTATACCTGATCCACAGGCCGTCAGGAGGTCGTTTAGTTTGTAACCTATAAATACCCTCTACCTTCCAAGGTAGAGGGTTGGAAGTTCTAATCTAATATTCTACACTTTTGTTTATCTCTCTAGAATTCCCTCTCTACTCTCTTCATCTCTCTAACAATGGCATTCATATACTATCATCATCCTAGACCACCCGAATCATCTAAACAACATAATATTCACGATCCTACAAATGGTATCAGAGCCAAGGTTGTGTTGTTTTGATGATCCGAATGGTTTTTGAAGCGGTTTATTATGCGGTTTGATACAGGTTGTTTGTGTTTATCGATTTCTTATGGTTCGAATCACTTTGTGTATGCTGTTTTTTAAAAATTTTGTGCACGGAAATTTTTTTTCCTATTGGTTTGATAACAGCTTTATACAGTCCTTTATGTATCCTAATGGTTAAAAAGTCAGGTCTTTACAACGTGTTATATTTATGTCTTGTGTCATTAAGTGATACAAACAGCACTTTTTATAACTTTTTAACCATCCGTGAATCTGGTCAAACTGTATGGTCAAATGGGTATTTGAAGTTTTTCTGGGTTTCAAGCTGGAACTTTCTTGGATGTGAGTTGACTGAAAATCCAGATTCAAAGAACCTCATGCGAGTTCTATACTCGCATTCTTAAATGCGAGTTGTCAAAGCTATCAAATGAAGCGAGTTGTGTACTAGCTTAAGTGCATGCGAGTTGCGTATTGACCAACTCGCTTTGACTAACATGCGAGTTGTCAAACCTTATGATGTTTGACTATCTTCATGCGTGTTGTTGACCATACTAAACCAGTATACCACGACCTCAGATAATTACAACCTTCATCAGTCCATGGTTTTTTTTTAAAGAAAAACGAGATGACCATGATAAAACAGATCCGAATACCTTTAACACCATCTCCTATTATCCTTCATCTAGACTCAATGATAGAAAACATCAAACGAATTTGACTCAATCGAAATTAAAATCTAATCAATCTCAGATCCGGTTCACGTTTTCATCTTTACAAGATTCTTTTCTCGTTGAACCTCATCATCACTGTTCTATAAAGAAGGTTCACTTCTTGTTTTTAATATCCGAACATTTAAGAAAGAACAATTACAACCATGTATTATTCTTTCTTTTGTTCGTGTACATGGAAAACAAAGCATATCATGTAACAACAACCTTACCCGAGACCCTTAAAGGATCTTGATGCCTCAACTCTTATATCCTTCGTGGGTCAGCTCTTTATGAAGCGATAAACAAAGAAAAGGGTGTGTTCTTATGGTGTGTTAACCATTGATTTCATTACTGATGATAAAGACATGAGATGAGAGTTGAGATTCGATTTGATGGTGATGATAAGAGCTGCGTTAAGAGGACAGAGATGAGATGGAGGCATATTTGTTTTTGATTGAGAGATTAGGTTGAGATAATAGGAGAAATATTAGGGTACCAAGTACTTTATATCCGGTTTTAATAAAACTAAACGTGGATCAGGTTTGTCTTTGGATTTTGGATAGTGGGCTTCAAGAAACAAACGGATACATTGTTGTTTGGACTAACTTGGGTTGAACTATAAGATGGGCTGCTACTTGAATTCTGTCATCCGAATTCTTTTGTTATACAAAAATATTTTGGATACAAATTCTTGTAGTATGTTAAAGAATGGTATATTTTGGTATGGTAATATTTCACGGAGGGATACATACATTCACGGCTTGAGGAAAATTTGAATAATGACTACGGGGTTTTTGTACAGTATTATTGATGCGAATTTGAAGAGATATTTCATGGGTGATCTTCTTTATCTTTAAGACGATGGTTGGTTGGTTGCTAGTCTAAAGATAACTTGTTGGGGCATAACTATCACTTTAAGGGATTATGAATTGACAATCTGGTTATAACTGATATAAGGAGTTACGTCGCCGTGCTCACAGTGTATAACTATCATCTTAAAGAAGTTGTAGTACTTAGTGTCACACGGCGTTGTGGATTGTTCAAAAATATAGAACAAGCAGTAAGTCACTAATTGGGATGTCTCCTTTCTTTTCAAGTTAGTCGTATCGGGTTATCTCCTTATGTGGTCATTACTATTAGCCGATGAATCAATGGAGGTTCAATTTCAGCAATTCCTATGAGATATTCGATGCCACGTAATGTCAATGATACTTCACAGTCTAAGCAAAATTATTTCAAGAATCTTCAGCGTCTGTTGTGATTTTTCAAGATGTTTGCTTCTGACAAGAACTTCTCGTGCAAATGGTCGTACACGTTATGATGCTTCCGAAAGTTCGAAACCATCATGGGGGAGAAACGTGTACTTTGATGTTTTACGGTTAACCTCCAGGGAAAAGGAGTTTATACTACTTGACTTATTATGGTTTGTGAAGTTGTCTACATTCGGGTAAAGAATTGTTGATGATGAAGGTGATTTGTTGATGAACCGCTGCATGTTCCCCTAAAACAGATATTCACTGAAACCAAAGTCGTCATAACACATTCAAGCTGACATTGTTTACGGTTTTGTCTTGATTTTGTAAAATCCCACGAAAGAACCTATTTCTCGGTTTAAATCATAGACTTGTAAAATCCCGTGACAATGGAAACATCCTGGTATAAGTAAAGTGCATTTCCGGATCTATCTTACGGTTTATTCTTGGTTTTGTAAAATCCCGCGAAAGAAACTATTTCTCGGTTTAAACCCTAGAGTTGTAAAATCCCGTAATGATGGAACCATCTTGGAGAAGAGAAAGTGTGATTCTGGATCTTTGATGCTGGTGCTACGATTTCTACTTCGAAGAAGGGATAAAATGGTGTACTTCATGAATTGGATGTGTGTTTGGATATTCGTCATGGCAGTTTGGTTATTACATGGTTTTACGGGGTTATGTGATTTTAACCATGGTCGGGATGAAAACCATTATCAGAGTTCACTTAAAACGTCAAAGAAGGCTAGATTTGAGCTTTTAATCAGAAGATGTGACAACGGAGTTAATTCACTATTAATAATTTGAGGTTGAAGTGAAATATCACGAGCAAGTGTACTTAGTATCTGAAGGTATCGGGGATGGATGGATGATGATTCTTCAAGATCCTTGTTCGAGCTTATTATCAAAACGAAGACTTGGAAATCTAGTTATTGTTGGGTGTCTTTTACCTTTTCTTTTACCACTTGGGGGAATTGGGCTCTTACCACCACAAAATAACTATCACTTTAAGGAGTTACGTTGTAGTGCTCAGTGTCACATTCAATTGTGGATTTTCAAGAGGTGATGTACGTCTTATACTTGATGGTTGGTTGGATGAAGACTATATAGTACTTAGAGATTCAATGGAGGATGAAGTCTCGGCACCGCTCTTTGTTACAAATGTGCAAGTTTAAGTCACGAGTTCGGGTTAGTTTACTTCAGGGTTAAATTCATCATATTAGGTTTTCTCCATCAGCTGTCATGACAAAGAGCCTACTGAATGATAATGGGGGTGATTACATGTTTTGCCAAAAGAGATTAAAAAGAGAGAGATAATGACGTATGAACACAACAGTTCATGCCTCGTACTCTAAAGAAAAGAAAAGTGTATGTCTCAGTGCGCTTTATCTTCCGAAGAAGAGAAATCTTCTTATGACGTATGAACACAACAGTTCATGCCTCGTTCTCTAAAGAAAAGAAAAGTGTACGTGTCAGTGCGCTTTATCTTCTGAAGAAGAGAAATCTTCTTATTATGACCATTCTCATCAACATGCTTCATACTTTTTCCATGTGCTTCAGTCATCAAGTGAACCGGGCTACCACTGATTGTTTTCTCATTCCACTTGCTCGATTATAATGAAGATGGCGACATCATGTGCTTATTTTGCAGGAGAAAAGTATGAATAGTACATTTGGATGATGTTCACTTATTTAATCAAGAATGGCATCTCCATATGCAATTCTTGAGGGGGAGAAGAAGTGTGAAACTACTGCATGATGATTGATTTATGAGAATAAATGGTCAAACGGCTCCTAACACATGTAAGAACCGAGCTTCTTCTTATCGGGACATCTTTACATGGAGTTTCTTCTAAGATTCGTTGGTTGACATCTTTACTCGGATTGATGAGTTTATCGACAAAGTGCTTCCAATTAATGCTTCACGTATACATCAACATGATGATTCTGAACAATCTCTCTGTTCTTGTTTGATGTGATTGGTAGTTTGGTGTTACCATCTTGTGTGTTAGTTGCGGCCTGATTGCTGATTTCCTTGATGAACATCTTTCTGTTCTTGTTTGATTGGGAGGGATTTTAGTTAAGGGGATTTGCAAGATGTAAGTTAATTGGGATGCTTTTTGGTGGGATGCTTTTTGGTGTGAGTTGAAGATGTTAACACTCTATTCCCCATTCGAACAATCTTGAAGAAGGTCGAGTCTACAGTATGTTCTACATTTTCTGCTGCATGTTAGAAGACTAAAGACGAGTTGCATTAAACGATCTAAAGACTTCTTCTTATCTGGGCATTTATCTAATAGATTGTCGGTTTTGGGGAGAGCACTAATTCAGCAAGTTGATTCACACAAAGACTACAAGCGTTCTTCTCAACAGATTTCTAGTATTTGGGCTTATAATATGTTGCTGATTCTGAAGTGTCAAAACCAGCAAGGGGGAAGGAGACACATATCTAAACGCGAGTAAACTTGATGAACTTAATACTTCTAAGTAATTGAAGATATCCCGGGAAGAAAAATGTTATTACCGCACAGAAACTCAAGGTTTGACTCATGGCGAGTAAACTTGATGAACTTAATACTTCTAAGTGATTGAAGATATCCCGGGAAAAAAAATGTCATGACCGCAGAGAAACTCAAGGTTTTACTCATCAATGCGTTTAGTGTTATTATTCCAACTATGTGGGGGAAATGATGTTAGAGAAAGTTTCTGAAGATATAAGAGGTACACAAGTATGACATATTCAGGGGAGATAAATGTATAACATGAGGGAGGTGTTATCAGTTATTCTTTCGGTGGGAATGTGTGTACTTCGGGTTCTTGAGCTTTATACACATTCATCAGGGACGAAAGATGTGAACATTGGGGAGGCGTTCTTCATTACCCTCATGATGTGTATTCGGGAGAGTTCTTGGATATTGGTGTACTTCGGGTTCTTGAGCTTCATACACGTTCATCAGGGAAGAAAAATGTGAACATGGGAAGGTGTTCTTCATTCCCCTCATGAAGTGTATTCGGGAGAGTTCTTGAGCATTATACTAAGAGACGGACTGCATCATTTCAAATACACGGGGGAAGTGGTCTCTTGACAACTTTTTGGAATAGATTGCTTCAGACTTCAGTGGTTATGAAATGTGAGAATATTATTTATGAGTGGGATGATACGTTGCTGATCTATTTTGATGATATAACCCCGAACGGAGAATCTCGATTATCGTTCTTAAAAGGAGCAGCGGGATTTATGTTAAATGGTGTGCTTTTCTGTGCACCTGGCTATGACAAGCTTGAAATAGAGCTTCGAATCTGCTCATCCAAAGGATTTTCGGTTTGGGGGGAAGCTGCCAAAGTCTCACTTTCAGATGGTTCAATTTCTTTCTTCAATGCAAGAGCCTCGGAAGCTTTGGTGGTGAAAGTTTTAGGGATGATGACTTCTATCTTCTACAATGGGGCTGCTCGATATCCTTATCTCGGTACTCGTATCATCATCTTCTTAAACTATATCATCTACTCTATCTTTGTAAATATTTATCAGAAAAGCAAAATACAAAAATATAAAACCAACAAAAAAAAAATAGAAAAATATAAAATCATAAAAAATCCATAAAAATCAGAAAATTTCATAAAATACCAAAAATATGTTTTCTCAAGACATGTCTTCTGGTATCGATAACATCTACGGTCTTAGAAATGTCATTCAATAATGGCACGGGACTTTAGATGAAGTTCGAGCAGGAGGTGTAAATATTTTTTTAAAAAACATGTCTCAAAGTATGGCTTGCAGTTACTTCAGACTGTGACCCGAGCTTAAACTATGGCTTGCTAGTATTTTTGATAGCAACCCGTTTTTCTAAGAAAGGAAAGTGCTGCGCTAAATCAATTTTCAAAATATTTCGTGCACTTATCCTAAAAACAAATTTGAGGAAAGTATGTCGAAGGACTGCTGTTCCTACACAAATGTTTTTCCGTCTAAAATTCTTCAGAAAAATATTTGATGTTTTCAAAAAATGGTGGTAAATGAGTTGTTTGAAAAACAATCAGTCTAAGAGTTTTTATAAATTTGCAAACTCAATCAATGACTTCCGCGCTTTTAATCTTTTCATAAAACGAGTCATTGATTGAGGGGGAGAATGTTTTCAAATTTATATCATCTATCGGACTTATCTAATTATCCTAATATGCTTAATTAAAAATGATGTTAACCTATGTTGAAGGACTAGGTGCCTAGGATAAGATTGTTAGGATTAGATGATTATAGTTTGATTAACACATATATCCCATGTCTTATATGATCTGATTGATATGTTGAATTGACTTTAATTAATCGATTGCTATTTGGGTGATGTCGACCACCATATATCTGCTTGTGTTCACTAACGTATGCAGGTATTTTGGTATAAGAATGTTCCCGATCCGGATCCCACATAATGAAGATGATTGGATGCCGAAAGGAAAGGGTAACTATATCTTGGGTTGACAGATGAAGAAACGAAGCTTAATTGGACTTCTATGGAGAGTTGGCATATATGCAACGTAAGAGGTCTCACTGCATCAGCAGATGGTTTTCTTCTAAGTGATTGAAGAAACGGAGCTTAATTTGACCTCAGTTGGCATTAAAATGCAACGTAAGAGGTCTCACTGCATCAGCAGACGGTTTTCTTCCTGCCCTACAGCAACAACAGAAACTTCTCAACCACCTAACAGATCTTTGTGCATGATACCATTTTTAAACACTTTTAAAAAATTTTGATTAAATTGTTTTGAAAATGGAAAAATATTGTTTTGAAAAATTAATTGGACTTAATTTTGAAAATCACCGGACTTCATTTTATCAAAACTTAAGCCACTCAATCAACGACTTCGGTCATCGATTGAGGGGGAGAGTGATTTAATTTAAAGTATTTTCAAACAATATATCTTCAAAAATTCCGTTTTGTACAAAATAAGTGGTGATCTAAAGATTTAATGTTATGTCATGGTATGATTTTTTCTTTAGAATCAAGATCTTACAAAATGAATTTTTTTTCTGTTCCTGTTTGATTGTGAAATTGTTTTATTTTACTTAAAGATCTCTTAAAAATAATCATACCTGACACTAACAATCTTTAATGTCTAAATTTGTTCCTTATTAATCATTTTTCAAAATTAAATTTTGCCACGTCTTTCCCTAAAACTTTTCTAAATGATTTAAATCAGATGGGATCACAAATCTCAAATGGTTTGATATTTTTGATCGGGGGAGAGATCCTGATTTAAATCTCAAATCTGTTTAAATGGAATTGGTTTAGTCCTTTAAAGGCACTCCTGCCTCCATGTGCCAAACGATTTCAAATACACAATGCACATGTTGAGGAGGAGGATTTATCCAAAAACAAGATGAGTATTTAAACCTGGCCACATATTCTCCCATGTTTTCTAAACCTTATTAAATCACTTGGGATCCAAAATCTCAAAGGGTTTGATATTTTTGATCGGAGGAGAATTTGTGATTTAATAAGAAATTTGATAAAAGGTGATCGTTTTGATGAAAATGTGTAGGCTGCTCTCTCATATGTGCTAAACACTTTCGAATCTCGAAGCACATATTGAGGGGGAGCGAATGGTTTCTTAATGGCTTGTGTGATCGTAAATGTGCTTCAAATGAACTCTTGCCTCTATGTGATAAAATGATTTCAAATATCCTATGCACATATTGAGGGGGAGAATTTACCAAGTAAAATCATATGGCTTTTTCTATGGAAATTGTTATCAAGAATTTATTTCAAAAGAACTCTTGCCTCCATGTGCTAAACAATTTCAAAATCTTATGCACATGTTGAGGGGGAGCATTTCTAAAAGATCAAAACAATTAAGGTACAAAATGTTTTGATATTATATCACAAGTACCTTGATTGATTTTCCAAATGATTTTTAATTGGTTTCAAGAAGGAAAGAACAATACCAAAAGACCGACCAATTTACTTTATGCGTGGTGTTATAAGGATGGTGAGGTTAGGTATTAGTTCCCACGATCCGCCAGAACCGGAGGGATCTACCCAGGGACAATCCACTAGATAGTGTAGAGTCCTTAGGTATGATGAAAAAAGGAGAAAAATGAGAATACGGGAAGAGTGCGGACTGAGACAGAGCTAGTACTGGAGTAAACCCAACAAGGTTCTAGTTATGAAGTCTCGGTAAGCACTGAAGGGGTTGAAGAATGAAAAAGAATTGGAATGTAAAAAGGGTGAAAAGAAATAGCCCTCCAATAATTCAACCTTAGGGCAGAAACCGGGTTCAATGCATATGCTACTGGTGGTTACTAAGGTAACACTGGTATTGAAGACAAGACGTCATGGACCAAGTGACGCACTGCACTAAACTTCCTAAGCTACTCAAGTTCCTCTTAAGAGGACTTGTTTCATTCTCACGGGGAACCTACATAATCTATCGACTTTCTCTTAGAGATTGTTGATATTGAAGAAGGAGACCCTCTCCCTAGTCTCCGGCATAGGAACCAAATGTGCACTATTGAGTCTAGAGCCAAGAGATCATCCACAATATCTCATTAGGACACTAAATTCTTGAAGACTTGTTGTTTCACACAATGTGGAAAGTAAATATATATTAAGAGTCCTACGCATTATCCTTGTGGTATTGCCAGAACATCCGAGTGATATGTAAAATATTCACAATGAAGATGGAAAGCCTTCTAGAGCCAACATCAAACAAGCTCTTGGTAGGTGACATGTGAGATCTTCTCGTAAGATCAAGCTTGTGACAACTGGATAGAAACGATGGGGAGATTCAATCTTGAATCAACCTTGGTCCAGGAATGGAATTGACGAATACTTTTGTAAAAACTGTTCGATGTGCAAACCTTCTTTTCTCTAAGCACGTCGAATGAGTATTCATGTTTTCAAACACAAAAAGTATCTCTGATTGAAAAATACTTTAAGAAAAACCGTTCGATGTGTGAATCTCTTCTTTTCACTAGCACATTGAATGTGTACTCATTCTCTAATACAAAAAGTATTTTGATTGAAAATTGATCTTTCTCATAAAACCTTCGTCGTATTGCAAAACTCTTTCTTCAAGCAATACACGATTGTTTTTCAAATCATTTTTCATCAATCTGTGAATCTCAATTCGCTGGTTCACTAACTCCGTGTTGTCTTCGTTGAGACGTTCCGGTTTGAGAACAACTAGAACAGCTGCGAAACCCTGTCAAGGAGATTCTTTGGAATCCTACCTGATCACAGGCAGTACTTGTACTGATCAATGGGGAACCGTGGGCCGTGTACCTCAGTTCAACGAAAGTGATCAAAGACACTTTCGTGTGTTTTATTGCTAACTATTGTTTGCAGGTACATTTAGACGGTTGCAGCTGATCAGAATTGAGGAGTCAATCCAAAGCCGCATGCTCACAGCATCCACACTTAATTTGAAGAAATCATGAATGGTGCATATCTACATAACCTGGTTCTGATATTTTTATACTATGCTTCTGCTACGCTGCTGCAAATATCATGAACCAGTAAAGATTCCGCTACTCTGATGGAAAGATGTCATGATTCAAAAGTGTGAGCATGTCGGTCCGAAAGTTACAACATCACATGATGGCAACACAATAAAGGGTGATCCAGAGATTTACTGTGGCTGATGATCTCAAAGAAAGCTCGAAGATCATCAAAGATGTGGATCAGTTAAAGACCTCCACTGAAAGTACTAAATAATCGGACTTTGAAGAATCGCTACTAATGCACAAGATTGCAGATTTGAAGAATTGAAGTCTACGAGCTCAAGAACAAAGTCAAGAATAGAATGTTATGATTCAAAATGTAAATCATGGGGCGACTTCCCTTAGGGGGAGATTGTTAGGAATTGGAAATTCCATAAGTAAAGTTTCGGTCACCCCAATTATTATCTAGCATAAGTTGGGAGCTTAAGAGCTTTTTTTGATGAGTAGAGAGATTTGTATTGAAGTGTGTGTCTCATATGCTCACAAATGGCCTCTATTTATACTAGTTCCAAAGCCTAGGGTATTAATTGCTGAACTTGGCCTCCAAGGAGTAAGGAAGGGACTAGAATACACCAAGAGAAGGACCTAGATTCGTTTGGATGCAAAGGGGGAAACTTAGTGATGAAGATTTGGCAGATACAGATCCTCCAACCAGATCGGTTACATGACCAACCGATCCGGTTGGTCTTCTACAAATGGTCCAACCGTTCCGGTTGTGGGTGGTGACCGAACGGTTGGTGATGGCAACTTGACATTATTTGGTCAGTTTCCAAGCGATCCGGTTGCACTCGCAACCGATCCGGTTGGATTTCCTGAGTTACGAAAACTTGGTCTTTACTACTTTTTGTCTTGTAGAACTTGGTTCTTCAATCACTATGGTCTTCAAAGGTATTTGAGATACTGATTTGTGCTTGACCTGCTTCACTGAAACGGGAATCTTCTATTTGTTTACTTTTCCTTCCGTTTCCCTGCACTTGGTTCTAAACACTAGACAAACATCTTTTGATGCGATTAAGCACTGAAATCACGCAAATATAACCAAATAACATATATAAAAGCACACATAACGCTACTAGAAACATGTACAATCTAAGCGTTATCAGATACTCAGACCAACCTTTAAATCTGCTCTCATCCTACTCTGCATACAAAGCATCGAATTCTCTATCCCGACGTTCTTGTTCCTCCTTTTCAGCTTCCTCCATCTCTAACAACACTTCTTCATCTTGGAGCATAAGTCGCTCCCTTTCGGCTTCTTCCTTAAGAGCAACTTCTCTTTCTGCTATCTCCCTTTCTTCTTCCTCCTTAATAGCAGCCTCCTCCATTTGTCTTAAAAGTTCATCTTCATCAATTTGTTGGCCAAAGTCTTTTTGTTCCGGAAATTGTTGGCTGAATTCTTTTTTAGACATTTTTGAGAGAATTTTGTAACCTTTTTAGCAACACCACATGAATTAAAATACACACATATATGGTGTGTGGATAAGTTTGAAAATTTATTACCTTTAAAATGTCAATAAATGTGGTGCAGGTGGAAACTCTCTCATATAGTTCACATGGGCCACCTTGTACTTACATAGGTGATTTATTGGTCAACTTTTGCCTACTTTCTAATTAAGCATTTAGTTCTCTAATAAAACAATTTAAGTCTTTTTCTTCTCTTAAGATAACTGGTATTCAGTTGAGTGGGTGCAAACGGGATCGGCTAACTCCTTGATCTGCCACCTAGAGTGGTATGAATACCTGCTCTGGCCAACCCTAGTTCACTCGGCTTAATCCAAGTTATAAGGATTTGGGCAGTCTTGGAAGTTGAGATTGATTAAGGTTTAGGCAACAACCAATGCTGGCAATGTTGCTGCATCCACTGCTAGTTCAGAAAAAATCACTGCTAGTTTATAAGAAACCACTGCTAGTTTATAAGAAACCACTGCTAGTTCAGACGAAACCACTGCTAGTTAAGAGAAAACCACTGCTAGTTCAGATACACTGTTTATTTTAACCTTAATTGGAGTGTTTTGTGTATTTCTGATATGTATGAGGCTGTGATGACAAATATCTTACTTGATGAAGCATATGATGTGATTTACCGTATCTTGGCATGGCAGTTTTATTACATTCTTATGCAGCCATGGCGGTTATATCTTGATGTTATCGTTGTTATCTATTTATTACAGATCTGAGCCTTGATAATTCATGTCACAATACACACTCAGTAGCATACATTACTGTGTACCCATGGGGCAGAACGTTTGATTTGATTTTGAGTGGGAACGTTTGACTGTAGCCAATGTGTGTTTGAGAAGGAAGGTTTGACTTTGAGTGGGAAGATTTGATGTGTTTGATGTGTGTGTTAGTAGCAGAAATGTATTTTGTATTTAGTATTTAAGAAAAAAGGTGTATTAGGATAATAAAAATATTTTTGGGGAAGTATAATTTGGAATATAAAAGGTGTATTTGGTACATGCAAGAGGCTGTGATGATGATTATCTTATTTGATCAAGCAATTGATGTGATTAGCCGTCAGCTGGCATGGCAATTTTATTACATTATTTTGCAGCCACGGCGGTTATATCCTGATATTTTTGTGTTTATCAAACGTTTTACAGATCTGAGCCTTGCTAATGCATATAACAATACACCCCTGATTGGTATACTCACATAGATGATTAACATCTTCAAGTCAATCATGTTTCATTGTGGTTGGCATCGTATGGCAACACATGAATATATATTTTCTGTGAGAGTATATAATCATTTCTCCCTAGTAGACGCCCGTCCCAATGAACCATGATTGGCTCGATGATTTGTATCGTCTCTGTGAGTATATACTTTCCGTGGATAAGAAGTGTGTTAAACTAGACATGTAACTTTTTCAAACAATTCCTTTACGTATATAAGTTGTTAATTTGTAAGAGGCTGTGATGACAAGTATCTTATTAAATCATGCAAATGATGCGATATTCCGTGTCATGGCGTGGCAATTCTATACTATTGCAGCCATGGCGGTTATATCCTGATGTTGTGTAAACTATTGATTTATATAGATCTGAGCCTCAGTATTATGTTAAGTAAGGGCTAAATATAGATATGTAATTGTTTGCTGTCACTTTGATAAAATGGTCTCTTTTATCAACGATGTATGTCACACCCCCAAATTATCTGTTTTGCAGCGGAATGGAATTCCTGGGGATTGACTGTCATAGCATCACAAACACAGTTATATTGAACGACCTAAAGTGTCGTTTAAAAACACATCGTTTGACATTTATTTAAAACATCCAGAGTTACAAGATAGGTCCCAAAAGTTGATAAAGTTTACGAAAAATATAAGTTTATTACAAGTCCAAACGATGTTTTGAAAAGAAAACCATAATATACAATGAGATAAGTCGACGCCGCGACTCTATGAGGGTTCCTTATTTGTGCCATGATGCGAATGTCTTAATTACCTGAAAATACATTGCTAAAACGGTCAACAATAATGTTGGTGAGAAATCATAGGTTTATGAAAATGATTTATACGACTACACAAGTATAGATAATGTATGACAATGTCGCCACAAAATGTTACAATTGCTATAAGTCCATGACACCGAAACTAGACTGATCATGATGTTCGCCCCAACAGAGTGTTTGCCAAACAACTCAAATAATGTTATTAAATGAAATGCATCCGTTTACCCAGTTGGAATCCACCAACCCGGATGGAGGAGTCACCCTCGATAGATCTATCCACTCACCCTCGCTTCTATGAAATTAACGGCTCATGTTATCTAATGGGGACATTCAATTGGCATGAGGTAACTTAAGCAATGTAATGAATTTGATATACTTGGTATCGTAATAAAAATGATGTGCAATGTATTCTCCCCCGTAAGTTTGAAAATAAGTATTAAATGTATACAACGGGGCTATGAAAACTCACTTGTTGAATTGATGCGATGACAAAAGTGAGTACACCGAAGTGCAGCGTGATCTCGAAATTGACCTATTATGAATGATATGATATGTAATAAGTCATGATGTAATGTTATGCATGCAATTCGGATGATATTTATACCACTTATGAATTTTTGAAAACAATACTTTTCGTCGAAAATATAATCTTTTAACGTCTTGACCATTTTTAAATTACTTCACATGATTTTACATTGAAATGATATCCGACGATAATCATTTAGTGATTTGTGGTGAAATTATAACTTTTCGTCGTAAAAATAATGTCATTGAAATTTCCATGAAAGTGACAAAAACGGCCTCTAAAAGCTCGTCGTAAAATGGTGCACGTCGAGCGTTAGGAAACAAACTCAACGGTTTTGGGAAGCTTGTATGATTATCTCAAAGTTTTAGTACATGAGTTTCCATCCTAGAGGTCTCGAACATAAAGAAAATAGAGGTTAAGTATGGTACTTTTAGTCCAAAATATAGTTTAAGGATGGTTTTTCGGCAAAGTTTAAGCGACCGTAATTAATTCATTACAACTCCGCTAAACAAACAGTCGGTCATTTTGGAAAGTATACTTGGCGATCTCACTTTTACTAGAAGACATTACTTTATGAAAAGTTCTAAATCAATGTTAAAAACAACCTTTAACTTGGTCTCTAGTTTTTGCCGCAAAACTAGCCTAATAGAAATCAAGATAGTTTTTCTTATATGATAAAAGTTACGGCAACTTTTGTAAACGTGTATAATTTAATCGTTACAAATCCGTTTTCTACGTTTTAAAGATCCTTAGCTTTGTATCAAAGTATACTAACATATTTTTGAGAAGTCGACATAATTTACAACGCCCAAGCTTCATTTTTGACTCGTACAAAATAAATATTGCTTGCTGAAATTTCCAGAAATTTATATTTTTCGTCGTCAACTTGAAAAATTCATAACTTCTTCGTTATAGCTCCGTTTTAATCCGTTCAAGCGGCCACGGTTTCGTTTTAAAGTATATTTTCTAAATATCTAGGCCAAAAATTTTTATCTACTGTCGGATTTTCCAGATTTTAAAAATAAGGACAGACCCTTTTCCAAACTTGTCGAAATGAGTTTTTCTCGCGCCAAACCTATTTTAATCCATTCAAAACAACTCCGAAGCTATTCTAATCCTACCATACACCTTCTTAGGGTGTCATGGTTTCCTAGACATCACCAAAACTAATATATAACAAGGAGTAATTTATAGGATGGATTATATATATTTAACACTTAAAAACCTTAAAAAGTGGTATAAACATCACATAACTTGCATGTTTCTCAAATAAAATGATATGATCATAATAATGAATGTGAAATAACAACATGAATATGAATGCTTACAAGAAATATGATGAGGTTTAAGGACAAAGGGTTTTCCTAATCACTTGAGGTTTTTATTGCAAAACCTTTATAACAAGTGATACTAGAGTTTATAAAACCTTGTCTTGAAAAATTTGAGATGATCTTTCCTTTGGTCTTATGGCTGCCGAATTTTAGCAAGAGAGAAGAGAGCAAAAAAATAGATTTTGATCTTACTTGAATAATGAAGTGTATGTGTGAAGTTTTAAGAGTATAACACATTTACTTAGTAAGATATTTTGTAAAATATCCAATGACTCACCCCCCTTGTCGACAAGGGGGTGTTAGTCATTTACTTATATAATTTTTTTTTTAAATGTTTAAGTAGGATTACTTGTAAGATATTTGAAGTTAAGTGGTAACTTGTGTACCCATTTGAATATTTAAGGTAGCGTTAGATAAAAATAAATTTTCACGGGTCAAGATAAAATATATTTAGGTCATAAAAATTATAAAAATACATTTCTTGCAAAATTTGAGTGAAATAATAATAATCGTGTAGAATTAAAAAAAACCGTCGTAATTATATAAATATAACAATTTATATACAAAATAAATTTAAAACACTGGGTAAACTCATAATATTATTTTATAAACTTAATATGAGTATAAAAATATATCGGGATAATTTTTGGAAGTAATGGATCAATTGTTCAAAATAATTAATTACGCGATAACGTTTATTTAATAAAAGTTATACGTTTAATGAAAAATGCACAACCATGCATGAACTAATATGATGACAATGATGTTAATGAAATGTAGACTAAACTTAGTCTATATGAAATGACCTCGATGATATGATCATGAATTCACAGCTAAACCATTACGGTTACGTGAATTTGATGCTCGTAAACCTAGTTCACGATAAATGATAAATAATGAAGCATGAGTAATGTTTTGAGAATGACCAGAAAATACGAATTGTCACAATGTAGAAAACTAGAAGGGGGGGGGGTTGAATAGTTTACCAATTTAAAAATTTTGTTTTGAAACTTATTGAAAGATCAATTGATATTGATCTTAGATATGTTAATGAAATATGAAAGCAATATGTTAAGAGTAAATAAGGAAAGAAATGATCAAACCATAACAAGTTGTTTATAGTGGTTCGGTCTACAAGGACTCTTTCTCCCTGCCCTACTCCACTCCCCGAGTCTCACACTCAAGAGTTTAACTTCACTAGTCAACAAGCTCCTTTCACCGGTGGAGAAACCTTTACACTTCGCTTACACTATTTCCGACACTAAGCTAAATGTCGAGTTCTTTCCAAGGGTACAACCACTCCCAAACACAATGTATTTTGAGGACTAAAATACTAACCACTCACACTCACAAGATTATGATAGTTTAGTACAACAATGAAGTATGAATCAACACAAGATCATACAACACTAAACAAACAAGACTTCCAACTTCTTGTTGAAGCTTGAATGTGACTTGATCTTCTTTGCTACAAAAGAGATCACTAATATGATATGAAACTGAGTTAGAAAGGTTAGGGAGAAGATATGTATGAGAGTATGATGAAAAAGGATGAAAAACTATTTGGTTTGGCTTTGCTATTTATAGCCAAAACCATCAGCAGGCACCACGGATCCCTTAAAAGGGTTCCTCCCGTTATAACTTTTGGTGCCGCCGAGGTCTGACAGCAAGATATCAAGATCTTGCCAAAGTCAACCATATCTATGCAAGATTGTGTAAGATATGAAGAGTCCAAATCTACACAAAATATCTAATGAAATCTTCTAATGATTTCCATGATGCATTACATGATGTCATGTGTTGTTTTTCTATTTTTAGAAATATGCAAATACATAAGTAATGTTTAGTTTTTAAGAAACTAAAACATTCTAAAAACTACTATTATACATTATGGTTAGAGTCACATTTAAGATATGATTAATCACAATGTAAATGTTTGAGTGATGAAGATATTGTTTGAAAAAACTTGTTTTAATATCTGTTAAACTTGACAAGCTTTAAGCTTTATAAAAATTAAATTTACTTTTGTCGTTAACAAAACTTAGGTAAAGATCAAAAATATAAATAACGTTTAATGACGATATTTGTATTAACAATCTCCCCCTTTTTGTTGAGGACAAAATATAAATTTTATTTTTATAAAAGTTACAAAGATTGTACAAGAGTTATAAAAATATTAGTTTTAGAACTTGAAAAAAAAATGATAATTCAAGTGTATGATGTTTGAATTTTTCAGAAAGTCAAGTATTACCAATGAAGTATCATGTTGACTTTTTCAGAAAGTCAATGTATGCATTTTGACTTTTTCAGAAAAGTCAAATATAACCAAGTTCTATATATTTCTCCCCCTTTTTGTCTCAACAAAAAGAAGATGCGATGCGGAATGGATAATGAGCCCGAGCCATTATCTCCCCCTTGATCAAAGCTCCCCCTAAATTGGGTGCGAATGGGAGGATACATGGATTGTGAAAAAGCTACAAAAAGATTTGTTCGTAATAATCATCAGTCACAAGCATGTCCAAACACTATGGAATAAGCACCAATAATATAGAAAACATCATTCATTAGTTCAAATTTTTCATGGTTTAAAAACCATGAAAAGAGAACACAATGAAGTGTTTTAGTACAAGAAAGAAAATAATCTTAGGAAAATAAAAAATAAAATACAAGAAAAATGCTTAGAAAAGCTAATCTAGGACCATTCTAATGAGATGGTGGATGAGAAAGAGCGTTGAGTCGCTCAAGGATGTGATTGAGGATGAACCTCATTTCCTCTTGGAATTCATGGACCATTACTCGGGTTCGATCAACGGTTTGGACGGTTTGCTCACAAGTTGAGCAACCATTCCTAGGGGGTAGTATGGTTGATGAGGTTGTGGTGGTGGAATGGTAAATGTGTTGATGTTGGTGTTGGTGTTTGGGCCGGTGATTATGGAGGCTAGCAAAGCACTTTGCATTTGCATAGTCTCACTTAGGTGGAATCCACCAATATTTGAGAATTGGTTGAGATGTTGGAGGTCCGCTTGAATCTCCTCTCTTGTGGGATGATCATCCCACATGGACTCCTCAATGTCCTCTATTTGAGGGGACATTGATGTAGGGAGTGGTTGATCCCCATACAAAGGACCATGGATGTCTTTGTGAATGGGGTGGAAGAGAAGAGGTCTTGGCCCTAACGGGGCGTTTGGATCAAACGAGGGTCTAGGAGACTCATGAGCGATTTGCTCAATAGTGCCAAAAGATGACAATGGTGGTGGATGATTGGGCCTAGGAGGCAAATCTTTCAAGTCCTCCAAGAAAGGATTTGGAGAAGTGGGAGGTGTGGAGAATAACTCCAAAGGAATGAGGGTTGGAGACTTTGGTGGTGATGGTGTTTTTGATGTTTGGCGAGGTGCCGGTGGTGGTGAGAATGGTGTTTTTGTGGGTGGTGGAGTGGTGATGACAATGGGTGATTGAGTAGGAGTAGCCAAGGTTAGGCTTATGTCATCTCTTATAGGAGATGAGATTGTGAGTGGAGATGAATCGGATGAGGAGCTCAAGTGGAAGAAACAACAAGGCCTTACGCTAATCCTAGCGGTTTTCTTGCAAGGCTTGGTTGAAGGTGAAGATTTTGTCATTTTGACTTGTGTTTTTGCTAGTTGATGGTAAGAATGAAGAAGGTGTGAAGATGATCATGGTAAAAACTCTTAATTTATAGAAGTGAAAATTTATAGAGAAATGTGTTTGATTTGATGTTAAACCATAGAAAGAATGAGGTTCCTAATGATTTGGAAGTGGGTTGAATGCTAGTCATATCACCCAAGTAAAGCCATACAAGAGGGATGGAGTGAAGAGGCAAAGATTTGCAATAAATGTGTTCTAATGATTGTAAGATCATAACAATCAGATTACCCACGGATTGCAAGGTACCATAATTTTGGTTCCTTCCTTTATGCAAAAGGGCTCCTTGGGTGAATTTTTCAAATTTTTGAATTTTGGTGGGAAGTGGATTTCTTATATGCCTAAGTTTGTTATACTAGTTCTAATATGGGTAAAAACTAGTTAAGATTAACTTACAAGTAATGTATGGTAATTTGAAATGTCGAAAAAACCGAAATTCAGAAATTTACCTGGAGGATTCACGGCACCAAAATTTTACACAGGCGGAACCCTTAAAAGGGTGCCGTCTGGTCCGCCTGTACAGGTACGGCGGTACCAATTCGCATAACAGACGGAACCAAAAAATTGGTGCCGTCTGATCCATGCAGACCAGAAAAGCAGACAAAACACATTTTTAAGTGTCGGGGATATTTTCGAAACCTGAAATTTTGCTCAAAACATGTGACATTAATTACTTCTAGTTAGGAAAAGTAAATAAAATATACACAAACATAGTGGAGCATAGATTTTGAGCGAGACCAAACGATTTTCACATTATAGTGAAAATGGGTAAAATTTGATAGCATACTTGTGCTATCTCCCTGCATAAGATTGTTAGCATACATCATTGTTTTCAGTTATATTATCATCCTACAAAATAAAAACAACCAAATTGTATCAAACATTAAAGATAACGTATTGTTCCAAACACTCCTTAAAAGGACCTTTACTTGTCCAATTTCTTGTAAATCTTGTTCATCATCCTACCAAGGCACTTGAACATCCCCTTGGTTTGCTTGAACTCCGCTGATTCATTCTTTATCTCGGGAAGAGATGCATAATACTCATGAGGTGGTAGGCGAGAGTTTGGAAGACCATCCTCGGAGCTATTTGATGATGATGATGATGGAGTTGGAGGTTTTGCTCTCTTGCCTTTTGTCTTAGCAACTCTCTCGTCACTCAAGGGCACAAAAATGTGAGGGATGACCTCATAGTGAAGGTGCATCCCTTTTGGGCTTGGTGGAATTGGGGCATAGGCTCTATAGAGACGGGTGAGAAGCATCCCGTACGGAAGAGCAACCGATCCTTGAGTTGGGATATCAATCATTCTCCTAGCGATGTAGTAGGCTAAGTTGAATGGTTGACGGGTGGACAAGTTGTAGAGCATGTGGCAAAGGCAAGCATTGATGTGATCCCTATTCCCTATGGTGCTAATGACATTGGCTCTAAGTAGTTCTCCCCATTTCTTAAATTCGGGCTTAAGTTCATTGAGCTCCATTCCATATGGATCTCGGTTCACTTCTTTTCCTTTTTGGGTGACTCGGGTTGTATCTCCCCTTGGGATAAATAGGTGCTCACGGATGACATCCTTATTTGCTAAAGGTGTTCGGTAGGAAAGAGAGCGGTCATTGATTGCATCAAGGATGGTGAGTGACCACTTATCTGAGTAGACACATGTCCCTCGGTTTGGAATTCCTAGCACTTGAGCAAAGTTGGTTAAGGAGATGGAGTAGTTGTTTTGATTGATCTTAAACCTAAGGCCATATTCATCATCTTCATCAATGAAACCGATGACACTAGCATAGAATGCTAACACAAACCTAGGACAAATAGGTTCATCGATGTCAAGGAGACAATCGAATTGAATAGCGGCTAGCTCTTCACGGAGATTGGTATTTTCGATAAAATAGGAGTGAATGGTTCTACCCTCATGGAAGTACCTAGTCTCTAGACTCATAAATATTTCGACTTGTTCCTTGGTGAGTCCTTTGGTTTTGTGATGTTTGGGAATGTAGCTAAGAGTATCCTTGTAATCATAGAATCTTGCGGCTACCATGGTTATTCCTAGGAGCAACATGTTAAAAATGAGAAGAAAAACTTAACGTTTTGGTTCTAGTGTGTGCCTATATGAAAACGATTTGGAGTTGCGGTTATCTCGACTCATTTTATGCACAAAAATGTTTTTAGTGGGGTGTTTGGAAAATACCATGAGATAACCCAAATGCTCCTAATTCAATGTGGCTTCATTTGAATATACCCGGGAATGCATATTAGTTATGCAATACCTTTAGTATTCAAGAGCATGCAAGTGATGAAAATTTAATATTTTTATTTGTATTAACAATGAAAAATAGTTTTCCTACAAGTGAGAAGCTTTTCAAAAATTTTTGACATGGGGTGTTTGGTTATTTGAATAAGGTCTTATAGTTATTATATATTGATTAGTGGGAAGCATGATTAGTTTATGCAATATGATAATGTAGTACCTAATTTCAATGACTAGTTATGCAATTTGCCAATTAAATCCATGTTTTATATAAGAATATATACAAACCCCATGTAGTGATTTTGTGCACAAATAAGAATCCTAGACTCAGAATCAAGAGATAAAATGTAGTTAGGATACTTATAATGATGTTATCTCCAGTGATTAATGGGTGAGAAGGTGTCAATAATGAGTTGGGTTTAATGTTTACACATTTTGGTAAAGTGGGTTTTGAGGAAGAAGATGTTTTGTAGGTAGCAGTTTTGCTTCTGTAGTCACCACGGACTAGACGGCACCATAAAAATGGTTCCGTCTTTGTTGTCGTTTGGTGTCGTGGCTACATTAGCAGATATGAAACAAAATTGTTTTGTTTTGTTTATTCTAAGGTTTAGGCTATGTTTATCCTACATGTTTGGTTCCATTAATCCTAAACCAAGTCTAAGAAGATTAAATGGTTCTCTTTTGAGAGGCTTAGTTAGGATGTCGGCAATGTTGTCTTCGGAGGATACTTTCTCGATTGAGATGTTTCCTTTTTGAACATTGTCGCGAAGAAAGTGATGACGGATTTCAATATGCTTTGTACGAGCGTGTTGAACGGGATTTTTGCTGAGATCGATGGCTCCTTTGTTGTCACAAAGTATAACAATATCGTTGAGATGAATTCCATAATCTACGAGAGCTTGCTTCATCCAAAGAGCTTGTTGACATGCTTTTCCGGCTGAGACGTACTCGGCTTCAGTAGTTGAGATGGCTAAAGCCATTTTCTTCTTTGCAAACCATGAGGTGAGACAATGTCCAACAAAAGTGCAAATACCACTTGTACTTTTTCTATCGACATAGTCACCGGCATGATCCGAGTCGGCATACACTATGGTTTCTATACCCGTTCCTTTGGGATACCATAATCCTAAACACGTTGTTCCCTTAATGTATCTAAAAATCCTTTTTAGGGCTTCTAAGTGTGATACCTTTGGGTTTTCTTGAAAGTGAGCACATAGACAAACACTAAACATAATGTCGGGTCTACTAGCCGTAAGATAGAGTAGGCTACCAATCATTCCTCTATATTTAGTGTTATCTACGGATTCACCTTCCTCAACCTTGGTGAGTTTAGTGTCCGAGGACATGGGTGTCTTAGTTGGTTTGGAATCTTCAAGACCAAATTTATTAAGCATGTCTTTTATATATTTGGATTGGTTAAAGAATATGCCATCTTCTAGTTGTTTAATTTGAAGTCCTAGAAAGAAGTTTAATTCACCCATCATACTCATTTCAAACTCGTCGTGCATGATTTTAGAGAAATCATCACATAGCTCTTGACAAGTTGATCCGAATATGATGTCATCAACGTATATTTGAACAATGATAATATGTGACTCCGTTTTCGTGGTAAAAAGAGTATTATCTACTAATCCCATAGTGTATTTGTTATCAACAAGGAAAGTTTTAAGTCGATCGTACCAAGCTTTTGGTGCTTGCTTAAGACCGTATAATGCTTTCTTGTGTTTGAAGACATGATGTGGTTTCTCAAAGTCGGTAAAACCGGGAGGTTGAGCAACATATACTTCTTCGTTAATAAACCCATTAAGAAATGCACTTTTAACATCTATTTGAAATAATTTAAAGTTATAAGCACATGCATAAGCAAGTAATATTCTAATAGATTCGAGTCTAGCTACCGATGCATAAGTTTCATCATAATCAATCCCTTCTTGTTGATTATAACCTTGTGCAACAAGCCTAGATTTGTTTCTAGACACTACACCATTTTCATCCATTTTATTTCGAAAAACCCATTTCGTTCCAATTATAGTTTGATCTTTAGGTTTTGGAACTAATTTCCAAACATCATTTCTAACGAATTGGTTTAACTCTTCTTGCATGGCAATTACCCATGATTCATCTTTTATTGCTTCATTTATGTTTTTCGGTTCAATGGTGGATACAAAACAAAAATAATTACTTTGATTTTGGGCTTGTGACCTTAAGGTTATTTGATTAAGTTGTCCTATGACCTTTTCTAAAGGATGACTTTTAGATTCTTTGATGTTTATAATCTCTTTATTTAATGGTTCATCTTCCTTGTCATTTTTAATTATTTCTTGACTTTCTATCATTTGACTTTCAACTAAGTCATCATCTACCAAAGGTGAGGTCTTAGAGGGAGGCAGACTTTCGTCGAATGTTATGTTCAACGATTCCTCGACTATCATTGTTTCTTTGTTTAAGACAATGTAAGCTTTACTAGTTTGAGAATAACCAAGAAATACACCTTCATAAGACTTTGGGTCAAACTTGGAGAGATAATCTTTAGTATTAAGAATGAAGCATTTACATCAAAAAAACTCTAAAATATCCTAAAGTTGGCTTTTTACCTTTATAAAGTTCATATGGTGTTTTGTTTAAGAAAGGACGTATTAAGACTCTATTCAAAATATATGTAGAAGTGTCAACGGCGTTACACCAAAACTTTTGAGGAATGTTTTGTTCATTAAGCATTGTTCTACTCATTTCTTGAATTGTTCTATTTTTACGTTCTACTACTCCATTTGATTGAGGTGTTCGTGGAGCCGAAAAGTTATGTGTTATACCATTTGTATCACAAAAGTTTCCAAATTGAGTTTCATTGTCAAATTCACGACCATGATCCGTTCGGATCGACACAATTTTAACGCCTAGTTGATTTTGAATTTTCTTGCTAAGAATTTCAAATTTATCAAAAGCTTCATTTTTGGTTTTCAAAAACAACGTCCAAGTAAACCTTGAGTAATCATCTACTATGACCAAAGTGTATAAGTTGCCTCCGTAGCTTCTTATAGCGGATGGACCAAACAAGTCCATATGCAATAGTACTAGACACTTAGATGTGGACACCATATTTTTAGATTTATGACTACTATGGGTTTGTTTACCAATTTTGCAAGCGTCGCAAAAGTGTTGGTCATATTTAAGTTTTGGTAAATTCCTGACTAGCTCTTTTGAAGATAGGTTTTGTATAAGTCTCATATTAGCGTGACCTAAGCGTCTATGCCAAAGAGATGAGCTATCATCTAGCGTTGTTAGACAAAGTTTGTCATTAGATGTTTTATCTATTTTCATGACGTATATGTTATTTTTCCTAACTCCTTTAGCTATGGTGATACCATCTTTTAGTATTTTACAACCATTTTCATCATATAGTACTTTATACTTTTTATCACATAATTGGCTAATACTAAGTAGATTAAATCCTAACCTATCTACATGAGCAACATTTTCAATAGTTAGAGAGTTATGAGCGATCGTACCTTTGCCAATGATTTTGCTTTTGAGATTGCTACCAAAAGTGACATTACCTCCGTCATACTCTTGGTATGATGAGAAGAGACTTTTGTTGCCCGTCATGTGCCGTGAGCATCCACTATCTTTTATCCACTCATCAGGTTCCAATCCAACTTTCAAGCATACCTAAGAAGCAAGTAACTCAAGCATTTGTACCCCAATATCTCATGGGTCCGTTTGGGTTAAACATCCCATTTATTTGATTCATGTATGGAAACGATGGGTAAGAGTTCCATGACATGTAATCTGGAGTTTGATATGGTCTAGGAAAGTTTTGATTCCAACCGTTGTGTTGGTAGTTGGGTTGTACATTGTGGTTGCACTTAGGAAAGGGGCGTTTGGCAAAAGGTGTTTTATGTCGATGTTGAGTAGTTTTTTATCTAAATTCATTTTTAGCAAGTCCTACTCCTGATGTAACAGCTGGTTTTAGTTTAACACTATCCTTGGTTTTCTTTGTTACTTTGACAAATTCATTACGGTCTGTATCACAAACATTTTGTCCTGCTGAAGTACCCACGACACCATTTCGTTCAACGGACGGAACCTTTATTTTGGGTCCGTCTGGTCCGTGCTGTACTGCAGCAGTTTTGACAGTTTGTTCGTCCTTTTTGGCCATTTTGTTTTGACTCTTTGGAATTAATACCTCATTAAATCCTATCCCATTCATGTCTCCTGGTGTTTTATGTATTTTAACTATTTCATCGGCAAGAGCGATGTTTTTGTTAAACCTTTTAAATTTAGAATTATGTTCGATTAGAACATCTTGTGTGAGCTTTAGTTTTTCTATTTCAAGATTAAGCTCTTGACATGATTTACAACTATCGTCATTTGCTTTTCCCTTTTCTAGTCGTTTTGCTTTTTCTTTTAACTCATAGACTTCATTTTCCAAAAATTCCTTTTTAGTTTTTAGAAATTTAGTTTTAGTTATGATTTTTAGACTTAGCTCACACAATTGATTGTATTGTTTTTGCAAAGTGTCATCATCAATAGAAGAATAAGAAGAGTCGGAATGTACCTCGTTTGACTCATGTGCCATTAGAGCGATCTCTTCCTTGCTTGACTCTTCATCATCTTTACTATCACACCAAGCACCACGTACAAAATCTCGTTGAGTTTTGCTTTTAGGTGGCTTGGGACATTCTCCTATGAGATGACTTGCATCAACACATCTAAAACACTTTCTTTCACCTTTACCCTTTCTGTCATCCCGATCTTTTCGGAATGGCTTCTTTTCTTCTCGAGGTTGTCTTACAAACTTTCCTCTTCTTCTAAAGAACTTTTTAAAGTCTCTAACGGCCATGGAATACTCCTCATCTTCACTACCGGAGCAAGATTCGTCATCATCACTTGATTCCACCTTTGCTTTTAGAGCAACGGATTTGATCTTCTCCCTTTTTCCTTTGATGATCTCCGAATCTTTCTCCATCACCATTTCATGTACTTTGAGGTTACCGATTAGCTCGTCTAGTGACATTTTTGAGAGATCTTTTGATTCTTCAATAGCGGTCACTTTAGCTCTCCATTTTGGATGGAGTGCTCTAAGAAATTTCTTGACAAAGTTCTTACTACGAAAAGATTCATCAAGTGCTTTAAGTGATGTAATAATAGTATTAAAGCGAGCAAAGCCACAATCAATGGTTTCATCTTCAGGGATAACGAATTGTTCATATTGTTGAACAAGAAGATCAATTTTGTTATCCTTGACTTGTGAATTACCTTGATGTGTAACAATCGAAGATTCTCAAATATCTTTGGCGGTTTCACACATAAAAATTCTTTCATATTCTTTTCTAGGCAAAGCATTATAAAGCATCATTTTAGCTTCATTATTTTTAGCAATTAATTTCTTTTGTTCATCAACAGAAATATCCTTTGTTGTAGAACTAAAATCCCCTTTAACAATAACAAACCAAAGATCTATATCTTTTGATTTTACATATGTTTCAAAACAGTTTTTCCAATAGATAAATCCATTGGTTTCAAAGAGTGGTGGTCTTTGCATAGATTGCCCTTCTTTAAAGTTTTCAGAATCCATGGATCGTTTCAAGTTTATAAAATACAAATTATTTTAGAAATTCTTAAGCAACGAGGCTCTGGTACCAATTATAGAAAACTAGAAGGGGGGTTGAATAGTTTACCAATTAAAAAACTTTGTTTTGAAACTTATTGAAAGATCAATTGATATTGATCTTAGATATGTTAATGAAATATGTAAGCAATATGTTAAGAGTAAATAAGGAAAGAAATGATCAAACCACAACAAGTTGTTTATAGTGGTTCGTTCTACAAGGACTCTTTCTCTTTGCCCTACTCCACTCCCCGAGTCTCACACTCAAGAGTTTAACTTCACTAGTCAACAAGCTCCTTTCACCGATGGAGAAACCTTTACACTTCGCTTACACTATTTCCGACACTAAGCTAAATGTCGAGTTCTTTCCAAGGGTACAACCACTCCCAAACACAATGTATTTTCTGGACTAAAATACTAACCACTCGCACTCACAAGATTATGATAGTTTAGTACAACAATGAAGTATGAATCAACACAAGATCATACAACACTAAACAAACAAGACTTCCAACTTCTTGTTGAAGCTTGAATGTGACTTGATCTTCTTTGCTACAAAAGAGATCACTAATATGATATGAAACTGAGTTAGAAAGGTTAGAGAGAAGATATGTATGAGAGTATGATGAAAAGGGATGAAAAACTACTTGGTTTGGCTTTGCTATTTATAGCCAAAACCATCAGCAGGCACCACGAACCGCGGACCCCTTAAAAGGGTTCCGCCCGTTATAACTTTTGGTGTCGCCGAGGTATGACAGCGAGATATCAAGATCTTGCCAAAGTCAACCATATCTATGCAAGATTGTGTAAGATATGAAGAGTCCAAATCTACACAAAATATCTAATGAAATCTTCTAATGATTTCCATGATGCATTACATGATGTCATGTGTTGTTTTTCTATTTTTAGAAATATGCAAATACATAAGTAATGTTTAGTTTTTAAGAAACTAAAACATTCTAAAAACTACTATCATACATTATGGTTAGAGTCACATGTAAGATATGATTAATCACAATGTAAATGCTTAAGTGATGAAGATATTGTTTGAAAAAGCTTGTTTTAATATCTATTAAACTTGACAAGCTTTAAGCTTTATAAAAATTAAATTTACTTTTGTCGTTAACAAAACTTAGGTAAAGATCAAAAATATAAATAACGTTTAATGACGATATTTGTATTAACAAGCGAGTATCTACATAAAATGCTAATTGTACACTTCATTAACGAAACAAACATATGAATGATCAAAGATGGATGAACGGCACCACCTTTGAGTAGCAAAATAAACTTATACGGTGTGGTTCATTCATATTTGATTATTCATTACTGTTTGCAGCCATGGCGGTTATTTCTTAGATGCAGACAAGTTAACCAAATGCAGATAGTTTGTTTACTTACAATTTAGCTTTGTTGATTGAATGGCATGTCAGACCTGGGATCATTTGTGTAATTTATAAATCAACCTAGATCTGACATGCTATTCAATCAGCAAACCTGGATTGTAGGTGAACAAACAAGTATATGGAGGAGTTTTAGACCATCTTCAAAGGCGACTGTTGCCCATGGGGCATTTAGGGAAGTTTATTTTTTTACCCTTGTCACTGCTATTTATATTTATATAAGTATGATATAATTGTTTGTTACTTTATATGAGTGTGATATAATTGTTATAGACTGTTGCTACATTGTTAAAAAAATTTAGTTTATATATGTTAAGGAATTACTTAAGAAAGAAGGATCAATATGATATAGTTGTGGATTCAAAGTCAAGTTGAAAGTAACAATGTGGCCATACATAACTTCCTACATTTAACTTGTCTTTGAATATCTCAATGATCACGATAGATGTGCCTTGATAATTGCGTGTTGAATGTGATAATGATATAGTGTGTGTTATTCATGACACGCCACACTCCTTGATTATCCCACTCAAATGCTTTTCTAGAATCCTCAAATTCTAGAAAAGACCTTGGTACTTTGAGCTTCCCCTCGAAAACCCATTCCTATGTCACTGTCATAGCAATGGGTTTTGACATGGCAATGGGATTTCGAGTGGAGGCTGAAAGTACTAAAGTCTGTCCACTTGTTTATAACATATTGACAAGCAACTTTGTTAACCAACTCCTTTACATAGGTAATTGTTTGAAGAAGTTGGTTTATTTTGGGCCACATGTGTGTATTTTTGATATGCAAGAGGCTGTGATGATGATTATCTTATTTGATATGCAAATGATGTGATTTACCGTATGTTGGCATGGCAATTTTATTACATTATTTTGCAGCCATGGCGGTTATATCCTGATGTTCCGATGTTTATCCAACTTTTTTACAGATATGAGCCTTGCTAATGCATATCACACTGCACACTCAGTTTGGAAGTTTATACGAGTCTGATATACTTGTTATACACTTTTGCTAGATTGTTAAAAAAGTTAAGGATCAATATGATATACTTGCGGATTCAAAGGGAAGTTGAACGTGTCTAGGTGGCCACGTTACTTTGTAGATGAGTAGGGAATTTCAGCATAGTTACCCATTCTAAGTTCCCATACAGTGCCTTTTGTTTTTTCAACTATCTAGCAATCCGCCTGGTGCAGGCCTTTGCTCAAAGGGAGTTGAAACGACAAAAGGTATTGTAGGGGGATTTAGAAGGGTTCACTAAGTTGAAATTCTATACACATCTACAAAGTAACGCGGCCACATTGGTATGTTCAACTTCCGTTTGAATCCGCAACTATATCATATTGTTCCTTAACTTTTTTTAACAATCTAGCAAAACTATAATTATGATTTTAAAAAACATAATTAACCCTTCTGAGGTCCCATACAGTTCCTTTTGTTTTTTCAACAATCTAGCAAATCTCCTGGTGCATGCCTTTGCTCAAAGGGAGTTGAAACGAAAAAAGGAACTGTAGTGGGACCTCAGAAGCCTTAACTATGTTTCCTTTTTGATGAAATCGACAAAAGGATCTATATATAAGGTGTCAGTGTGTATGAGGCTGTGATGACAAGTATCTTATTAAATCATGCAAATGATGCGATACTCCGTGTCTTGGCGAGGTAATTCTATAGTTTATACTATTACAGCCATGGCGGTTATATCCTGATGTTTTGTAAACTATTGATTTATACAGATCTGAGCCTCATTATTATGTTTATAAAGTTTTCTAAAATTAGGTAATTGTTTATTTGTTGTGAGTATGATGAAATGCTTCATTTTGATAAATATGATTGGCGTACTAGGAAATCAGTGAAATGTTTTGAAAGGTGTTGTAACAGGTTGTATCTCTTCTTTGGCTACAGTTACTCACACTAATTAATTGTTATTAATTTGATTTTTTTTTTCTTCTAAGGAATACGAAGCCAATGTCATCGTTAGGAGCAAATTGAAATACTTTTCATTAATTAAAGAAAAGCTGAATCATAATCGAAGGAAATTGTTTAGGACTACATGTTTTGGAGGATGGCTGGATATGTTCTTTTTTGACCATGAAGCACATATGTTAGATTATGTATTACAAAAACAGGGTTTTGTGGATAATCGTCACTATGACATGCCCCTTATATATAACCTCGATGGTTGTAGTCTACATTTTGGTCGACCCGAGTTTTCTCTTATAACAGGCTTTCGTTTTGGGAATGTTAGTTTTGATTTATATAGTTCAGTGGATTTAACATTTAAGTCGAGGGTATTTCCAAAAAAAATTAGGGGTAAAACTTTCCAACTTAGATCTTATTGGTGTTATTGAGGATGAAGAGTTGTTCGGAAATTAACTGATGAAGACGCTGTCCGTGTGTGTCTAGCGTTATCATTAGAGGTCATTTTTATGGGTCGGTTATTGGTTGAAGAGGTGGATGATACACTCCTGCGTTTGGTTGAAGACCTTGACGCATGGAACTCCTTTCCGTGGGGGGGAGCACATTTGGAGGCAATTGTACGACCAGATACTCGATGTTGTATCAAACCACAAGTGGGAACACCTAAAAGGTCTGGAAAGAGATCGGAAGTATGTTCCAACATACACAGTTGCTGTATTTGTTTGGCCTTTCAAGGTTATTCCTTGTTATATTATATTTTCCTAAGTTATTATTATTGAAGCTTTGGTATGAGATTAACGCATCTTTATTATTATAGATATGGATTCTTGAGTCTTTTGAAAGAAGCAGTCATTGGTGGAATAAAGTCCCAGATGTCATACCAAGGGCAGTAGCGTGGTCAAGGAAAGTGATGTTTACAAGATCGGATTATGGATTGATATTTGGAAAGGTAAAACGTATTCAAAAGTTTCAATGCATGCTTATTAATTATTTAATTTGATACTGTATTAATGTTCTTTTTTGATTTCTTTGCCGTTGATGATGTCATTTAGGACTCGAAGATAATTTATGATCTGAAACCAACATTATCCGAGCACCAGTCGGACTGGTATATGTAGTTTAGGGAATTTTACATGCACTACATACCAAGGTCTCTTGATCGGTGCAAAACCGTCAAGTTTTCTCACGCAAGCTAACCACTTGTGAATGGTTAACTGTAAGGAACTTAAAACAGCTCACACACCAAATGCAATTTAGATCAGGAGAATACAGTGGATTCCCGGGTCGTTAAGTCCCACGGAGGATGACTGGTGTTTAACACAATCAGATGACGAATAACCACTAAGGATAGTGATCAATAAGGTTTTTGATGGAAAATTACCTAAAGAAAAGATTTACAAATTACAGCGACTTAAATGCAAATTAAAAGAAATTAAAAAGTTAAAATCTATTAAATAAACGCTATCACTATTTTTACAATGATGTTTTTGTGATTTTATAAAATAAAATGACTTAAATAAACTATATTAACTAAAACGTAATCCTAAATTATCTAGAAACGTGGTTTAAAATGAAAACGAGCGTTACGTTTAAAAATTACGCTGGAGCGCAAGCAAAAACGTAAAATTTATTAAATAAAAGGCCTACGAGTGTAAAACTAATTTTATTACGTACTATATGACAAAAGAAAATTTTAGAAAAAAGATTTGTATTTTTTTGACTTTTATATTTTTTATTATGATTTAATTACTATAAAACACTAATTAAATGATTAAAAATATTAAAACTAATTAGAAAAATCTCAACTTTTTACAGAAAATACTTAATACTAATACAGATTTAATAAAAATACTAAACTGGAAAAAGCTACTTTGGATAAGCTAGAAATAAGCTTAAATACTCGTTTAAGCTTAAAATGAAAAACGTGTATAAGAGATAAGTTGTGTAAGGTTTTAACGAGAAAGACCCAAGGATGGACATTGGTAACGCGGGAACCCAGAAAGAGCAATTTTGGAATGTGTTGAATAGAGAATATGTGCAAAAAGTAAAATTCGAATTTGCTCATAAATTCGAATAAAGATCGAATAGGTTTCATCGAAAAAGGTCAAATCATAAAAATAATTTAGACATAATCATAATTCATAAAAGACATTTTTCAACTCTAAAAAGATTAATCAAAATTATAAAAATTAGTAAATTAATCACAAAATATCATTAATTTAGTATTATTTTTTATATTTTCAGTTTTTTTATGTTTAGAAAAAAGATTTTAAAAGAAAACAGTATATCATGCATTATTTTAATCAAAATGTGAGCATCCGGAAAATAAATTATTTAAAATG
>BPTQ01000009.1:268449311-268626811 GCA_019973895.1 Chrysanthemum seticuspe
GCTTGCACCAAGATCGGCTAAGGCAAAGCATTCAACCATTCCTGGAAATACACAAGGTAAGAGGAACTTTCCAGGATCTCCAAGCTTCTCGGGAAGCTTCTTCAAGATAACTGCAGAGCAGTTCTCGTTCAGTGGAGTTTTAGCCATTTCAAACAGCTTTTCCTTGTTGCTTAACATGTGTTTGAGAGTTGATGCAAACTTGGGCATCAACATGATAGCATCCGTGAAGCTTATGTCAAAATGAAGTTCTTGGAAAATTTGAAAGAATTTTTCCATTTGATGACCGGCTTTTTCGCGGAGCTTTTGCTCATGTAAACGTGATGGGTAAGGAATAGAAGATTTGGATTTTTCAATGGGAGCTACAGGAGGTTCAAAAACAACTCCTGGATTGGATTTTGGTTTCTGGACAACCTGAGGATGGACATTGTTGATACTTCCGTTGTTAGTAGGAAGTTCCTTGTCCTTTGTCGCCTCAGGTTCACTTTCCACTACCTTCGGGGGAGAAGAAGAAGAGGTAGTAGGAATAGCGGGTCCATCATATGAAACACCACTTCTGGTCGTGATCGCCTTTGCATCGCCCCTCGGATTAGCGATCGTGTTGCTAGGTAAAGTACCTGAGCCCGAGGGTCGATCATTTAAAGACTTCTTTAATTCAGCGATCTGACTAACCAACAACCTGTTTGTCTCCTCTTGAGTCTTCATGAATTGCCTTAAAAGCTCATCAGATGTTGACACAGGAGGAGGTGGAGGAGGGACAATTTGAGGCCGTATGTTCTGGTTATAGCCAGAATTCCCTTGATTAGGGTTCATATTCCCGTGAAATTGATTCCCTCGGTTGTAAGTGTTTTGATTAAGATTTCCTTGTTGTTGGAAACCTTGATTGGGTCCGGAATAGAAATTACCTTGGTTTTGATAACCTTGGTTCATTCTTGGTTGGTTCTGATTCCGGTTAGGATTCTGGTTGAAACCGGGTGGTGCCTGATAAGTGTTAGCTCGGTAGTTTGGTTCATTTTGAGGACTGTATTGATTACCTCCTTGATTTGAAGTACCGGCTATAGCATTAGCTTCAAAAGGACTACCATCGGTGGCAGTACAGTTGTAGTATGCATGAGGACCACCACAAGTAACACAAACTTCAACTTTCTTCACTTCACCATATGATGGTGCTTGTGTGAAAGTGACTTTCTTTTGGTTAGCAATAACCAAAGCCTGAACAATATCCGTGAGTTTGTCAATCTTAGCATCGGTGCTAGATGTACTCACGGGAGATGAAGTAGAACGTCCAGCATTAGACTCAGTATGATATGTCTTTGTGCGGAAAGGACGGACCTGAGACTTGTTTTCAATGATTTGCAAGGCTTCTTTTGTGGTCTTGCTCAAGAAATTACCTCCCGCAGAGGCATTTAGAGAGTCTTGATTGGCCTGGTTCAGACCATTGTAGAAAGTATCCATTTGCATTAACTCGGTAAAACCATGATGCGGACACTTGCGGAGCAAGTCTTTGTAACGATCCCATGCCTCCCCGAATGATTCCTCAAATCTCTAAGAGAATTTCATTATCTCATTCTTAAGACTTGTAGTTCGGGATGGACGATAGAATTCGTTCACAAACTTTGTGACAAGATCTTCCCATGTCTCAATGGAACGAGGGGGTTGTTTCTCAAGCCAATTTCGGGCTTGTCCCTCTAGAGAAAATGGGAACAGAAGAAGCTTGATAGCTTCATGTGGGACATTCTTGTACTTGATGGTAGATGCAATCTTGTTAAACCATCGAATGTGTGCATGAGGATCATCCCGCTCAAAACCATAGAATTGGCTTTGGGTTACCAGATTAAGTAACCCGGTTTTGAGCTCAAAAGTGTCAGCCACGATGGCTGGGACAACAATGGCATCTCCGTAACCCTCGATGGGTGCTTGGAGAAGCTCATTCATCGGCTTGTCTTCTGCCATTACAGCAGGTGGTGGTGGTGGTAGACGTTCCTCAGTCACGGCTGAAGGATCTGAACGTCCTCTATGTCTACGAGGAATCTTTCCAAGTTCTGACAATGGACTTGTAGAACTGGAAGAACGAGTGCGCATGCACTAAGTATAAAAATCAGTTTTCAAAACAAATGCGAGGCAAAACGACAAGTGAACTTAACCAATAATCACAAGTGAAATGGCTTCTTTGAAAAAGGTACACCAAATCACAAGGACACAAAGGCAAGTTTTAAATCTGATGTTCGGGAACTTATTATGGTCGCACCCCCAGTTAGGTAGTGCACTGCCTTGATTTGCGGTGGTTGATTTTTATGTATATTAAGTATCACTGAAAAGACGTAGGTATAGATTTGTGCTGATGGGTTTAAAAACTTTTGGACAATATTTTTGGTATCGTCTCGTTTAACCAAATTGTATCTCTTTAAGAATCACCTTAAAAGAAACACAAGCTAGAAAACGTTATGATTGTTTTGTTGTTTTGTATTTTGTTTGGTGTTTTTAACACTTTAGGAAAAGTGTTAATGAACTTTTTGATTTTGTATTAACTTTACAGAAAACTTTTTACAAACTGTGGTATATGTGCAAGTACGGGTCTGAAAAATGTTTAGAACACGCTTACAGCCTCCCCGGCAGCGGCGCCAAAATTTGATCGGTGCAAAACCGTCAAGTTTTCTCACGCAAGCTAACCACTTGTGAATGGTTAACTGTAAGGAACTTAAAACAGCTCACACACCAAATGCAATTTAGATCAGGAGAATACAGTGGATTCCCGGGTCGTTAAGTCCCACGGAGGATGACTGGTGTTTAACACAATCAGATGACGAATAACCACTAAGGATAGTGATCAATAAGGTTTTTGATGGAAAATTACCTAAAGAAAAGATTTACAAATTACAACGACTTAAATGCAAATTAAAAGAAATTAAAAAGTTAAAATCTATTAAATAAACGCTATCACTATTTTTACAATGATGTTTTTGTGATTTTATAAAATAAAATGACTTAAATAAACTATATTAACTAAAACGTAATCCTAAATTATCTAGAAACGTGGTTTAAAATGAAAACGAGCGTTACGTTTAAAAATTACGCTGGAGCGCAAGCAAAAACGTAAAATTTATGAAATAAAAGGCCTACGAGTGTAAAACTAATTTTATTACGTACTATATGACAAAAGAAAATTTTAGAAAAAATATTTGTATTTTTTTGACTTTTATATTTTTTATTATGATTTAATTACTATAAAACACTAATTAAATGATTAAAAATATTAAAACTAATTAGAAAAATCTCAACTTTTTACAGAAAATACTTAATACTAATACAGATTTAATAAAAATACTAAACTGGAAAAAGCTACTTTGGATAAGCTAGAAATAAGCTTAAATACTCATTTAAGCTTAAAATGAAAAACGTGTATAAGAGATAAGTTGTGTAAGGTTTTAACGAGAAAGACCCAAGGGCGCAATGGTTACAGGTACCCCCACTATCATTCCCATAAGGGAGAGGTCTCAGGTTCGACCCCTGCCTCTCCCTTTTTGTAAAACATTTTTTTTTCTTGATTTTCTTTTTACCAACTTATTAAATATAAGTAAATAAGCACTTTTCTTAACTAAAACTTTTTATGAAAATGATGAATAAGCTCAGTACAAGCTTATATTTCTCAACAGTTAGCTTTTTGAAAATGAATAAGTACAAAGATTAATCTAAAATGATTATGAGCTAATTAATAAGCACAAGGTAAACTGGAATAAGCTAAACTAATGATTATAATCTAGAATGAAAACTGAATAAGCATACAAATTAAGAAATAAGCACTGAATAAGCTATAAATAAGCATAAGTGATCACTGTTACACAGTACAATGTTTTAAATCACTAGGCACCTTCTAGCTATTTTTTAAGCACTTGAATAAGCCACAAAATGAAAACAAACACTGCACTTAAGTAGTTGACCAAGTGAGCTATCCAAAAAGCTAATTTGCAAAGATTGGCTTTTACTAATGAGCTTTTGAGAAGCTTTTAGAAAACTGATGAACACTGATTTATTGATACACTTAAATGATTTGGACAAAACTAAAAAGCTATTGCAGCCTACTCAAATAAGCTAAAAAGTGGAAAAGTGAACTTGGGACCTTAAGTTGGCTTGGTTAGCTATCCCAAGAACCAAGTATCACAAGCTGAGACCAACTGATAAGCTTTTTACAAGCTTGTGAAAAAGATGGCAAAGCTGTGCACAGGGCATTATTTGACTTTTTAAGAAAACTAAAAGTTTGACTTTAATGAACTTACAACTGATTCTATTGACTGATTAAGATGTATTAGGTTATATTAAGACTGGATTAAGCTATTATAACAACTTATGAACAAGAAATCATAAGCATAGATTCTGAAAATCAAACAGTTAGCTCTCTAAGTGTGATCAAAAATAATTTTGACTTTTCACAAAACAAAGACTAAATTTTGTTGCATGTTTGAGTTGTTATATCCTACTGAGACTAGAACCAAATGAGAACAACAGTTATATCAACCTATAACACAGTGTTATAAGCAAAACCAAACACCCCTTTTAGAGACTGTTAAGAAGCTAAACTGAGCAAACTGATGAACTAGCATGTGATTATGATCAAACTGAGTTAAAATGACTTAAATACTACTTAGTAAATCAGATTAGAACTACTTGAGGTTACAAACATAGATTATACCATATGGCTTGAAATTGACTTACAAAAGATCTGTTAGCCACAGTGGCTTGCAAATAGTGAACCCAAGAACTAGTAACCTATCACAACCAACCCATTGAACTCAAAACAAACCCATTTCCATGTCTGCATCACCTATGCCCATGTCTGCATCAATTTTGCTTCCCTGTTGACTTTTGTTGACTTTCAACACTTTGTATTTGAAACTGAACTCCAGGCTTACAGAAGCTATATTAAGCTTGAATAAGCTGGTCTAAACTAAGAAATAAGCTTATTGAAGCTTGGTTAATGCAGTTTGATATTTAAATATGAAACAGTGAACCATGAAACTTAGAACTTAACATAAACTTGAATTCACACTTAAAAACTTAGTACAATGATTTTTCAACTTAAGATTTATGTGTTCAAACTGGAAATTACAACTTTTAAGCTAAGTTAAAACATTGGTATTAAAAACGAATTACATGAAAACTAAAAATTAACTACTTGCTTCTCTGTTGACTCTTCCTCCTCTTTTATGCTTCAAATATCATCCATGTGGCCTCTTGATCAAATCCCACCTCCCATTTTGGCCAATGGGAGAACTTTGAGTGTGTTGGCCATTTTTTTCATTTTGGCGGGAAGTACCTATTTTGACTTGTAGGGCACTGTTTAATCAACTAGGGGGGGTGGCATTTATTGTGGGGGGTTGAGTGGGGAGGTGATGATGATGGGGGTGGAAAAGGTGATGGGATGGAGCAGGAGGATTTGCAGGCAGTGGGTGAGGAAGAAGCATGAGGTGGAGGGAAAGAGCAGTCAAACTGCTTGTTTGACCAAGGGGTCAAAAATGGCTAATGACTGGGAGTCCAAAAAGGGGGGGTCACTGGTTTTGACAGGGGGCCAATATGGGTTTTGACAAGGCTAGTTATTAGCTTAATATGACAAGGACTATAGTTGCAAATCTGAAATCTTGAAGGACCATTCCTGCCATTTTTCCAAAGTTACCATAAGGACTAAAACTGACAACCTTTAATAGTACAAGGACTAGATTTGACAATTTCAAATTTTCCAAGGACTAATTTTGCCAAATTCCAAAGTTCAGGGACCTAAGTTGTAAATTTGTAATTTTAAGTTTCAAGGACTGATTTTGACAACTTAGGAATCCCTAGGGACTCAAAATGATATTTTTCTTTATTTAGATTTTACCAGGGACTGTTTTTGACAAATTTTTCAAACTTGGGGGACTAAAACTGCCAATTATGCAAACTTGATACGTTTTTCACCAGATTTTGATATTTTTGCATTTAAAACACATAAAACACTTATTTGTGATATTTTTATCATTTTGATGCGTTTCTGAGTGTTTTCAGATGTTTTTGCAGTCTAATTTGTACAAAAATGATGAGTATTTACACACTCATCATCTCTTCCAACAAAATTACCGCATGATTACGATGTGTATCTACAGAAGTTGGTTGCTGCATGGAAACGCGGTAGGACAGAAAAAAAGTATTTACCGATTGTGCATAGGGTTCAGACCAGTAGTCTTCTAACAGAAATCAGCCTCAAGGATTGTGTTATTCAAGAGTTGAATTCTCGGGTTTTCAAACTCGAGGCTATTATTCTGGTTATTTACGAGTCAAAGTAAAATAATAAGTATAAGTTTATTTATATTCAAATTATTATTTAGGATAATATCTTTTATTGCTTCGTAGGTCCTTGCATGTGAAAGAACATGTGGATTTCGGGTAATACATTCATCCGTATAGTACCTTTATCTCTTAAACAAACAGTTGGTTTTACAATGAACTTTATTTTGTGCACAGGAAAAGTTAGACTTTACTGCATCCTTTTCCCATATGAGCTATGAATTTCGAGTCCAACTAAATCGTGAATTCTACGAATTGGTTGACTCTCTTATTTCTAGCAGTCGTTCAGACCCGGTAGATGTCGATGATGAGGATGATGTTGTTATGGTAATGTGCTTTCCAAACTACACTTATGCCATAATATAGTATACAGTGTATTTAAAAACATCACCTCTTACTCAGGAGTATCTTTTGGAAGAGGAATTAAGGTTGAGGAAAGAAGAGGAAGAAAGGTGGAGGATGGAAGAACAAAAGACGAAGGAAAAGGAATTTCTAAAGGCGTTGATAGATGAGAAGAATCGCAGGTTGGAAAAGGCAAAGTTGTTGAAGATTGAGAAGGATAAGAAAAAAATGTCTTTAGCTTTCTATAATTCAGATCACTGGAAAAAAGCCAAGGCAGACATAACACCTGACAAGAGGAGTAAAAAAGATGGTGCGGAGTCGTCGTATTACTGGTCAAAAAGATTTGTGGCATCTCAAAAAAATCGAACACCTCCCTATGGATGTCGGAATCTAGATATGACCGCAGAGTTAAAAAATGTTAAACCTTGGGTTGAGGTATGAAAAACAACTTTCACATTCTTTGTTTTAACTGTTTTGAATATACGTGTTAGAAAAATAATTGCTAAGATAGCAACATTGTGTCTGTAGGTTCTTTATCGAAGGAACAAGTCTATCTACACAGTAGTTCTTACTGATGAGTACGACGAATTTCTTGGAAAGCAGGGGCCCCTTTGATGTATGTTTCCTTGGTCCAAAGAAGTTCGTGTTGATTGGAGGTTTTGGGAATCCTTAGTGTGTTTAGACCCTCCTAAGAAAGGTTGGCTTATGGACGAGGTAACAGTGATGTATATCTTTCACCTAGCTTGTTTTGCATTTTTTATTGTGGCTTTAATACCCGAATGAAATTTGTTTTGGTCTGGTATTTACAGCACATAGAGTTGTGGGTAGAATACATGTTGCATTTCAGACCCGATGACGCTGATTGGGCTATGGTTACTGCATACTTTGTTCAGTTGCTCTTACAAGACTCCATACCTATTTGGTATGTTAACGGGGAAAAGTACAAAATCCCATGGGCTGATGTTGAACAGGTAATACTTGTGTTCATTCCTTTACACATATATTGATATGTGTTTTGTTAACCCTACCTTTATACATATACCGCAGGTTAATATGCCTATCAATGAAAAGGAAAAACATTGGTTCTGGCTCGATTTCATATCAGGACAGGGGTTGTAACATTTTATGACAGTGGCGATAAGCATGATCCTGAGTGGCATCCTTGGTATTTGGAGATGCGGGCATGTTTACAGGTACCATTGCTTTGAGTTCTTAATTGATAAATGTTTGGCAATAGAACAAAATTAACAAACTAGTTAATAGAACAACATTTTTATAACTAGTAGTTAGAAACAAACAAGTTATTGCCTAAGTTGCCTATCAGTGTCATAGTTGCCCAAATAAAATAAATTATGAAACATACAATTTCAAGTGTATATGAACCTGCCCTTGTACTTGTTCATTAATTTTTTGGTCATTTTAAGCACAAGTAAACTCTTTAAGCTCCAAGTTAAGTATTAGAGCATTTAATACAAGTACAAGTTGTCTTAACTTCATATCTTATGGGTTGGTTTCTAGATATGAATGCTCTAATTACTTATACTCTTCCTGTCCATACTACTCTAAACACACACTTACAGTTTCTAAGTTGCCCAGAAAAAACTTCAAAGTTGCCCAACAAAATTTCCAAGTTGCCCAATAAACACCAAAGTTACCCTTAAAATTTTCAAAATGTCTGTCAACATTTCAATCGAAGTTCAAATGGATATAGTTAATAGGCTTTCAGTGAAGGAGGTAGCTCAATGCCAAACTGTGTGCAAGGCTTGGAAGTCTTGCATAGACAACATGCATTTCACTATTCGTTATGGTGTTCGGATGACTCCACCAGTTTCCTACATTTTGCTGTACAAGCGGAGGTTTAAAGGTTACGTGGGTTTGGTAGATCAAAATTTCCTCAAACATAAGTTTTTCTGACCTCAACCCACTTGGTTGGTCCCATGGAGTATGGGGTTTTACATATGGACCAATTGTGAAACATACCATGGCGTTTGTTTGGAACCCATCCATCAAACAATCAATCGGCACATTTGTCCCGTATGTGAACATATCACAGGAGTATGAAAAACGTTTTTTGGCTTTTGGGATTCGTCCCGAGAACTTTGATCTGACATTCCTTAAAATTTCATACCCCTTCCATCCCCAACAGCCATGCACTGTCTTAATTTTCACCTTTTCCTCAAAACAATGGAGGGTGTTAGATCATCAATGCTTGCTTTCTAACACAATAAGAATCAAAAATGCAAGTCAAGCAAATGTTGGGGGTCATATCTATTGGTGTGGGTATGAACGGTTCTATGCTAATGATGGTAGCACCTTCAAGAGCTACATGATTGTTTCTTTTGACTTGCTCAACCACCGTTTCCATGTCCTAGACATTTCTGACCGGTTAATAGGAAAACTTCCTTTACCGTTCTATGTGTCTAGCCTAAGAGACAAACTGGTGGTTTCTGGAAACATTCATGGGGATGTCAGTTCTGTTTTCTGTATCTGGGTTTTAACTATTGTTGGTGGACCGATAGCATCTTCTACACAGCTACTTAGTATGACCACTCCAGTAGCACTCAAATTAATTGGTTTTGATGTTAACAACGACCCTGTCCTTGAACTTGAAAACCATGACGGATTTGATGCAACCATTGTAGTCTATAAGCTTGCTACTGGGAACTTCCAGAACCTGGGTATTGAGGGAGATGGTGGCTCCTTTTTGTTCAACCCGTTCTGTGAATCACTTATTTTGCAGACTCATCCAGATACAATGGCTTATTAGGATGTCTGGTTTCATTGGAGTGTGGTGTAGTTTATGTTAACAGTGTTTGCTGTAGTTTAGGTTTTCAGTGTGTTATATGTAAACAGTTAAGTTGGTATGTGATCAGTTAAGTTGGTATGTAAAATAACCAAACATGTTTCGATGTATATACAGGCTGGACTACCAATCGTTCTAGAGGAAGCCAGTGTCTTCCAGAATAAAGGTATAAATCCGACAACATATGCAATTACCTTCAAGAATGCGCACAACGTTCCAGATCAGGGGGTTGTTTGGTGATTGTGGTATCTGGGTATGCATATTCTTATACTGATTGACACATGGGATGGCATTGGCTGTCGATAATCCTATACAGGCTGCCCTTGCATATCGTGAGCATATGGCTAATTTTTTTTCAAACACAGAGTATGTATTTGGTAGTCATCTTGTAGTCATATTTGGTTGTAATTCTAACATTTTGTATTAAGGGAGCAAGTTTGTATTACGGTATGAAGTTTGTATTAGACAAGTAGATAAACTGATGTATTAACTACTTTAATTAATGTGATCCCTTATATGGGATGTATTTATTTTGCAAATATGGTTGTCATTAAAAGTGTTCGCATGGTTGCACTTTGTTTGTATCGTACATATATAAAGAATTTAGTAGAAGGAATGCTTCACATTTTGCCAGATAAGTGCCCTTTTCATGGTGGCCTTTTATTACGACTTATTAATGTTCTTGTTAACTTATCTTTAAATAATGACATATTCATCAGACAACAACTACTGCCAATGTTGCTGTATCCACTACCATTTCAGAAGAAACCACTGCCGCAAAGTTAAAGAATTTAGTCGCAGGAATGATTCTCATTTTGCAAGATAAGTCTCCTTTTCATGGTGGCCTATTTATTACGACTTATTAATTTTCTTGTTAACTTATTTTTAAATGACATATTCATCAGTGCTTTGATACATTAGCCGTGCTATCCAACAATACTTCTAGCCGTGGTTTTAAGAATGCTTGTAGCCGTGGTTTCATCCTTCTAGCCGTGGTTTCATCCTTATAGCCATGGTTTCATCCTTCTGAACTAGCAGTGGTTTCAAGAATGCTTCTAGCCGTGGTTTCATCCTTCTAGACGTGGTTTCTTTTTCTCTAGCAGTGGTTCCATATCCACTGCTAGTTCAGAAGAAACCACTGCTAGTTCAGAACAAACCACTGCTGCAACTAGTTCAGGATGAGAATGCAGATGCGAAGACCAAAAACAAAAACCAAACAACTCAAAGAGTGTGAGAAGAGAAATATTTCAATATGAGAATGAAGATGCGAACAAACAAAAAGGTTAGGCCTACAAATTTAACAACCCATTTTATTCAATGCAATATCTTACAATCGATTTTCATGGGTCACACACAAGCACTACAACAATACTTATAATAAGATCACTGACACACACAACTGAAAAAACAACCAACAACAGAGAACACACTTAGCAGAAACACACTTAGAGATCCATCAAGCCCCTGAGTTTTTGGATAAAGAGGTCATGGTTCCGAGCATTCAGCTCCTGTTCTCGTGCAAGGATACGTATCTGCATGATCTTTTGATCATCTTTACCTTGAAGCCCCCTCAAATATTCTGCTGTTTTTTTAGCATGCGTGTTTCCAACACTCTCCAATTCTTGAATGAAGCTAAGCCTTTCTTCAGTGATTTGAAGCAATCTTCCCGCAAACGCATTCATTCATTGTGCCATACCAATATCTTCGCCAGATGCTTGGTAGCAATAGAACACTAACATATCAGGCCAGTTGTTAGAATTTGCATCGGCTCTAAGCTTATCACACCTAGGATATCTAGACATTTCCTTATCTCACTTCTTTATCACAAATAAAAAAATAAAGTGGTTCACTAACAAGGTGGGTTAGCTGTCTTAAATAGGCAACCAACAAATAAAAACAAAAGGCATATACATACATTACTGTTTATTGGATTTGTTTTTTGATTTAATTTATCCATGCTAAAATTACAGCTTTTATTATTATTTCTATTCATTGCACATGCATGTTTCTCAAAAATAAACACAAACTTTCTTAAACACATAATAAAGTTTTTATTGAATAACACCAAAAAAAATCCCTGTAAGCATAGGCTCCTTTTTCACATGCCTATTCCACATATCCAATCTCTGTCCTCATAATTCAGTCCCTCACATGATGCACAACTACTCCCATATTATTGAATAACACCAAAAAAAATTACAGCCTTTCAACTGCTTTAAAGCCCAGCCACATATTGGCACTAAATTTGTTTTTTTCACTTACACATGCTCACAAGATTTACTATTTTTGAACACACATCCAAAACAGGACAAATGCTTGCTGGTTTTGCATACGACTTTTCTCTTCTCACACCGTGCACACCTATCAAAGGCTAGCACACCAACTATTTATACACTTACTTGAACCAATGACATAGGCATAGGCAGTGTTGTTTAACTTCAACCAATGACACACTAAAAACAGCAGAAACCAAAATTATTGACCATGCCCTTTCACACTTCACAATCCTTTGCATTGATTAACCTTTCACAATTATTGACCATGCCCTTTCACATAAAACATAAAGAAACATTCATACACAAAGACAATGTTTTATTCATAACAAAATTCAAATACTTGGTTGAAGAAAATACATTAAAATGCAAGAAACTTAAAATTGATGCAGCATTGCTAGCAATATAGTCACTAGCACCAATCACCAGAGCAACCAGCACTAACCATTTAGATCCATCAAACCTACATGACGTTGCTTTTTAGCCCTCCCTTCATGAGCTAAATCCAAAACCGCAACCAGCGCACCTAAGATATCTCGGTCTCTCTGCTGCGTCTCCAACATGCACTCAACTGCATCAGGAGCAACATCATCAAATGGACTAAAAGACTGGCCTTCTTGAATTAGTTAATCTTTTCTCTCAATGTTAGCCTCAAGATCAGCACATTTATGCGAAATGTACATGACCATACTCTCATTCTCTCTCCATTCTTGCACAAACAGATACTTAAAGCAATGCTGGAGCTTATTAGAACTACATCACTCCTTTAAATGGTCAATGTTTGGTGTTGCACCCATTCGTGGTTAGATGTGAGATGAATGCAAAATGCCTAACCAAAATCATCCTTATATAGGCAACAAAAACAGACAGGGTGTAAAACAATTACTTCTAACACCTATCAAAGTGTAACTCAAAACCCGAAAATCGCAAAATTCTTAGATATTTTGATATTTTCATGGCTGACCTCAAAACTTTAGAACATGAGATAGAATATCATTCTGAAATCAAGGTTCAACACTTTCAATCGCCTCTGGCGCGAGAACAAAGAGACATTTTTCAGAAAAATCGTTTACCAAATGTTAAAAATTTGAAAAGTTGTGCATTGTCTTAGGAACGGGACTTTCATAAGGAACTTGGAGTCATGAAGGTCGTTTTCAAGAAAACTGAAACATCTATTTCTAATACTAAACGTAAAAAGAAAATGTTGAGAAAAGATGTTGATCGACTCTTGAAAGATGTTATTTGTGCTGATATCCATAATGTTGTGTTATTCAATTCTTTGCCACATGCATCTGATTATATCTCTGCTGATAATGTTGACTCTGTGGTAACTATTGAGAATACTGATAATGTGCTTCAGATCGAGTCTTTAAAAGCTGAAAATGAACGATTACTTAACGAACTTTACAATGCAAAACGTCGTCTTAATTGGTGTGAAAAAGATATTCACAATCAACAACTTGGTTTTCAAAACAAAATCGCTCAGTTGCGTGCAAAATCTTCTGATCCTAAACTTGAGCAACTGGATGATCAAAACGTGTCTTTGAAAAGTCAAATCTCAAAATATGAACAAGAACTTGTAAAAGTTAAACAGGAATATGGTGTCATATTTGATTTACTCAATAAGACTCGTCATGAAGCATCAAACGAACTTGATCACTATCTTGCTCACACTAGAGAAGTCATGAATTTTGCTGGTAATATTCGTTCTGAAAATCAAGATTTGATTCACACTATCTCTAAGTTAAGAGAAATGTTAGGAAAGTATGAACTACTTCCGCCTACCATCATTAAGAGATTAGCACCAGTAACACGTAGTAATAGTGAACCTATAATACCTACTGCCAAATCACAAGTTGCTAACGTGCTTCCTTCTACTGAAACAGGAATAGTTGCGTCTTTTCCAAACGTCCGCACTTCACAGCCTAGGAGCACTCAATCGAAGAATAGGAAGTTGCGACCTAAGAAAAGATCAATAAGGAATGCTAAAGTAGAAGAACACCCTAGGACTATGAATAAGACTCACGTTGCTTCCACTATAGATATTGCGTCTGGAAAATGTAATAGAAATAGTGACGTAACGAATGCTAAAGCTTTAAGTACTTTTGATATTCAGTCTGATGCACCTTGTGTTATTTGTCGTAAAAGTATGAATTCTGATTGTCATGACAAATGTGTTGCTAAAGCTATAATCTCTCGTTTACGGAATCCTAAGAATTGGAATACCTCTAGGCCCAATAATCATTCTAAGTCTGTGCTTGGTAGACCTCCTTCTTTAGATTCTAAGGCAAGCATTGCTGTCCCTGTAGCTCCAGTTTCACCTCCTAAGAATGTTGTACCACCTAGTGCATTCACTAAGACTAAAGCAAATAGTAGTTATAGATGGCAGAAATGGATATATAACACACTCAGATTTAAATGGATGCCTAAAGTTATTAATGTGTGTATGTCTACTATAACTGCTTCGGAACCCTCTTGTTAGGAATTAGAAAATTCCATAGTGAAGAGTCGGTCACCCCAAGTATTATCTAGCATAAGTTAGCTCGTAGATTTGTCGTTAGTTACGTTATTTAGCAGTTTATTAGTTAGTTTGTAGCGTAGTTTAGTTTAGAGCAACACCGTGGAGGAAGGACGGGTCTTTACCCACTGTATGCCTGATCCACAGTCCGTCAGGAGGACGTATTTGTTGTAAGTATAAATACCCCTTCCATCCATGGAAGGGGTGGTGCTTCTCATTCAATCTAATATTCCCTTTGTGTAAACCTCTAGCAAGAACACCATCTCTCTCTACTAACTCTCTAACTATGGCAAACATGTATTTTGATCATCCAAGACCACCCGAATCATCAACACAATAAAAATAACGATCCTACAATTGGTATCAAGAACCATGGTTGTTGTGTTGTGTTGATTTATGGTTGTTTCGTACCATGGTTTTTTTTGTGTTGTGCGGTTCGTACCAAGTTAACGTGTTATTGATTTATTGTGGTGTTCACTGTTACTGGTTTGGTATATATATGTTTGGTCAAAATATGTCATGTCCAATCAATAGTCATAACTGCTTTTGGTCATCTTTGTCCAAATAATAAATATTGTAATCTAAATGATTGTTATTCTATGGTCAAACTGCTGTTGGAAGTGTTGATAGAATCTTGTTTTATGTGGTCATTTTCGTATAGTTAAAAAAAATGGTCAAGTTTTAGAGGTCAAAACAGATACAGTTTTCTTGTTTTTTGGGTCATTCATCATAGCAACTTGTTTTTCTGAGTCATTCATCATAGCGACTTGTGCAGCAAAGTTTATGGCGACTTGAGTTGTCTCTGGCCAGATTCAATGTATCAAGTAGCGACTTGTACTATAAAGGTAGCGACTTGTTTTGACAAGTCGTAGTCGAAGCGACTTGGATAAAAGAATTTGCTAGCGACTTGGATACAAGTAGCGACTTGACTCAATCTATGCTTTAGCGACTTGTGGATTATTTGACTATTGAGTCAAATAAAGTCAATGGCGACTTAGACATATCTATTTGACTTTCGATGGCGACTTGTTGACTCTCTCATGAAAAGACCAGGTAGCGACTTGTATCAAAAGGTCTAGAGACTTGTAATGCATGACACTAAGGTAGCAACTTGACTGACAGAAATGAAGAATGAGAAGACATGACCACAAGACCTCAACCACATCACTAAAATACCATAAACCAAATAACACTCGACTTCTGTTTTTAACAACCATCATCAGTCCGTGTACGAGCAGATGTAAACGAGCAGAAGAAAGTCAAAACATCTCAACACAATCAAAACCATAAACCAATCCTACTCTAGACTCATCAATTACTCAAAGTCTAAATCTGATCTCAGAAAAGTCCAATCTTTTAATCTTGTGAAGATACTTTTGTTGAAATTATGACCTCATAGATCAGACTTAATCCAATACTTTAGAATAATTTTCGAATGTGAAGAAAGAACAAAACCATTATGGGTTTCATACTAGCTTCTTGCTCGGTTAAATGGATAAATATACGGATAATTGAAATCTCAGATTCCTCGTTAATTGATTAATGACCTATAAAGATCTTAACTTTCATCGAAGTATCATCATCGATTATTTAATCTTGGGAAGCATTCACTTTAGTTAATATTCGAACCTATTAAGAAAAGTTTGAGAAATAATGGTGTCTCAAATCTTGTCTTTCGTTCGTTTCTATTACAAGAAAAATAATCGAGATTGACTATACTTACCACTCACCATCCCTGTGGATCTGAAGATGGACCTCTAGCCATCTTTGTGGCGAGGTCATGACTGTAAATGTACATCCGTTTCATGATCTGTGTTGTGAGATAACTGATTATCGAAGTTTGTTTGTTAAAGGACGGGGTGATGATGTGATTCCTTTAGGCCTTTGATCTATTATATGTATTTGAAAGAGGTTGTTAATTCGTTTAAGAGATGGGGGCATAAGTCTAGTGTGAGATTTGTTAGGGTTAAGAGATATGTGTGCTCTCTTAAATATCCTCGTGTATTAGGGTATGGTGGAACTTAAACCGGTTGTGTACATGGGCCAAGGAGTATCAACGGGCTGCAATGGTTTTCATGGGCCGAATGTTTTGATACTCTTTATCTCTTGGGCCGAATGTCAATCTCATGGGCCAAGGACTGTTTTTCAGTTTGGTGGATCAGTTTAGTAACTTGGAATTATTACTTGATGGACCATGTAATTGACTGAATATGGGCCTCGTTCATTTGTATTGACGTGTGATATTCGATTTTGACTTGTAAGGTTTTATATTAAGTATTGGTCCGTGAGTAGTGATGTATTTGGACTAGATAACATTTTCACAAGGACTCAAGTTAATCGGATATTAGATGTTATGCTTGAAGTTGTAACAATGGATCGAGGTTAATTTTTGTAATTGAATCGGGTACGTTGAATGGACTTGCACATTTGAATGAATTGAACCAGCATTAATGGATTTTTTGATCGGATGATTATTAATGACAATGAGATTTGACGATGAGAGTTGTGATGACGAGATTGATGATAAGATTTGGTATGATGATGAGATTTGATGGGTTGTGAGGTTTGGTACTTTGGTGTATGCATTTTCACGGAAAATATTATGCCTCGAATTGAGTTAATGGTTGAACAAAGTGGACTTCGGGGTTGTTTGTTCGGTATTTCTTATTTGGATTTGAAGTGGCGTTTTCCGGGCGCGTTTACTTATTTTCGTCTTCTTTCTTTCCACCCTTCAGCGAAGATGACTTGTTTGGGCGTTTATAGAGGGTGATAAAGACTTGGCTATTTAGTTACGTTTGTGATTCTTTCTCGCTTAACCCACAACGTAGCTATCACTTCGGAGGTTTTGTACATTGGGTACACCGTTTCTTCTTCACAAGGATTAGTACAAGTTTAAGTAACAAATCAGGGGATTTTCACTTCATGATCAAGTCTGGCATATCGGGTTTACTTCTCTATGTGGTCACTACAATAGCCGACATAATGCGTGAATGATGTGTTTACCAAAGTGTTGATGATGGTGTTGATGTTGGATTTTGAACCGTTGATGAACCGCTGCATGTTCCCCTAAAACAGATACTCACTGAAACCAATGTTGTCAGAACACGTTCAAACTGACATTCTTTACGGTTTTGTCTTGATTTTGTAAAATCCCGCGAAAGTATCTATTTCTCGGTTTAAATCATAGACTTTTAAAATCCCGTGACAATGGAAACATCCTTGTAAAGTGCATCTCCGGGTCTATCTTACGGTTTAATCTTGGTTTTGTAAAATCCCGCGAAATAATCTATTTTTCGGTTTAAACCATAGAATTGTAAAATCCCGTAATGATGGAACCATCCTGGAGAAAAGGAAAGTGTATTTCGAGATCTTATCTGATGCTGGTGCTACATTTTCTGTTTTGAAGAAGGGATAAAAGGGTGTACTTCATGAATTGGGTGTGTGTTTGGGTTGTCTTCATGGCAGTCTGGTTATTACAAGGTTTTACGAGGTTACATGCTTTTTACCATGGTCGGGATGAAACTATTATCAAAGTTCATTCAAATGTCAAAGAAGGCTAGATTTGAGCAGTTCAGAAGATGTGACAACGGCGTTAATTCACTATTATTTATTTGAGGTTGAAGTGAATTATCACGGGCGAGTGTACTTAGTATCTGAAGGTATCGGGGATGGATGGATGAAGATTCTTCATGATCCTTGTTCGTGCTTATTATCAAAACGAAGACTTGGAAATCTAGTTATTGTTGGGTGTCTTTTACCTTTTCTTCTACCACTTGGGGGAATTGGGCTCATACCACCACAAAATAACTATCACTTAAAGGAGTTATGTTGTAGTGCTCAGTGTCACATTCAATTGTGGATTTTCAAGAGGTGATGTACGTCTTATACTTGATGGTTGGGTGGTTGAAGAGTATAGAGTACTTAGAGATTCAAATGGGCATGAATTCTCGACACCGCTCTTTGTTACACATGTGCAAGTTTAAGTCACGAGTTCGGGGTAGTTTACTTCAGGGTCAAATTCATCATATTGGGTTATCTCCATCAGTTGTCACAACAAAGAGCCTACAGTATGATAATGGGGATGATTACATGTTTTGCTAAAAGAGCAGAAAAGAGAGAGATTATGACGTATGAACACAACAGTTCATGCCTCGTTCTCTAAAGAAAAGAAAAGTGTACGTTTCGGTGCGCTTTATCTTTGAAAGAAGAGAAATCTTCTTATGACGTCTGTTCACATCAGTTCAGGCCTCGTACTCCAAAGAAAAGAAATATGTACGTTTCAGTGCGCATTATCTTCCAAAGAAGATAAATCTTCTTATGATGTTTGAACACAGCAGTTCAAGCCTCGTTCTCCAAAGAAAAGAAATGTGTACGTTTCAGTGCGCATTATCTTTTGAAGAAGAGAAATCCTCTTATTATGACCATTCTCATCAACATGCTTCATAGTTTTTCCATGCGCTTCAGTCATCAAGTGAACCGGGCTACCACTGATTGTTTTCTCATTCCACTTGCTCGATTATAATGAAGATGGCGACATCATGTGCTGATTTTGCAGGAGAGAAGTGTGAATAGAACATTCGGATGATTTTCACTTATTTAGTCAAGAATGGCATCTCCGTATGCAATTCTTGAGGGGGAGAAGAAGTGTGAATTTTTTGCATTGTTGATTGATATTTGAGAATATAAATGGTCATACGGCTCTAAACTCATGTAAGAACCGAGCCTCTTCTTATCGGGTCATCTGGAGTTTTTCTCTTCTAAGAGCCATTGGTTGACATCTTCACTCGGATTGATGAGTTTATCGACAAAGTGCTTCCGGTTAATGCCTCACGTATACATCAACATGATGATTCCGAACAATCACTCTGTTCTTGTTTGATGTGATTGGTAGTTTGGTGTTACCATCTTGTGTGTTCGTTGCGGCCTGATTGCTGATTTCCTTGATGAACATCTTTCTGTTCTTGTTTGATTGGGAGGGATTTTAGTTAAGGGGATTTACAAGATGTAAGTTGATTGGGATGCTTTTTGGTGATGTTCTTGTTTTTGGTGAGTTGAATATGTTAACTATCTATTCCCCAACTGCACAATCTTGAAGAAGGTCGAGTCTTCAGTCGGTTCTACATTCTCTGCTACATGTTAGAAGACTAAAGACAAGTTGCATTTGATTATCTAAAGACTTCTTCTTAATCTGGGAATTTATCAAACAGATTGTCGGTTTAGGGGCGAGCACTAATTGGGGGAGAGTGATATGTCGAATTTAATCCCCAATAAGACTTGCTCACGTATTTCTTCAGCAAGTTGATTCTCACAGATACATCTGAGTCCAAGTGTTCTTCTCATAAAGATTTCAAGTATTTGGGCTGATAAGATGTTGCTGATTCTGAAGTGTCAAAACCAGCAAGGGGGAAGGAGACTCACATCTAAACACAAAGCGCGAGTAAACTTGATGAGCTTAATACTTCTAAGTAATTGAAGATATCCCGGGAAGACAAATGTTATTACCGCAGAGAAACTCAAGGTTTGACTCATGGCGGGTAAACTTGATGAACTTAACTCTTCTAAGTGATTGAAGATATCCCGGGAAAACAAATGTCATGACCGCAGAGAAACTCAAGGTTTTACTCATCAAAGCGTTTTGTGTTTTTATTCCAACGTCGTGGGGGAAGTGATGTAAATGAAAGTTTCTGAAGATAAAAGAGGTACTCTGGTGTGAGATGATCTCGATGTTATCGCAATCATCAGGGAAGAAAAATGTGAACATGGGAAGGTGTTTTCATTCCCTTCATGATGTGTATTCGGGAGAGCTCTTGGATATTGGTGTACTTCGGGTTCTTGAGCTTCATACACGATCATCAGGGAAGAAAAATGTGAACATGGGGAGGTGTTTTCATTCCCCTCATGATGTGTATTTGGGAGAGTTCTTGAGCATTATACAAAGAGGCTGACTGCATCAATTCAACTACTTAGGGGAATTGTTCTCTAGACACCTTTTGGAATGGATCGCTTCAGAATTGAGTGAAAAAGAAATTTGAGAAGATTATTTATTCGTGAGATGATACGTTGCTGTTGTTCGTCTTGATGATATAACCCCGAATGGAGAACCTCGATTATCGTTCTTAAAATGGAGCAGCGGGATAAATGATAATGGTGTGCTTCTTTGTGCACCTGGCTAATGGAAGCTTGAAAGAAAGCTTTGAATCTGCTCGGCTAAAGGATTTTCGGTTTGGGGGAAGCTACCAAAGTCTCACTTTCAAGTGGCTCAATTTCTCTCTTCGATTCAAGAGTCTTGGAAGCTTTGGTGGTGAATGTTTAAGAGATGATGACTTCTATCTTCTACAACGGGGCTGTTCGATATCCTTATCTCGGTACTCGTATCATCATCTTCTTTAACTATATCATCTATTCTATCCTTTTATATATTTATCAAAAAAAAAAATTGAAAAGAAAAAACACAAAAGAAAATAGAAAAATATAAAACCTTCAAAAACTCATAAAAATCAGAAAATTTAAAAATACCAAAAATATGTTTTCTAAAGACATGTCTTCTAGTATCGATAACATCTACGGTCATAGAAATGTTATTCAATAATGGCACGGGACCATAGATGAAGTTCGAGCAGAAGGTGTAAATATTCTTTTTCCAAAACATGTCACAAACTATGGCATACAGTTACTTCAGACTGTAACCCGTGCTTAAAACCATGGCTTGCTATTATTTCAGATAGCAACCCATTTTTTTAAAGAAGGAAAGTGCTACGCTTAAACTATTTTCAAAATATTTCGTGCATTTATCCTAAAAACAAAACAAGGAAAGTATGTCGAAAGACTGCTGTTCCTACACAAATGTTTTTCCGTCTAAAATTCTTCAGAAAAAAATTTGGTGTTTTCAATAATGGTGGTAAATGAGTTGCTTTAAAAACAATCAGATTCAGAGTTTTTGTAAAATTGAAAACTCAATAAATGACTTCAGCGCATTTAAACTTTTCATAAAATGAGTCATGGATTGAGGGGGATAATGTTTTTCAAATCTACATCATCTAACGGGCTTTCTTAATTACCCTAATATGCTTAATTAAAAATGATGTTAACCTATGTTGAAGGACTAGGTGCCTAGGATATGATTGCTAGGATTAGATGATTAGAGTTTGATGAACACATTATTCCCATACATTTATATGATCTGATTGATATGTTGCATTGACTTTTATTAGTCGATTGTTGTTTGGGTGATGTCGACCACCATATATTTGTATGTGTGTTCACTAACGTATGCAGGTATATTGGTATAAAAGAATGTTCCCGATCCGGATCCCACAATTGAAGATGATTGGATGCCGAAAGGAAAGGGTAACAATATCTTGGGTTGACAAATGAAGAAACGGAGCTTAATTGGACTTCTATGGAGAGTTGGCATAAATGCAACATAAGATGCCGAAAGGAAAGGGTAACAATATCTTGGGTTGACAAATGAAGAAACGGAGCTTAATTGGACATCTATGGAGAGTTGGCATAAATGCAACATAAGAGGTCTCACTGCATCAGCAGATGGTTTTCTTTTAAGTGATTAAAGAAACAGAGCTTAATTTGACCTCAGTTGGCATTCAAAATGCAACGTAAGAAGAAGTCTCACTGCATCAGCAGATGGTTATTCTTCCAAACCCTACAACAACAACAACGGAAGCTTCTCAACCACTAACGAATCTTTGTGCAGGATACCATTTCTAAACAATTTTGAAAAAAAATATTGATTAAATTGTTTTGAAAATGGAAAATATTGTTTTGAAAATTAATTGGACTTAATTTTGAAAATCACCGGACTTCTATTTATCAAAATTTAAGTCACTCAATTATCGACTTCGGTCATCGATTGAGGGGGAGAGTGATTTAATTTAAAATATTTTCAAACAATATATCCTCAAAAGAGTCCGTTTTGTACAATAATTAAGTGGTGATCTAAAGATTTAATGTTATGTCATGGTATAATTTTCTTTAGAATCAAGATCTTTCAAAATGAAATTTTTTCTGTTCTTGTTTGATTGTGAAATTGTTTTATTTTACCTAAAAGATCTCTTAAAACAATCATACCTGACACTAACAATCTTTAATGTCTTAAAATGGTCCTTATCTGTCATTTTTCAAAGTTAAATCTTGCCACGTCTTTCACCAAAATTTTCTAAATTATTTAAATCTTTTGGGATCACTAATCTCAAATGGTTTGAAATATTTGATCGGGTGAGAGATCGTGATTTAAATCTCAAATCTGTTTTAATGGAATTGGTTTTAGTCCTTCAAAGGCACTCCTGCCTCCATGTGCCAAACGATTTCAAATACACAATGTACATGTTGAGGAGGAGGATTTATCCAAAAACCATATGAGTATTTAAACAAGGCCACATTTTCTCCAATGTTTTCTAAACCTAATTAAATCACTTGGGATCCAAAATCTCAAAGGGTTTGATATTTTTAATCGGGGGAGAATTTGTGATTTAATAATGAAATTTGATAAAAGGTGATCATTTTTGATTTAATTGTGCAGGCTGCTCTCTCATATGTGCTAAACGCTTTCGAATCTCGAAGCACATATTGAGGGGGAGCATAACTATCGAGGTACAAAAGCTTTTTTTAAAAAGAGACTTATAAAGTACCTTGATTGAGTTTTCAAATGGTTTCTTAATGGCTTTTGTGATCGTGGATGTACTTCAAAAGAACTCTTGCCTCTATGTGATAAAATGATTTTAAATATCCTATGCACATATTGAGGGGGAGAATTTTACCATGAAAATCAAATGGCTTTTTTCATATGAAAATTGTGATCAAAGAAAATATTTCAAAGTCCTCTTGTCTCCTTGTGCTGAACAATTTCTAAATCATACGCACATGTTGAGGGGGAGGTTAGGTTACAATTTCTAAAATATTTCAAACTTTTAGGGTACAAAATGCTTTGATCTCGTATCACAAGTACCTTGATTGTTTTTCCAAATGATTTTTCAATTGGTTTCAAGGAAGACCGACCATTTTACTTTATGCATGGTGTTATAAGGATGGTTAGGTTAGGTATTCGTTCCCACGATCCCGCCAGAGCCAGAGGGATCTACCCAGGGACAATCCACTAGATAGTGTAGAGTCCTTAGGTATGATGAAAAAAAGGAGAAAAATGAGAATATGGGAAGAGTGCGGACTGAGACAGAGCTAGTACTGGAATAAACCTAACAAGGTTCTAGTTATGAAGTCTCGGTAAGCACTGAAGGGGTTGAAGAATGAAAAAGAACTGAATGTGAAAAAAGGTGAAAAGAAATAGCCCTCCATCAATTCAACCTTAGGGCAGAAACCGGGTTCAATACATATGCTACTGGTTGTTACTCAGGTAACACTGGTATTGAAGACAAGACGTCATGGACCCAGTGACGCACTGCACTACAACTTCCCAAACTACTCAAGTTCCTCTTAAAAGGACTTGTTTCATTCTCACGGTGAACCGACATTATCTATCGACTTTCTCCTAGAGATTGTTGATATTGAAGAAGGAGACCCTCTCCCTAGTCTCCGACACAGGAACCAAATGTGCACTAATTGAGTCTAGAGCCAAGAGATCATCCACAATATCTCATTAGGACACTAAATTAATGAAGACTTGCTGTTTCACACATTGTGGAAAGTAAGTAGATATTGAGAGTCCTACGCATTATCCTTGTGGTATTGCCAGAACATCCGAGTGATATGTAAAGTATTCACAATGAAGATGGAAATCCTTCTAGAGCCAACATCAAACAAGCTCTTGGTGGGTGACATGTGAGATCTTCTCGTAAGATCAAGCTTGTGACAACTGGATAGAAACGATGGGGAGATTCATTCTTGAATCAACCTTGGTCCAGGAATGGAATTGACGAATACTTTTGGAAAAACCGTTCGATGTGCAAACCTTCTTTTCTCTAGCAAGTCGAATGTGTATTCATTTCAAATTCAAAAAGTATCTCTGATTGAAAAATACTTTTAGAAAAACTGTTTGATGTGCGAATCTCTTCTTTTCGCTAGCACGTCGAATGTGTACTCATTCTCTAATACAAAAAGTATTTTGATTAAAAATTGATCTTTCTCGTAAAACCTTCGTCGTATTGCAAAACTCTTTCTTCAAGCAATACGCGATTGTTTTTCAAATCATTTTTCATCAATCAGTGAATCTCAATTTGCTGGTTCACTCACTCCGTGTTGTCTTCTTTGAGACGTTCCGGTTTGAGAACAGCTAGAACAGCTGCGAAACCCTGTCAAGGAGATTCTTAGGAATCCTACCTGATCACAGGCAGTACTTGTACTGATCAACGGGGAACCGTGGGCCGTGTACCTCAATTCAACGAAAGTGATCAAAGACACTTTCGTGCGCTTTATTGCTAACTGTCGTATGCAGGTACACCCAGACGATTGCAGCTGATCAGAATTGAGGAGTTAATCCAAAGCCGCATGTTCACAGCAACCACACTTAATTGAAGAAATCATGACTGGTGCATATCTACATAACCTGGTTCTGATATTTTTATACTATGCTTCTGCTACGCTGCTGAAAATATCATGAACCAGTAAGGCTTCCGCTACTCTGATGGAAAGATGTCATGATTCAAAAGTGTGAGCATGTCGGTCCAAAAGTCACAACTTCACATGATGGCATCACAATAAAGGGTGATCCAGAGATTTACTGTGGCTGATGATCTCAATGAAAGCTCGAAGATCATCAAAGATGTGGATCAGTTAAAGGCCTCTACTAAAAGTACAAATCAGTGCGGACTTTGAAGAATCACTGCTATTGCACAAAGATTGTTGAAATGAAGAATTGAAATCTACGAGCTCAAGAACAAAGACAAGAATAGAATGCTAGGATTCGAAATGAAAAACATGGGGTGACCTCCCTTAGGGGGAGATTGTTAGGAATTAGAAAATTCCATAGTGAAGAGTCGGTCACCCCAAGTATTATCTAGCATAAGTTAGCTCGTAGATTTGTCATTAGTTACGTTATTTAGCAGTTTATTAGTTAGTTTGTAGCGTAGTTTAGTTTAGAGCAACACCGTGGAGGAAGGACGGGTCTTTACCCACTGTATGCATGATCCACAGTCCGTCAGGAGGACGTATTGGTTGTAAGTATAAATACCCCTTCCATCCATGGAAGGGGTGGTGCTTCTCATTCAATCTAATATTCCCTTTTTGTAAACCTCTAGCAAGAACACCCTCTCTCTCTACTAACTCTCTAACTATGGCAAACATGTATTTTGATCATCCAAGACCACCCGAATCATCAACACAATAAAAATAACGATCCTACACCTCTAACATTTCGGGTTCCACATCTACTTCTATTCCATCTGTGTCGTCTGTGTGTAATGCAGGTGATACAGATCATTCTCTGGATTGTTGATAGCGGATGTTCCCGACACATGACAGGCAACCTTAAACTGTTATCAAACTTTATTGCAAAGTTCATTGGCACTGTCAGATTCGGGAATGATCACTTCGCAGATATCATGGGCTACGGAGACTATATCAATAGGAACATCGAAATTAGCAGGGTTTACTATGTGGAAGGCCTTGGTCACAATCTGTTTTCAGTAGGTCAGTTTTGTGATGGAGATTTGGAGGTTGCTTTCCGGGAGAAAACTTGTTTCATTCGTGATCTACAAGGAAATGACCTTATGTCTGGCTCGCGTAATTCTAGTCTTTACACTATCTCTATGCAAGACATGGTTGCTTCATCATCCATCTGCTTACTTTCAAAGGCAACATCAACAAAATCCTGGCTATGGCACCGTCGTCTCTCACATCTAAACTTTCAAACCATCACCAACCTTGCTCGACACAAACTAGTTGAAGGTCTCCCACAATTCCGGTATTCAAAAGATCACCCTTGCTCAGCCTGTGAACAAGGGAAAAGCACTCGTGCTCATTTTCCTTCAAAGGTGGAACACAGCTCTCAGCATGTGCTTCATCTTCTTCACATGGATTTGTGTGGCCCGATGCGCGTGCAAACGATCAATGGCAAACGCTACATCCTAGTAATTGTTGATGACTACTCACGATGGACTTGGGTCTACTTTCTTCGAAGCAAAGACCAAGCTCCGCAAATGATCATCACCTTTCTCACGAAAATTCAAGTTCAGCTCCGGAACACCGTCCGCCAAATAAGAACAGACAAAGGAACTGAATTTGTTAACCAAACCCTTCGTGCATTTTATGAGAAAGTGGGAATTCAGCATCAGACATCTATTGCACGTACACCCGAACAAAACGGAGTTGTTGAAAGACGAAACCGAACGTTAGTGGAAGATGCAAGAACAATGTTAATCAATGCTAAACTTCCAGATTACTTGTCGGCAGAAGCTGTATCTACTGCATGCTATACTCAAAACCGCTCTATGATCACAAAACGTCACAACAAAACACCTTTCGAGCTTGTCCACAACCATAAACCGAATCTCAAACACTTTCATGTATTTGGATCCCTTTGCTATCCGAATAATGATCGTGATGATTTTGGAAAGCTCAAAGCCAAAGCTGACATTGGAGTTTTTATTGGATATTGTGAGAATTCTAAAGGTTACCGGATCTGGAATCGTCGTACAAAACAGGTGATGGAAACGATTCATGCTTATTTTGATGAACTCACGGATATGGCTTCTGAGTACAACAGCTTAGAACCCGGTCACAACCGTTTAAACTTCCCTCAACCCCCATCATCAGCTGAACAAAGCCCCCAGCTAACTTGTCAACAAATGGAAAGGTTATTTGCTCCTCTGTTCAGTGACGATATTGATGAACGTGCTCCAGGTGTATCCGCTGTTTCCGCTGCTCAACCTGATAATACTCTTATACCTGATACACCCATTACAACAACTACTGTTGAAGAAGCACCACCAGTTGACTCCACCACAACAGTTGAACAAACCGCTTCCAACAATGATGAACCGGCTGATGATATTCTTAATGAAGTACCCTCACCTACAGATTTTGATCCAAATGCGTTCTTTAACCCGTTTGCTAATGACACTGCTGCACCTGATGTTGCGGAATCATCAACAAACCATTTGAATCCTCAGAATCTGCACAATGTATACCAACATCAACCCTCTATACATCGATGGACAAAAGACCATCCTCTGGCAAATATTATTGGCAACCCAAATCAACCAGCCATTACGATACAACGTCTTCACACAGATGGTGAACATTGCATTTATACACTCACTGTCTGCCAATCTGAGCCTAAAAACACTAAAGACGCAATGACAAAAGACAACTGGATTGAATCCATACAAGAAGAACTCAACCAATTCAAACGTCTTGAAGTATGGGAACTGGTTGAAAGACCAACAGGGGTCTACGTCATTGGTCTCAAATGGATTTGGAAAAACAAATTGGATGCTGAAGGAAACGTTATCCGAAACAAGTCACGTCTAGTTGCTAAGGGTTATCGTCAGGAAGAGGGTATAGACTTTGAAGAATCTTTTGCTCTGGTTGCTCGTCTTGAGGCTGTTCGGATATTTCTCGCGTTCGCGGCTCATATGAATATGACGGTCTTTCAAATGGATGTCAAAACTGCGTTTCTCAATGGAAAACTAAAAGAAACGGTTTATGTCAGCCAACCAGAAGGATTCGTTGATCCCGAGTTCCCGAACCATGTCTACAAACTGAACAAAGCTCTGTATGGTCTCAAACAAGCTCCTCAGGCATGGTACGATAAGCTATCATCTTTTCTCATTGCTAATAATTTCACCAAAGGTTCGGTTGACCCTACTCTTTTTATACAATATCACGGGGCACATATCTTAATTGTTCAAATTTACGTGGATGACATCATTTTTGGGTCTACACATAAAAAAAATTTCAATCGCTTTTGCAAAACTAATGAAGAAATTTTTTGAAATGTCCATGATGGGTGAACTTACGTTCTTTCTAGGACTGCAAGTTCATCAATCACCCCGTGGTATTTTCTTGAGTCAGTCCAAATATGCCCTTGAATTGTTAAACAAATTTGGAATGAAAACCTGTGACACTTATGCCACACCAATGACTCATACCAAGAAACTAGATGCTGATTTACATGGAAAATTAGTTGACCCTACCAAATACCGCAATATTATTGGGTCACTCATGTATCTAACAGCTAGCAGACCTGATATTGTATTTGCCGTTTATCTATGCTCCCGTTATCAGTCGCGACCAACTGAAACCCACCTCTCTGAGGCTAAAAGAATCCTCCGATACATAAAGGGAACCATTAACTTGGGGATCTGGTATCCAAAGGATTTTGGTTTTGAACTAATCGCCTTTTCAGACGCTGACCACGCAGGATGCTTAGACTCAAGGAAAAGTACTTCAAGAGCTCTACAATTTCTTGGTGATAAACTGGTGTCTTGGCAATCAACGAAGCAGGATTGTACATCGCTGTCATCAACCGAAGCAGAATATGTAGCCATGTCCGCGTGTTGTGCTCAAGTCATCTGGATGAGAACACAACTCAAAGACTATGGTTACATATTTGACAGAATCCCGATGTACTGCGACAATCGGAGTGCCATTGCGATCTTGTGCAACTCAGTTCAGCATTCGAAATCAAAGCACATCTATCTTCGCTATCATTTCATCAAGGATCACGTGGAACAGGGTACAGTTGAATTATACTTCGTGGGTACAGAATACCAATTGGCATATCTTCTCACCAAAGCCTTGCCTCCCGCTAGGTTTAATGAGTTGGTCCACCGGATTGGTATGAGGTGTTTGACTCAAGAGGAATTGGATGACCTCCTAAAACAGTTTTAAAAACCTGTCAAACACCAAAATACCTTTTGTAAATACATTTTTCAAAAACAAAATACAAAAATATAAAACCTGATAAAACAACAAAAATATTCTTCTAATCCAATTTTCTTTCAACATGGCAAGTACATTTCTTCCATCAACACTATAATCTTTCAAAATTCAGTATTTTTCCGATCAAGTGTTGAGGGGGAGAAAATTAACACCAAACTGTTTCAAAAACATTTGTGTACTTGCATGTTATTCTATACCGGTTGTTTCTTTTATCAATGGTGGCAAACTTTTCTAGTTAAATAACACTCCTCGGACTAAAACTTATAACCTTTCTTTATTTTCTTAAGTCAAGGGGGAGTGTCGTCAAGCTTATTTCTTAAAATCTTTGTTTGATAACCAAAACGGAAGTTAAATGGCTTTGGATGAAAAAGGAAAAGGTGGAGGGACCAAAACTGTCAAAGATTTAAAGTTATGTTAAATAAAACACCCCACCTAACTCTTTCACTTCACATTTATTACTCTCATCTAACTAATCCTACGCACAAAATTCGTTCAAGAAATCTGTGGTTTTGATCATCAAAGTGTAAGTGTTTTTATGATCTTAACGTTAATACAAGCAAAAGGTTTTGAATTTGATGCAAATCCAACGGCTAAAACGTTAGATACGTGTGATTATGTGTTCTACGCATAATCGTATGAACACACAATCATTGGTGTGTGTTTGTGGTTGAAAAGAATGTGTCAAAACGTGTCTTTAACAACAATGATACCATTTTTACCCTCAAAATCCACCCAGAAACACAAATTGATGGTTTTTCATAATTAGGGTTCTTAAGTCAATTTGGGTATTTTAAAATGTGAATGGTTTTGGCCAAATAGATTGTTGTGTGATGATTATATCATGTTGAATTAATGTTATCCAGACCCTATAACAACCCAGAAACACTAATTAAGTCAGAATTAGAAATTAGGGTTTAATGTTCTTGAGTTTGGGTATTTTTGATTCACCACGTATAAAATGTTAATACTTGGTTAACTCTCTCATGTAACATCTTAGAACTACCAGAAAACATTTGGTGCAATTTTCATGGTTAGAATTGTTATGCGTAATTCTTGAACTATTAGGGTTTTGGTTTACGCGTAAGACTTTCTACGCGTAAACTGTAAAATGTGTTTCATGCCATAATCAGTTTCAAAACGACTATACATGTTAAGATTGCTGATATGATGACTTTATTTCAGGTTTGCTACGCATAAAACTCAGAATCAAGGTCTTTGTTACTCTACGCATAAGGATCACCTTACGCGTAGATAGTTATGCGTAAGAGAAATCCTACGCGTAACTATTACGCGTAAGGATCTACAATGGGACTACACGTATCCTGTGAAGGATATACGTAAACAGTGACCTCTACGCATAAGGTCTACTCTTACGAGTAAGCCTTACGCGTAAGGTCTTTATACGCCTACGCGTAAGCTCTACGCATAAGGTCCCCTTTTCCTACGCGTAACATCTCTTACGCGTAAGTTAGGATCCTACGCATAAGCTTTCGTCTACGCGTATATTACTTCTGTTTACGCGTAACTTTGCCAAATCTACGCCTAAGCCTTGATAGACCTTCATTATGAATTGTTACGTGTACAAACTTGTTAATAAACAAATCATATCGTCACGAAACCAATAATGTCACTTATAAACTTAATCGTTTAATATGTTGTGTTAAATATGTGATAACATAAACTTTTAAACTTAAAGTTAACTAACTCACGAAACTTATCACGACGACATTGGACTATTAAACAAACAAGTGACTGTGGACTCGTAACAATCTTTGACACTATATATTCAATAATTAGACAATAAAAACCTTATGTTGACTAACATTATGTCTTTCGATATGTTGGTTCTTTTAGCTAATGTTATTTTAGATCACGTCATGGCTGCTCAAATGAATGTGGATGCACCAGAAGCTCTCACAATTGCTGACATCTTCCCTAATGGCTATCCTAGAAAGATTGGAAAGAACAACCTTAGGGTTGACTTTGAAACCCTCACATGCTCAGAATCTTCTTGTCTCATTGTTGTGGATATTCTAAAGAATCATACCTACCAGAACATGCTCTCACATTCTGCTACAGTACCGAAGATCTACATGCAACAATTCTTGAATTCAATGCAAAGGATCAAGGGTCAAAGTGCAGTGACTGTGACTCTCAATCACAAACAAGTCACCATCACTCATGCAGACTTACGGGCTGTTCTTCTCATTCCTGAAATCGAGCCAACCGACTTCTTTGCCACACCTACTGAGGAGACAGTTCTTCAATTCCTGATTGATATTGGCTATGATGAAGCTTCAGGAATTATCACTAAGCACTCTCATGTGGAGCTTAATAACATTCCTCAACAGTGGAGAACCCTCTACATCATCATCACCAAATCGGTCTCTGGTCGTGACAGTGGCTATGAGCATCCCAAGCTCATGGAACTACAAATCTTATGGTCATTAATCAACAAAAAGGACATCGAAATCGAAGCACTGTTATGGGAAGACATGATGTCATTTCACAAGAAACTTGGCTCAAAGATTCCCTATGTCAGATACACAAAATTGTTGATCCAGAGAGCACTTGGACTTCATCCCGATATTCCACAAAGGCTCAATGACCCAGACAATCACGATATGTTGACTGAGCCTACCCTATCAGTTAGAATCAAGGAATCGTCTACAAAGAAACAGGGTGCTGTGTTACCTGATCACCTACTGACTGACGAAATCAAGAAGCTTGAAACGTACAAAAGGTATCGGGTAGCAGTAAGAGAAGGCAAAGTTGGTCATCTCGATGAAAAACCTTCTGGAACATCTACTCGGAGAACCAGAAGAGGAAGTGCTGGAAGTGCAGTAAGCACAGAGAGTCAAAGGAATGTCCCAAAGAGGAAACCTGCTCCAAAGAAGAAAGTTCCTTCTCAGGAAGCTGTTCCTATTCCTACACCTGAACCACCGAGAAAGCTAATTGACGAGGACTCGAAAGGTACTGCATCAGATGAAGAGACTTTTCACTCTGAAACTGCTGAAGATGAAACCACAACGGCATCTAAACCTCCCAGTCCTCCAGCTGAACATGGCAAAGGGAAGACTCCTGTACTTGTGCCTTATGAAGAAAGCTCAGATGAAGAAGAAGAGCAACTGGATACTTCATACAGGAAGAAGTTCAAATTCATTAGACTCCATCATGTTGCGAAGGAATTTGCAAAGGATCAAATGGGTGGCCCTGGAGGTTCAAGTGGTGCTGCCCACTCTAAACCATCTCCTGATGCGGTTAATCGACCCGATAAGGGAGTTGGGGCCACCACTTTTCTGCAACAACAACAACTTTTGGAGGATTCTATTGAATATGAGATTGAAGAACCAGCAAAAGAAAAGACTGAGGAAATACCTGCTGATGAAACAAAGACTGATAACAGGGCTATGTCTAAGGAGGAAACTTTTGAACCCCCTAAGGACCCCGAGCCTCCTCATGTCTCCTCATCATCAGATTCATCATCTCATTCTTCACCACCACCATCTAAAATATCAACCAAATCAACATCCAAATCAGTGAAGAAGCCAACTCGATCTTGGATTTCTCATGCTCATAAAAGAATTGGGAATGCTGTCAAACAAGTCAGAAAGAAAGACATCCTCTACAGGAAGATGAATTTCTATGCTGATTAGATACAGTATATTCATGATGATCTTGACAAGATGCAAGATGAAAGGGAGTATGTCCAGAAGCTCATGAAAGATGATCTTCAAGAGAAAATGGACGAAATGATCAAAGGATACTCACACCAGTTCCTTATGGAGGTCGTTCCGAAACTGACAAAGGAGATGTATACCAGACAACTGTATCCAAATCTATTACATCTAGCCAAACAAGCCATGAAATCAACTCTGATGAATTTAAGCATCAATCCAGTTGAATCCACAATTTTCTCAGATGATGAATTGGTGAACCGGCTAGTAGCGCAAATGTCGAAACGCTCTGCAACGTTTGCCTCACACGAAGCTAAACTGTTTGAAGCTCTACTGGAATACCAATTCAGGTCCTCATTCCGAGAAGAAGTTGTAAGGCCCAAACGTTCAAGAGATGATGAAGACAAAGATCAGGATAAGGATAAAGAGCCCAAACGCACAAAGAAGTCTGATGAATCATCCTCTATTCAGTATTCGATGCAACCTCCACCACAACGGACTCCTACTCAACAAAGATCTTCTCCTCCCTCTTCTACTGATAAACCTCAGGATTCTTCTGAATTACCACCCGTGACTGAGAAAACCGGTGATCACTTTGAGTATACGGGTGGTGACGATGAGGAAGTCCGTGAGCCCCTACAACAACCCACCTCTCCCAAATAAGTTCAGAAACCAGAATCCTCATCTAGGCCTAAGAAACAGAAGAAGAAGGCGCCCAAGGCTGACGTCGTATCATGGCTAGATGAAGATACAACAGAGGAATTTGAATGGTTTTCTACACTTGTCAATTCCACTCCCTACCCTAAAGAAGGTCAAGATCTGGTAGACGGTAATACTTTGGAGCATGCTAAGATTCTGCAAGAAAAGTTCCATGTGAAGAAGATGACGAAATCCGAGTTGAGGCGAATCAAGAATGAAGCTTTTCAATTGTGGAAAGATAGCTCAGAAAGTGCCATCGAGGTCGAATATCACCTTGAAAACATTGCTCGAGCTATGTCTAACAACATGGATTGGCTCAACCCAGAAGCAAACATCGACTTTACCAAACGGGACAACCCTCCATACTACACCGACTGGTCAAAACCTCTACCAACAATTGGCCAACCAAATGAACCTAGGATTCCATTCAGATATTTCTTCAACAAAGACTTGGAATTTCTTCTTCACGGTGGCGTTGGTTTAAGGAAATACGCCACATCCTTGACACTTCCATTTCCAGCAGCCGAATACTCAAACTGCATAGCTATCGAGGAAAGAGCTTCTCACTTGTTCTCCAACAAAGTGGAAGCATACGACCAAGATGCAATGTACGGGATTCATCATTGGCCGAAATGCCGAAGAATCTACTACAGAAGCTGCCAGGTTCTGAAGTCTCAACATGCAGTGTTCAGTACTAAGAATATCGTTTCCATCAAACACGTTGATCTTTCGACCAAATGGGACTACACTTTTCTCAAGAAGATTGTGGTCAAAAGGCAAGATGAACGGGATTATGCATTCTCTGAAGCTGACTTTGAGAATTTGTCTATCAACGACAGTGAAGACATGTACCTTGCCAAAGTACAGGGTCGCATGAGGCAATTTTCAACTGAAGTACAACGTGAATTCATCAAGTCAGTGCTCATCTTCATCAGACGCATAGTCATCAAAGAACGTGTAGAAGATCTCCAGCTCGCAATTGAATCATATCAGACCCGTGTCAACTTCAATCCACCTCAGCTTGATCTTCCCGACATCAACCAGTTCTCACAATATACACTCATCAGCAAACCATTCGGCGTCGTTTACCGCAGTGAACTTCAACGAAATTGCTTAATGGCGTGTAGTGATCTTCACAAGTTTAGGGATCACACTTTGAAGATGGTTAGGGACGGATTGGCTTATCGATTGAAGGATATACACCAAAAGGTCGGGTCTCCTAAGCGATGGAATTCTCAGGATCGAAGGGATGTGAAGTGGATCATCACGATGATTGATGAACGGTTGTATAGAAGGGATCAGTTCAGAAGATTGGAAAGCTATGTTGGTGGTCGACCCAGGATTAACATCACCGTCTTTCAACGCCCGATTCACACTCCTGGCGACATCTCTGGACTACCTTGTACCTTTTAAACTGCTTCTTTCATTATTACTTTGGATGTATTATTTATATATGTGTATGGCTTGTGCACACATTACAGTGTACAACCCGTTTTTGTCAAGAAAGGACCCTGTGGTACGCTTCAGTGCCACAATCCTTATAAAAGGAGCGAAAGCTTCTTACTTTTGAGTAAAACCTATCAAACCTTTCATTTTTCAAGGTTTTGCTCAAAAGGACAAGTACTTCCCCGTATGATTTTCAAAACCTCAACCATTTATATCAATTGTTGAGGGGGAGTACTTGAGTTAAAACTTTGCTCACAAATTGTTCATTGTGGTCATCTTCCCACAACACTCGAAATGGTCATATTTATTCACAACTTTTCAAAAAATAACATTTTATATGCCATTTTTGAGGGGAAGAATATTATGTGATAAGAAATATGTTGTGTAAATGCAAATGAATATTTGTGTAATAGACTTAACCAACGAATTGACGGTACTAAACTGTTAGTAACTCGAAAAGACTTGTCCAGGACGGGTAATAATTTCAAGCTAGTTCTCTAGTAATGTAAACGTGTCTCGCAAAGGACTTGTCCAAGTAGAAAGTACCATTTGAGAAACTCTTGGTAGACATGAACTCTGACGGGTATGACAACCTTTCGAGGCTTGTCTACACCTTCAAGGTAGTTATTAGAGCTAGTTGTCACCTAAAAGCTGACAATGTAACTCTTTAACTAGGCAACGTAACCGTGTCTCACGGGGGAGTGTCTATCCTGAGTTGATCAATTCAAAAGTGCGCGCTCTTCCCACATAGTGCAGATTTCTGTCAAAACTCTCAAGCACATGTGGAGGAGGAGTATTTCTGCTAAAAGACAAAACTCTCACAGTGGTTCAAACATGTTTTTCATTTACAAACCCTTTGAGAGATTATCTTGAGAATTGGTTTTATGGCAAAATAGGTTAGTCATGGAGTGATAAGGTGACTAAGGTTAGGAATAACCGTCCTATGATCCGCCAGAGCCGGAGGGATCTACCCAAGGACATCACAAATAGTTAGTACTTAGAAGTCCTTAGGTACGATGATAAAAAGGAGAAAATGAGAATCGGAAAAAGAAGGAGTTGAAGAATTAAAAAGAAATGCAAAGAAAAGGGTGAAAAGAAATAGCCCTCCAAATTATTCTACTTAGGGCAGAAACCAGGTTCAATTCATATGCTACTGGTTGTCACTTAGTGACGCCGGTATTGAAGATTAAAAGTCGTCATGGACCCAGTGACGCATGCACTATACCTTCTTAGCCACTCAAGTTTCTCTCAAAAGAAGCTTGTTTCATTCTCACAGGGAACCCTACATAAACTATTGACTTTCTCTTAGAGATCGTTGGTATTGAAGAAGGAGACCCTCTCCCTAGTCTCCGCTCAGGAAAACCAAAACGCACTATTGAGTCTAGAGCCACGAGATTCATCAAAAGATCTCTTAGGTACACTTGACATTTCATCACTTGATGTTCAACAATAAGAACATCAGTGGTACGTTATCGAGTCCTTCACAGATCTTAGCAATCTATCGAGAACATTTATGAGAGGTTCACAACTGTGATCCTCAGTGATTGAATGGAAACTCCTGCCAGGGTCAACATCAAACAGCCCTGACAGCAGGTCACTTCGGTAACTCCCCGTGGATTACGCTTAGTGTGTCTCAAACGGTCTACAGTTGTGAGGTGATGCTTCGGTGTACCTCAGCGACTCATCTGAACTGTAGATGTACTTCGGTACATCGTGTTATCTCACTTGTGGGACTCCAGTTCAGGAACGGCCTTTGTGAGAATTAGAGTTGTGTTTTCACACTATGCTGTTAACACTCTCGAAGTTCAAACCTGTAAGTGCCAGAATCCGCTTATTACTAACCGTTTTAAATGTTTTCTTCTTATGGAAGCTCCGGAGCGGGATGATCGTGCAGATTTTTCTCATGCTCACGCCAACATCATCACTAATGGAAGTTCTATCCAAAAGCAACACAACAGTCAGAATGATTCTTCGTCAAATCAAAGAATCTATAAAGTTAAAGACTTAAAGAACTTCATCAGTACTGAATTCCAACGTCAAAGAGCGTGTGAGCATGTTGAAGAATGACGTGGAGACACTGTAGCAGCGAAGCAGACCTGAGGCAGAATTGATGCAGACTACAACATACTATCACTTTCATCACAAAGAACAACGATCAAAGAACAAAGTTAAAGATGACGTCAAAGCATAACTGTTCAAAGAAAACTATCTCTCTACACTGGGGAGATTGTTCGAATCAAGGCATTCCTTCTCACAAGAAAAAAGAATGTCAAAAGACGTCAAAGCTACTATTACATCAACGCCTTCACCGTTTTTCATCACCAACACTTGAGGGGGAGATTGTTGGAATCACTCCTAAACCTTAATTCAAGTGTTAGTTACTTATATGTAATAGGTAGCTTATTATGGCCTTTATGTTTGTTTAAGGTCAAGCTTATGTAGAAGGCCCATAAGCTTAGGCCCATGTCCAATAAGGAAAAGGGAAGGAGTAGGAGTGTTGTCCTAGCTCATTGCCTATAAATACTATGTAATAACCCACACTTGACGGTTGGTTGTTCAAGTTATTTTCTTTCACTACACTCTACACATAACCATGTCTTTATCTCGTGTGTTTATGTTTGATTTCTTGTTCAATCGCCTTAATCTCTTTCTAGTAAGCTTGTGTTGTAAATCTAGTAACCTAACACATAGTTAAAGAGATACATTGTCAGCTTTTAGGTGACAACTAGCTCTAATAACTACCTTGAAGATGTTGGCAACCCCGAAAGGTTGTCAAACCCGTCAAAGTTCATGACTATCAAGAGTTTCTCGAATAGGTACAATTTACTTGGATAAGTCTTGGAAGACAGATCTTTTCAATGTATGACTGTTCAGTTCCCGTCAATTCATTGGTTGAAGTCTTTTCACACGAGGATTCATTAGCAAAACACAACATATTTCTTATCACCTAATTTTCTCCCCCTCAAAAATGGCATATAAATGTTATTTTTGAAGAAATGTTGAGAATAAATATGATCATTTTGAGTTTTGTGGGAAGATTACACAAAGAACAATTTGTGAACAAAGTTTTATAAGTCAAGTAGTCCCCCTCAACAAGTGATATAAATGGTTGAGGTTTTGAAAATCATAAGGGGAAGTACTTGTTTTTTTGAGCAAAACCTTTTAAAATTGAAAGGTTTGATAGGTTTTACTTAAAAGTAAGAAGCTTTCGCTCCTTTTATAGGATTGTGGCACTGAAGCGTACCACAGGGTCCTTTCATTACAAGAACGGGTTGTACACTATAATTTGTACACAAGCCATTGTCAATATAAACACACGTCCAAGTTAATATGAAATTGAAACAGATTAAGGGGTACCGGGAATTTCAGGTAGGTCAGCAAGAACTCCAGGAATGCGAACTGGGCGTTGATATCCTATGAGATTAATGCGAGGATGACCACCTATGAAGCTTTCCAAAGTTCTGAACTGGTCCCTTCGAAACAACCTTTCATCAATCCGTTTGATGATTCTCTTGACATCCCGTCTTTCCTTAGAATCCCATCTCTTTTGTGACCCAATGCCTTGTTGAATCGCCTTTAACCGATAAGCTAGTCCATCCCTAACATGCTTCAATGTTGAATCACCAAACTTATGAAGCTCTGTACACGCCATCAAGCAGTTGCGGTGTAGTTCACTGCGGTAGACTACTCCAAAGGGTTTGCTGATGAGAGTGTATTGAGGAAGATGGTTTATGTCAGGAAGTTCTAGTTGAGGTTTGGTGAAGTTGACACGTGTCTGATACGACTCAACAGCAAGTTGTAGATCTTCTACACGTTCCTGGATCACGATGCTTTTGATGAAGATAAGCAAGGACTTGATGTATTCACGTTGAATTTCTGTCAAAAATTGTCTCATGCGTCCCTGTACCTTTGCAAGATACAGATCTTCAATGTCGTTGATAGACAAATTCTGAAAGTCCGCTTCACAGAAAGCATAGTCCTTTTCGTCTTGTCTTTTGACCACGATCTGCTTTAGGAAGGTGTAGCCCCATTTAGACGAAAGAGCAACATGCTTAACAGCAACGATCTCTTGATCACTGTGCACTTCATGTTGAGATTTATGAACCTGGCAGCTTCTGTAGTAGATTCGTCGGCGTTCCGGCCAATGGTGAATCCCATACAGTGCATCAATGTCATACTCTTCCACTCTGTTGTTGAACATGTGGGTAGCCTTTTCTTCGATGGCTATGCTGTTAGAGTATATGGCTGCTGGGAACGGAAGTATAAGTGAGGTAGCGTATTTCTTTGACACATCGCTACCATGTCGAAGAAATTCCAGGTCGTTGTTGAAGAAGTATCGAAATGGAATCTGAGGTTGATCTGGTCGACCAATGGTAGGTAGAGGTTTGGTCCAATCTGTGTAGTATGGAGCGTTGTCTTTTCTGGTGTAGTCGATGTTTGCTTCAGGGTTGAGCCAATCAATGTTGTTAGACATGGCTCGTGCTATGTTTTCAAGGTGATATTCAACTTTAATAGCACTTTCCGAGCTGTCTTTGAGTATTTGAAAAGCTTCATTCTTGATTCGTTTCAACTCTGATTTCGTCATTTTCTTCACTCGGAACTTTTCTTGCAGTAACTTTGCGTGCTCCAATGTACTACCGTCTACCATATCTTGGTCATCAGTTAAGGCGGGTGTAGCAGCAACAAGTGTGGAGAACCAATCATACTCAGTGTCGTCATCGTCAAGCCATGAGACGACATCAGCCTTGGAGTCTTCTTCTTTTTCTTAGGCTTTGATGAGGATGATGGTTTCTTTGTTATTGGGGCAGGAGAGGTGGGTTGTTGTTGGGGGTCAGAGACTTCCTCATCGTCACCACCAGTGTACTCGAAGTGATCACCGGTTTTCATAGTTTGAGGTGGTAACTCAGAGTCCTGAGGTTTTTCAGTAGAATAACGTGGAGGAGATCGTTGTTGAGCTGGAGTCCTTTGGGGTGGAGGTTGCATAGAGGATGATTCACCAGTTTTCTTTGGGCGTTTAGGCTCTTTATCTTTATCCTTATCTTCGTCGTCTCTTGGACGCTTGGGCCTCTCAGCTTCTTCTCTGCATGCTGATTTAAGTTGGTATTCCAGCAATGCTTCAAACAATTTACCTTCATAAGAGACAAATGTTACAGATCATTTAGACATTTGAGATACCAGCCTGGAAACCAATTCAGCATCTGATAATATTATGGGATCAACTGGATTGATGTTTACATGCATTGGTGTTGATCTCATAGTTTGCTTGGCCAAATGCAATAGATTCGAATAGGGTTGTTTGGTAAACATCTCCTTTGTAACTCCAGGAACGATGTCAAGAAGGAACTTGTGAGTGTAACTTTTGATCATCTCGTTCATTTCCCCTTGAGGATCACGTTCAATGAACTTATGGATGTACTCCCTTGTAGCTGACATCTTGTCATTCTCGTCGTGAAGATACTGAACCTGGTCAGCGAGAAAATTCAGCTTTCTGTAAAGCATGTCTTTTTTCCTGACCTGCTTGACAGCTTTAACGATCCTTGTCTTTTTTCGAGAAATCCAAGAGTCTGTTGGCTTCTTCACTGATTTGAATGTGGATCTAGTTGATCTTCTGGATGGTGGTGGTGAAGAGTGAGAAGATGAGTCTGATGATAATGAGACGTGAGGAGGCTCGGGGTCCTTAGGTGGTTCAGAAGTTTCCTCCTTAGAACGTGCGGGACTGTCTAGAAGAAAATGATCATAGGCGGTTTCTTCTTCATTTCCAGACTTAGCCGTTTCATCAGCCTTAGTATCATCAGCAGGAGTTTTCTCAGTCTTTTCCGTTTCTGGTTCCTCAATATCAAAGTTGATGGAATCCTCAATCTGCCGTTATTGGTGTTCGTGAGTGATGGTAGTACCAGTTCCCTTATCGGGTCGATTAACCGCATCAAGAACTGGTGTGGCTTGAGTACCGCCACTTGAACCTCCAGGGCCACGAGTTTGATCTTTTACGAATTCTTCGGCAAAGTGTTTTTGTCTGAGTTCCTTCAACTTCTTTTGATATTCACTTTCTTCGTCAACTGGTTCTTCTTCAGAACTCTCCTTATCATGCTCAATCACTGGGGTTTTCCCTTTACCTTTGTCAGCTGGTGGACTGGGAGGTTTAGCTACTGATGGAGTAATATCGGTTGCAGTTTCAGAGTAGAAAACCTCATCGTCTGATTCGGTATCTTTAGAGCTTTCATCCATTAGCTTTCTTTTTGGTTCAGACTTAGGAATGGGAATAGGAACAGCTTCCTTAGAGGGAACTTTCCGTCTGTGTCCAGGTTTCCTCTTAGGGAACTTCCTTTTACTCTCAGTGCTTGCAGCACTTCCTGCACTTCCTTTTCTGGTTTTCCTTGTGGGTGTGCCAGAAGACTTGTCATCGATAAAACCAACTTTGCTTTCTTCAACTGCTACCAGATACCTTTTGTATGAATAAAGCTGTTTGATTTCATCAGAGAGAAGGTGATCCGGCAACACAGCACCTTGTTTCTTTGTTATTAACTCCTTGAATCTGACCGTTAGAGTAGGTTCAGTCAACATGTCGTGATTTTTGGGGTCATTGAGTCTCTTGGGGATATCAGGATTAAGCCCAAGTGCTCTTTGGATCAACAATTTTGTATATCTGATATAAGGAATCTTTGAGCCAAGCTTTTTGAGGAATGACATCATGTCGTCCCATATCAGAGCTTCAATTTCGATGTGCTTCATGTTGATCAAAGCCCAAAATATCTGTAGTTCCATGAGCTTGGGATGCTCATAGCCACTGTCACGACCGGAAACAGATTTGGTGATGATTATGTAGAAAGTTCTCCAGCGTTGAGGAATATTCTTAAGATCCACGTATGAATGCTTAGTGATTACTCCTGTAGATTCGTCATAACCAATGTCGATCATGAATTGTAGAACAGTCTCTTCGGTTGGTGCAGCAACGTAATCAGTAGGCTCGATGTCGGGAATGAGGAGAACAGCCCTTAAGTCTGCAGGTGTGATGGTGACTTGTTTGTGGTTGAGAGTCACTGTCACAGCATTTTGACCTTTGATCTTTTGCGTTGTGTTCCAGAACTGATGAATGTAGATCTCAGGCAATGTAGCAGAATTTGAGAGCATGTTCTGATAAGGATGATTCTTCAGAATATCCACAACAATCAAGCAAGAAGACTCTGAGCAGGTGAGAGTTTCAAAGTCAACACGAAGTTTGTTCTTTCCAATCTTCATTGGATAGCCATTAGGGAAGATATCAGCAACGGTGAGAACATTTGGTGCCTCCACATTCTGCATTTGAGCGTCCATGTCGTGATCTAAAATATATTTAGCCAAAAGAACCAACATATCGAAAGACATTATGTTAGTCAACAGATGGCTTTATTGTCTAATTATTGAATGTGCTATGTTGATGATTGTTACGAGTCCAATGTCACTTGTTTGTCCAATAGTCCAATGACGTCGTGATAAGTTTCGTGAGTTAATTAACTTTAAGTGTTAAAGTCCATGTTATCACTTATTTTTCACAACATATTAAACGTTTAAGCTTATTAGTGATATTATTGGTTTCGTGATGTTATGATTTATTTATTTACAAGTTTGCACGCGTAACAATTCATGATTAAGGTTAAACAAGGCTTAGGCGTAGAAATGGCAAGCTTATGCGTAAAACGCCAGCTTATGCGTAGGTTCTTGACTTACGCGTAAGAAATATTACGCGTAGGAAAAGGGGACCTTATGCGTAGAGCTTACGCGTAAGCGCATATAAAACCTTACGCGTAAGGCTTACTCGTAAGAGTATACCTTATGCGTAGAGGTCACTGTTTACGCATATCCTTCACAGGATACGCGTAGTCCCTTATGTAGAACCTTACGCGTAACAGTTACGCGTAAGATTACTCTTACGCATAACCTTCTACGCGTAAGGTGATCCTTATGCGTAGATTGCTAATAACCTTGATTCTGAATTTTCACTTGTAATCAAACCTGAAATAAGTTCATCATAACATCAGTATTAACGCACACATTCATTCTATAACAGATTTAATCACAAACACTCATTCAAATAGTTATGCTAAAAAAACCTTATGCGTAAAACTAATCCCGAAAGTTCATGAATTATGCCTAAGAAATTTAGCCATGGAAAATGCATCAAAGTTTTTCTGGTAGTTCTAAGAAGTCATGTGAGTGTTATGACCAAGTTTTAACATCAAATTCTCAGTGAATCAAAAGTACCCAAATATCAAGAACGTTAAACCCTAATTTCTTATTATCAATCAATTAGTGTTTCTGGGTTAATTCTAAACATGGATATGATCAATTCATCTTGTAAACAACAACACATAACAATATTTTTAACCAAAAACGTTCTCATTTGAAAACACCCAATTTCACGCATAAACCCTAATTCCCAAAATCAATCAATTCGTGTATCTGGGTGTGATTTAGTGATGAAAATGTAATCATTGATGTTAGGAAAACGATTTGACACTATCATTTTACCCACAAACACACAAACTTGATTATGTGTTCATACGCATATGCGTAGAACACAAAATCAACCATATACATAAATCTAACCGTTGGATTTGTTTAAAATTCAAAACCAATGTTTGTAATCATGTTAGAAACATAAAACCACTTACAGTTTGATGATCAAAAACACGGATTAGACGAATGATTCTTAGGCGTAGGATTTGTTTGGTGAAAAATTAAATGTGAAGAGTTAATGAGGTTGGTGGGTAGTTTTGTTAAAATAAGTTTATGCTTTTGACAGTTTTAGTCCCTCCGCATCTTCCATTTTCATCCAATGCCTTTAACTTCCATTTTGGTTACAAAACAAAAGATATTTGGAGAGAATTTTGACGACACTCCCCCTTGACTTAAGAAATAATGAAGGTTTATAAATTTTAGTCCGAGGAGTGTCAGAAAACAAGAAATGTGACCACCATTATTAAAGAAACAACCGGGATAAGATAACATGCAAGTACAAGGGTTTTATGAAACTGAAAAATATTTGCTTTCTCCCCCTCAACACTTGATCAAAAAAATACGGAATTTTAAAAGATTAGAGTGTTGAAGGAAGAGATGTACTTGCCATGTTAAAAGAAATATAGATAGAAGATTATTTTGTTGTTTTATCTGATTTTATAATTTTGTATTTTGTTTTTTAAAAAATATTTACAAAAGAGATTTTGGTGTTTGACTGGTGTTTAAGAATGTTTTAAGAGTTCATCCAGTTCCTCTTGAGTCAAACACCGCATACCAATTCGGTGGACCAACTCATTAAACCTAGCAGGAGCTAAGGCTTTGGTGAGGAGATCTGCCAATTGGTATTCTGTACCCACAAAGTATAATTCAACAGTACCCTGTTCCACGTGGTCCTTGATGAAATGATATCAAAGATCGATGTGCTTTGATTTTGAAGGTTGAACAGAGTTGCACGAGATCGCAATGGCACTCAGATTATCACAGTACATCGGAATTTTGTCAAACACGTAACCATAGTCTTTGAGTTGTGTTCTCATCCAAATGACTTGAGCACAACACGCCGACATGGCTACATATTCTACTTCTGTTGAGGAGAGCAATGTACAATCCTGCTTCTTCGATTGCCACGACACCAGTTTATCACCAAGAAATTGTAGTGCTCCTGAAGTACTTTTCCGTGAATCTAAGTATCCTGCGTGGTCAGCGTCTGAAAAAGCTATTAGTTCAAAACCAGAATCCTTCGGATACCAGATCCCCAAGTTAATGGTTCCCTTGATGTATCGGAGGATTCTTTTAGCCTCAGAGAGGTGGGTTTCAACTGGTCTTGACTGATAACAGGAACAAAGATATACGGCAAACACAATATCATGCCTGCTTGCTGTTAGATACATGAGAGACCCAATAATACTACGGTATTTGGTAGGGTCCACCAATTTCCCATGTAAATCAGCATCTAGTTTCTTGGTATGAGCCATTGGTGTGGCATAGGTGTCACAGTTTTGCATTCCAAAACTGTTTAACAATTCAAGGGCATATTTGGACTGACTCAAGAAAATACCACGGGGTGATTGATGAACTTGCATTCCTAGAAAGAATGTGAGTTCACCCATCATTGACATTTCAAAATGTTTTGTCATTAATTTTGCAAAAGCATTTGAGTATTTTAAATGTGTTGACCCAAAAATGATGTCATCCACATAGATTTGAACGATTACGATGTGAGCCCCGTGATATTGTATGAAAAGTGTGGGATCGACCGAACCTTTGGTGAATTTATTGGCAATGAGGAAGGATGATAACTTATCGTACCACGCCCGAGGAGCTTTTTTGAGACCATACAGAGCTTTGTTCAGTTTGTAGATATTGTTCGGGAACTCGGGATCAACGAATCCTTCTGGCTGGCTGACATAAACCGTTTCTTTCAGTTGCCCATTCAGAAAAGCAGTTTTGACGTCCATTTGAAAGACCGTTATGTTCATATGAGCCGCGAACGCGAGAAAAATCCGAACAGCCTCAAGACGAGCAACCGGAGCGAATGATTCTTCAAATTCAATACCCTCTTCCTGTCTATAACCCTTAGCTACCAGACGTGACTTGTTTCTGATTACGTTCCTTTCAGCATCCAATTTGTTTTTCCAAATCCATTTGAGACCAATGACGTAGACCCCTGTTGGTCTTTCTACCAGTTCCCATACTTCAAGGCGTTTGAATTGGTTGAGTTCTTCTTGCATCGATTCAATCCAGTTGTCTTTTGTTATTGCGTCTTTAATGTTTTTAGGCTCAGATTGGCAGACAGTGAGAGCATCAATGCAATGTTCACCATCTGTGTGAAGACGTTGTCTTGTAACGACTGGTTGATTCGGGTTGCCAATAATATTCTCTAAAGGATGGTCTTTTGTCCAACGATGTGTAGAGGGTTGATGTTGGTATACAATGTGCAGATTTTGAGGATTCAAATGGTTTGTTGATGATTCCGCGACATCAGGTGCAGCAGTTTCATTGGCAAACGGGTTAAAGAACGCATTTGGATCAAAATCTGCAGGTGGGGGTACTTCATTAAGAACATCAACAGCTGGTTCAGCGTCGTTGGAAGCAGTTTGTTCAACTGTTGTTGTAGAGTCAACTGGTGGTGCTTCTTCAACAGTAGTTGTTGTAGCAGGTGTATCAGGTATAAGAGTATGATCAAGTTGAGCAGTGGAAACAGGGGATACACCTGGAGCACGTTCATCAATGTCATCACTAAACAACGGAGCAAATAGCGTTTCCATTTGTTGACGAGTAAGCTGGGGGCTTAGTTCAGCTGATGATGGGGTTTGAGGGAAGTTTAAACGGTTGTGACCGGGTTCTAAGCTGTTATGCTCAGAAGCCATCTCTGTAAGTTCATCAAAATTAGCATGAATCATTTCCATAACCTGCTTTGTACGACAATTCCAGATCCGAAAACCCTTAGAATATTCACAATATCCTATAAAGACTCCAATGTTAGCTTTGGCTTTGAGCTTTCCAAAGTCATCACGATCATTATTTGGGTAGCAAAGGGATCCAAATACATGAAAGTGTTTGAGATTCGGTTTATGGTTGTAGATAAGGTCAAAAGGTGTTTTGTTGTGGTGTTTTGTAATCATTGAACGATTTTGAGTATAGCATGCAGTTGATACAGCTTTTGCCCACAAGTAATCTGGAAGTTTAGCATTGATTAACATTGTTCTTGCAGCTTCCACTAACGTACGGTTTCGTCTTTCAACAACTCCGTTTTGTTCTGGTGTACGTGCAATAGATGTCTGATGCTCAATTCCCACTTTCTCATAAAAATCTCGAAGAGTTTGGTTTACAAATTCACTTCCTTTGTCTGTTCTGATTTGGCGGACGGTGTTCCGGAGTTGAACTTGAATTTTTGTGAGAAAGGTGATGATCATCTGTGGAGCTTGATCTTTACTTCAAAGAAAGTAGACCCAAGTCCATCGTGAGTAGTCATCGACAATTACCAAGATGTAGCATTTACCATTAATCTTTTGCACGCGCATCGGGCCACACAAGTCCATGTGAAGAAGATGAAGCACATGTTGAGAGTTGTGTTCCACTTTTGAAGGAAAATGAGCACGAGTGCTTTTTCCTTGTTCACAGGCTGAGCACAGGTGATCTTTAGAATACCGGAATCTCAGGAGACCTTCAACAAGTTTGTGTCGAGCAAGGTTGGTGATGGTTTGAAAGTTTAAATGTGAGAGATGACGGTGCCATAGCCAGGATTTTGTTGATGTTGCCTTTGAAAGTAGACAGATGGGAGATGAAGCAATCATGTCTTGCATTGAGATTGTGTATAGACTAGAATTGCGAGAGCCAGACATTAGATCGTTTCCTTGTAGATCACGAATGAAACAAGTTTTCTCCCGAAAAGCAACTTCCAAATCTCCATCACAGAATTGACCGACTGAAAATAGATTGTGACCGAACCCTGCTAATTTCGATATTGCCATTGATATAATCTCCGTAGCCCATGATAGCTGCGAAGTGATCATTCCCGAATCTGATAGTGCCAATGAACTTTGCAATAAAGTTTGATAACGGTTTAAGATTGCCTGTCATGTGTCGGGAACATCCGCTATCAACAATCCAAAGGATGATCTGTATCACCTGCATTACACACAGACGACACAGATGGAATAGAAGTAGATGTGGAACCCGAAGTGTTAGAGGGTTCCGAAGCAGTTATAGTATAAATACACACATCAATGACTTTAGGCATCCATTTAAATCCTAGTGTATTATGTATCCATTTCTGCCATCTCCAACTAGTCTTAGCTTTAGTCTTAGTGAATGCACTAGGTGGTACTACATTCCTTGGAGGTGATACTGGAACTACAAGGACATCAATGCGTTTCTTAGAATCTAAGGAGGGTGGTTTACCAAGCACAGACTTAGAAGCATTAGTGGGTCTAGAGGTATTCCGATTCTTAGGATTCCTTAAACGAGACAAGATAGCTCTAGCAACACATTTGTCATGACAATCAGAAAGCATACTTTTTCGACAAATAACACAAGAAGCATCAGACTGAATATCAAAATTACTTAAAGGTTTAGCATTCGTTACAACACTTTTTCCATTACATTTGTCAGACGCAATATCTAAAGTGGGTGCAACTTGAGTCGTATGCAAAGTCCTAGGGTGTTCTTCTACTTCAGCATTCTTTATTAATATTTTCTTAGGTCGCAACTTCCTATTCTTCCTTGTATTGCTTCTAGGCTTTGAAGTGCGGACGTTGGGAAAAGAGGCAACTATTCCTGTTTCAGTAGAGGGAAACACATTAGTATCTTGTGGTTTGTCAGTAGGCAATCTGGGTTCACGTTTGCTAAGTGTTACTGGTGCAATTCTCTTAATGATGCTAGGCTGAACTTGTTCATACTTTCCTAACATCTCCCTTAACTTAATGATAGTGTGCATCAAATCTTGATTTTCAGAACGAAGATTTCCAGAAAAATTCATGACTTCTTTAGTGTGTGCAAGATAATGATCAAGTTCGTTTGATGCTTCATTACGAGTCTGTTTAAGTAAATCAAATATGACACCATATTCCTTTTTAACGTTTGCAAGTTCTTGTTCATATTTTGAGATTTGACATTTCAAAGACACGTTTTGATCATCCAGTTGCTCAATTTTAGGATGAAACGTTTGTGATTGCAACTGGTGGATTTTGTTTTGCAAAGCAAGTTCACGATTTTGACAATCTTTTTGACACCATTGAAGACGACATTTTGAATTTGAAAGTTCGTTTAACAGTCGTTCATTTTCAGCTTCTAAAGACTCGATCTGATGCACATTATCAGTATTCACAACAATATCAATAGAGTCAACAGAATCAGCAGAGATATGATCAGATGCATATGCAGCAGATTGTAATAAAACAAGATTATTGATATCAGCACAGATAACATCTTCCAAGAGTCAATCAACATCTTTTCGTAACAATTTCTTTTTACGTTTAGTATTTGAAATCGATGTTTCTATTTTCTCGAAAACTGTCTTCATGAGACCAAGTTCCTTGTGAAAATCCCTTTCCCAATAGAGTGCACAAGTTTTCAAATTTTTGACATGGGGTAAAAGTCTTTTCTGAAGAATGTCTCTATGTTCTCGCGCCATTGGCGATTGAAAATGTTCAACTTTTATTTCAGAATAAAATTCAATTTCACGTTCCAAAATTTTGAGGTCAGATAAGAAAGTGTCAAAGTATTTTATAACTCGACAACTTTCGGCTTTTGTTTTAACTTCACTAAGTGAAGGTAAAGGACCATTAATTTGTGCACCATTGGATTTGGGACTAACTTCAGAAATTGGTGTGATAACAAAAGGTTTGTTAGAAGTATCTTGTTGTGTGACAAAAGTTACGGCTTTTGAATAGTTAAATGGTTTGTTATAAACGACATTTTCCATTTTTGACCGACTCTCGTCATCTGCATCTAATTCCTCCATACGATTATATTCAACAACAGTCATAATTAAATCATCAATTCTATGTCCTGCACTGTAAACTTCAGGATTTGGTTTGAATGCTCTGTTTGAAAACTTAGGTTTTTAATCAGCAAGAATTGGTCCATATCCATTTGGATTTGGTTTAAAGGTAAACTTTTGAATAGTTGTGATTGACTCACCATGTTTATAAACAACATTTCGAAACTCTTTGATTTTGTGTTGTAAGTCGACAATTTCTTCCAGATAGTTATCTATTCGTTTCGTGGAATGTTGTTTGTACTCAGAGAACTGTTTTTGACAAGTTAACAACTCAGCCTTGGCTTTTTGAGTTGCCGAAGTAAGAGCGTTAAGTTGTTGTTTATGTTCATGTTTCAGTTGTTCTATTTGAGACAACAAAGCATTCTTGGAAGCGGCTAGCTCACGTATCTGTCGTTCTAATGATTTTTCGTTTTGATGAGATTTAGCAAAAGCGACTTCAAAACTTTCTTCACGTTTTTCTTGAGTTTTGAAAAAACTGATTTGTCGAATTAAGCATTCATTATCCCTGGTTAACAGTGCATTTTGATCTTTTAATTTGGTATTCATGTTATGGTAATGTTCCACTCGGGATTGTTGGTCTTTAACTAAGGTCCTGAGCTCAAGTTCTGGATCAGACAAAGAATCATTTTGTTCAACGTGAGTCTCAACATGATCATTATTTAGATCCTTAAGTATAACCACGGAGTCAACTTGATCATCAATGGTAACCATAAGGTCATCTTGATCATCAAATATAACTACGGGGTCTAGTTGAAGATCATCGGAATGAGATGTAGAGGGCTCATATTGAACACTCTAATCCTTGTCAGATGCAGATGTTGGCGGAGATATCAGATCATTAATGATAATTGTTTGTTCATGTACCTGAGACAAGCCATCAGTGTCATACACTGGGCCTGTGTCACTCATGTGTAGAGCTTGCATTTGTGCCATCAACATTACTGCTGCATTAGCCTGCAAGTCCTCCATATCATCATCAGAATCTGCATCTGCCATAAAGCTCTGTTCTTTGTTGGTAAGAGATCCACCAGCTTCATCCTTAAGAGCCAAGAGCAACGCCTCTTTCTGATAAGCACTGCCTCTTGTCCTTGGCTTAGGACATGCATTAGCCAGGTGACCCTTCTCATTGCAGTTATAACAACAAAGACCATTAACCCCATTCTGAGCATTCCCCTGTTCAACCACTTGACCCCTTTGTTGTTGCGGAGCACCCATGTTATTCCTTCCAATAGCATTAAACCCTTGACCACCTCCCATCTGACGACCATAACCATGGTTCTGAACTTCAACGTGTCCATTGTTCACAATAGCTTGATTCCTTGTATTGGATGAGGAACGAATTCGATTGTTGTATTTGTTTGTATATCGACCGAAGGCTTTAGCAATCATAACAAATCCTTGTTGCAATTCATCGAAAGCAGCAGAGTCCTCATCAGCTTCACTGTAAAGTGCTTGAGCATTGTTGTTGTTGTATGGAACCAATTGATTTTGTTGAGGTTGTTGTTGTGACTGATCATATGGTGTAATGGTTGCAGTTGGTTGAGGAGCGGGTTGAGGAGCTGTTTGAGGAGGAAGATTAGTTTGAGCCCACAAAGCAAGTTGTTGATTATCAGGAATTAACTGTGAAGTCGGGAGTCCACGGATAGTCCTTTCTTTGTCAACTTCTTTTTGGTGAGGCTTCAAATAGTCGTACAACAATCCGTATGTAGCATGATGAAGATTCTTAGCTTGATGGAGAAAAATGACATACTTCTCCCATTCCGGACCAAGGCTACTTAGGAACTTAGTGTTTACAGTAATTTGTGGCATGATGATGTTGTGTTTGTCCAAATCATTAATGATATCTGAAAAACGATGATGATATGACTCCAATGACTCTCCTGGTTCAATCATGAAGTGTTCATAAGCCAAGTAGATTTTGGATTCCATATCTTCCTGATTGAGTGTTGTGCCTTCCATTAGTAGATGAATATGTTCCCACATTGCTTTAGCTGTCTTTTGAGCATCAACACTTCGAAGGATCGGATTAGGTAGTCCCAAAAGGATGTATTGCATTGCTAGTTCATCTGCTTCAAAGTGTAGAAGTTCATCACCAGTGAGGTCTAAGATAGTTGCAATGTTGGTGACAGCATCTCTTGGTGGATTGGCATCTGGATCTGCGGGTGTAATAACAGTAGGCAACTGAAATGGACCTTCCATAATGACCTTCTTTAAGAACTTTCCATGTGGCTTCTTTAGATCACAAAACCTAAAGAACCTTATCACCCATTGATCATAATTACCGGGAGTGAGCATTGGAGGTCTATCAAGTGAGCCAGCTTCATGAATTGATTGTTGGCTACTTAAGGCTTCACACATCTTGCCAAACCATGTCGGTTCCTTCATAGTATTCCTTGATGGATGTTGGTTGTAGAAGTTTGTGTAAGGTTGTACTTGAAGACTAGGTGGTGGTTGAACCATTTGTGGTGGTGGAATTGCTCCAAGTTGTGGAGTATGTTGTTGATTAAATTGTTGTTGATAAATTTGTTGTTGATGATTAAATTGTTGATGTTGTGGACTTAGTTGTTGTTGTTGTTGTTGATGATAAGTGTAAGGAAAATAGTTAGAGTATGGTGGTTGTGACATGTTGAAAACTTGTGTTGTTAAATGGATCTTTGTAGTCGAATGAACCTTTGTTGATGAAGTATCCTTAGGCGTAGAAATCACAGAAAAACAAAGTATCACTTATGCGTAAAAACACCAAAGATACGCGTAACAGCAAAAGTTACGCGTAGGATTAGCTTACACGTAAGAGATGAGAAAACACTAAAGTTATGCGTAAACAGAGAGTTAAGCATAGAAAACTTAGGCATAGGATTACCTTATGCGTAAGACAAAGCTTAGGCGTAAGATGAATCTTATGCGTAATGGATTCTACGCGTAAGCTTAAGCTTATGCGTAACTTTAGGGTTTTACCCAAAAGAGCTTTTACACTATCTCAGTGCAAAAGATATCCAAAGTCGAAGTATTTTCAGGCTTATCCAAGCAAGAAAAACACTGAGTAATCCACGAAGCTGAAGATCAAACCAAGGAACAGTTACGCGTAAGATTAGGGTTTCACTTACGCGTAGAAATTAACCAAAAATGATTTCTGCCAACCGATGTTTCCAAACCAGATTTTCGTGATGAAATAGCTTCAATATCACCAAAATAACACAAAAGTGTGAAACTTGATGATCCAAAGCTTATAAAACAGTTATGCGTAGAACTACTACCACGTAAAAAACCAAGCTTAAAAACAATGATCCACATGTAAAGTTTGAAACTTTTTGCCAAAAACAGATAGTTTAACACCTTAAAATGTTGAAAGTACAAGAATCTTGGATTGAAAAGTGTAAAAATTAAGTTTTTAAGCGAACCAAAGTTTGAAACGATCTTACGCGTAAGACCAAAAACCTTCAAAACAACAAAAATATGTACACCCAACTATTTGGCGAATGATACCACTGTTAGGTCACCATATTAGTAACACAAGCATCAATATGTAGAAATATAGAAGAGAGAATGATCGGTTGAGCAATAGCACACACACACACACACGTATGAATATAGAATGGTTATGCGTAGGAGTGAAAGTGAAATGAATTGAACAACCAACCCTCAAGTGAGGGTTATTACAAGGTATTTACAGGAGAGGGAACTAGGGAAACACTCCTAGTCCCTTCCTTTCCTTTATGGGCTTGGGCCTAGGCTTATGGACCTTCTACATAAGCCTAAGCATAATAACAAACATAAAGGCCATATTAAGCTAACTATTACATAAGAATCACTAACACTTAAATTAAGGTTTAGGAGTGATTCTAACAGTTTGTGAAATCCAATATGTTACAAATGGTATCAAGAGCCATGGTTTGATCATCTCTCTTACTTATCCTTGGATTTCTAGTGGTTTTATATGGTTTTTGAGTTTGAAAACGTTTAGTGGGTTTTGCATCATTTGGATAATTTCTAGTGTTAAAGTTTGAATTTCGATTGTACTTTTGTGTTTAGAATCATTGTAAGTGCTTGGGTTTGGATTTGGAAAGCTTGAATCACTGTGGTTGAGCTTGTTTTGGATTGAAAAGTGTGTTTTGAAGTTTTTCAAGGTAGCGACTTGAGTCTCGTTGTGAATTTCTTCGTAGCAACTTGCTTCAGTAATTTCTAGCGAGTTGTAGTGTTAGTCGTAGCGACTTGAGCTTAGTGACTTGCCTATTTAGACAAGCCGACAAACAGTACAAGTTAGTGGATTCTCCACTACGGCTAGCGACTTGGTGGGGTTAGCGACTTGCTTTCATTATTTCTAGCGACTTGTACTTATTGTTCTCAGCGACCTGATCTTAGCGACTTGGATACTTAGCGAGTAGCTCTTTAGTGACTTGTATGCTTAGTGATTTGGTTCGTTAGCGACTTGTGTTCAGCGACTTGGGTTTTAGCGACTTGTGCTTAGCGATTTGATTCACAGCGACTTGAGGTTTAGCGAGTTGCTACTTAGCGACTTGGTGCTTAGTGACTTGGTTCAAGGATTATAGCGACTTGGTTAATACTTGTTTCTAATACGGTTTTCTCTTGATTTAGTAAAATCTCGTGAAAGAATCTATTTCCCGGTTTAATCATAGAGTTATAAAATCCCGTGAAATATGTAAACATGTCTACCAACGTGCCTACAATCATTTCTACTGTAGCTGAGGACGTTCAAGCAGCTGGTTCAGATACTCGTCCACCTATGCTTGACAGAACTGACTACGACTCTTGGGCTCAACGAATCAGATTGTACTGTCTTGGTAAGGAAAATGGAGTTAACATTCTCAAGTCAATTGATGAAGGACGGTATCAGGTTGAGACAACCAGAGACATACTTGACACTGCTGCAGATGGCTTAGTGATTTAAGGACTGGACAGACCTAAAATGTATGATGAACTGACTGATAAGGAGAAGAAGAGATACGATGCAGACATCAAGGCTTCTAACATCATACTTCAGGGTTTACCTAAGGACATTTACAAGCTGATCAATCAGTACACTGAAGCTAAGGCAGTTTAGGACAATGTCAAAATGCTACTCTCAGGTTCTGAACTAACCAAGGAAGACAGAGAATCTCAACTATATGATGAATTTGAGCACTTTAAGATGAAGCCAAAAGAAAGTGTCTATGAGTATTATGTGAGATTCCACAAGCTTGTGAATGATATGAGGAATATCAAAATGACCATGCCAAATATTCAGCTAAATTCAAAGTTTGTGAACAACATGAATCCCGAATGGCATAAATTTGTCACATCTGTGAAGCTAACCAAAGGATTGAAGAACACCAACTATGAGCAACTGTATGCATTCCTTCTTCAGAATGAGAGACATGCTATGTTTGAAAGAATGATTCTTGAACAGTTCAAATCTAAGCAGGGAGAAACTAGTTCGTCAAATGACTCTACAGCTTTTTACACCAATGTTGGAATTACCACCAAAGCTTCTCAAGTCATACCCATGGGTAATGGTAATTACAAGCTCATCCCAGATCCAGCATATAAGCCTCCTGACCCAAACACATTCATGGAAAACTTCATCAATCAACTGTCTCTCATGGTTAGTCAAAACATGAACTCTCTCCCACATACCAACAATAACCTCAGAACAGCATCCAATCCACACAATCAAGCTACTGTCAGAGATGGGAAGGTTATGGTGCAACCAGTTCAAGAAAGACAGTATGAACAGGGAAGAGGTGGAGTTGGTAGAGGATATGTGGCAAATCAGAATCGTGGAAGGAATCCAAATCAAGGTCAAGCTAAGCTAATTAAGTGCTACAACTGTGGTGGTGATGGACACCTAGCAAGGAACTGCACTTCTCCAAAACGCCCTCAAAATGCAGAGTACTTCAAAGACAAGATGCTACTGGTGCAAGCTCATGATAATGGAGCTGTTTTGGATGAAGAGGAATTACTGTTTCTTGCTGAGGGTAATGCCAAAACCTATGATGCAGATGTGGATGAGCAGCCAATTCAGGAAATAGGACACAATCATCAAAATGCCTTTCAAGTTGCCGATTGTGATGCATATAACTCTGATGTCGATAATGGACCTACTGCCCAGACAATCTTCATGGCTAGAATCTCTCCAATGGTCTCTCCTAAGGTCTCATCATCTAAGCAAGCTAGTTCATCCAAAGAATCAATCATCTCAGAGGTATTAAAACTATATGATGAAGTTAATGTGCAAAAGATGCATAATAAAGTAAAATCTCTTGAAACTTATGAATCAGATATTGATGATGAGGGTAATAGCAATATTGTCCCATATGATCAATATGTGAAGAAAAGTGAAAGTGAGATTGTGCCAAGTAATGCATCTACCGCAGTCAATGATGACTATGTTTTTGATGAATACACTGCATGTGCCCCTGATGATTCTGTTATCTCTGAACTGGATGCCTATAAAGAACAAGTTGCCATTTATGAACAACGTGCTAAGTTTGAATTAACTACCCGTGAGCAGGAAATGGATGACCAAATGCGTACAATTATTAGAAAAAGTAATTTTAGAGAAGAAGTGCTAAAATAAGAGTTAAACTCCTTACAAGAAAAGCTTTCTAAAACTGTTAAGCAAAAGGAAGAGCTGCAAGATAATGTTAAAGTGCTTAAACAAGAATTCAGTGCTAAGGACTCAAAACTTTTGAATGATTTTTCTAATCTAAAAACTTTGAAAAACAAGCTTGAAAATAAGTTGTACGTACAAGGGAATACTATTCAGACTACTCACATGATCACTAAGCATAGAGTTCTCAGCGATAAGAATAGTATTTCCATCATAGAGAAACCTAATCTTGAGTATGGTAATGAAATCCTTAAGCCTAGGCAGAAACCTAGTTGCGCTGAGTGCAAGGAAGAGGATAGAAAACTAGATGATGCATCTAGGAGAAAATGGATAAGAAGCTTAACGATCCTGCATGTAAAAAGAATAACATAACTATCAAACCCCACGATTACACTAAGGAAAATTGTATCTCCCTGAACATGTTTAAGCCTCAAACTCAATTAACCCCAGAACAGATCTTTTGGAAGAAAGATATGGATAAGCTAAAAGTTAATGTAATTGTTGAAACAAACACTCCCCTTAGGAAAATGTCTGCAGCTACTGTGTATCCTCCAAATACACCAATGCATCTAGTTCCTAGATCGATTGCCACTAATAGCAAAACCTTAATCAGCTTGTATGTTGTTTATCAACTATTCGTTGATTTTGAGAAGACATGTAAGAAGAGAATCACACCTACAGGGATAACTGAGGGGGAAAGGGGTTTTGAGCAAACTAAAGAATGTTATTTAACTGAGGTCATGCCTTTCTTTAAACAATTAAAAGGTCAATTTGAGAATCTTCAAAAAGTTATAAATTCAGATATTAAAGAAATGGAAAAGGAATTTGATGCAATGATAGTTGAGGTCAATGATTATGAACAGGAACTCAAATATAATGAAGTTGAAAGGAAGCACTTGCATATTCTAAATGAGAATTTGATTTCGAGTTGTGTTGCGCAAGATGTGTTTTATACTGTTACTAAGCACTCTATTACTGCTTCTCGATTTCATGAATTATCTATTGCATTGAAAGTTTCCCATGATCGTGTCATTGAGCTTGAAAACAAAAACTCAGAACTAAATGAGAAAATTGATCAGGATGATCACGATAATTTGGTAAAACATCTTTCTAAACTAGAAGTTGAACATTTTGATTTGCAACTAAAATATCAACATCTTAAAGAAAATGTCAAAACCTCAAATATCAAAACATCCTCAGCTGTTCCAGAGTTTGATGCAGTTTTTCAGATAAACAAACGTGACGAACAGATGCAAGCTCATTGTAACACGATCAGAAAATTGAAAGCCTAAATTTCACAATTAAAGGGTGAAAAGAACAATGTGACTGGCTCCCAAATGCCTCCTCCTTTAGATTCTCAGTATTCTCAGACTTTTCATCTTCAAAACTTGGTTAATGCTTTACAAAAGGAAAACGAGTGTTTTCTTGAAGAGAATGAAAAAGTTAAACGACACTTTAAAGAGTTATATGATTCAATTAAAGTCACTCGTGACAAGAACAACGAAAAAATAACTTCTTTACAAAAGGAAATTGAGAATCTGAGGAGACAGGAAAAAGGGAAACTGCCACTTGTCTTTAATGAGAATGTTGCATCAAGGTCATCCTCAGACTGCAAATATACTGTGACTGTTAAATACATTCCTCCTCATCTTAGGAACAATGAACTTGTGTTTCATAACTATTTTGCTCACCTTAAGGATAGTCTAGAATGTCTCCGTGAGATTGTGGAAGAGGATTTCATAAATAAGCCTCTTGATAGAGAAATTAGGTTTGCATGCATTCAAGCCAAACGATCTCAGGAGTTGCTAGAATGTTTAATAGCAACATGTCCTAAATCCTTAGGTGCAAAAGGTAAAGCTGTGATGCCTTGTTCTATGCCTAGTGCCAAACATACAAACCATTCTATGCCCACTATTAAGAAAGTGAACCCTAATGTGCCTTCAAGTAGTTCAGATCCCTGCACGTCTAGTTCAGGAATGCAAAAAGTAGATCAACCAACTAATGTTCCCATAATTCCTTCTACAGGAGTAATCAGTGACATAAAAGCAAGCGGGTCAAAGCCTCCAAGCAATACCAAGCAAGATAGGACCTCGCAAGCTAGGAATGTGCATTGGAAGAGAGTAGAAGATCACCCTAGGAATATTAAGTATGAGTTGAATAAAACGAATCGTGTTGATTCTAGTATTATCTATAAGCGTACTGTAATTAATTCGAATTCTGCTACTATCCGCAAACCATGTAATGATGACTGCTTGATTTCTGTTACTAATCATGAATGTGGTGTGAATGATTTTTCTAATGCTGTCAAATGCCCAATTAAAACTGTTAATGTTAAAAAACAAGCGAAGAAGGCTAAAAGGCAAAGGAGAAAGAAAGTTAGAAAACAGTGGAAACCTACACGAAAATGGATGCCTACTGGTAGAACTATTCCCTTAAGAAGTGAACACACTTTGAATAGGTCAAATGCGGACACTAGCACTGCATCTATTTCTGATGATTCTATTGTTTCTACTTCTGATGTGGGTGTTCCAATCACTGTTACTAACCAAATGGAACCCATTCTTGCATGGGGATCCCAATTATCCAGTTATCCATTCTTTTGTGTGTTCAACTGCAGATCGTTCAAATCGTTCTGTGGTACCTGGACTCATGCTGTTCCAAGCATATGACTGGAGACCGGTCACGGCTCATGAACTTTGTGAGTAAATTCATCGGGAATGTTAGATTCGGGAATGATCATTTCGGTGCAATTATGGGTTATGGAGACTATGTTGTAGGAGATAGTGTGATTTCCAAGGTGTATTATGTTGAAGGTCTTGGACATAATCTATTTTTTGTTGAACAATTTTGTGACTCTGACTTAGAAGTGGCCTTCAGAAAACATACTTGCTTTGTGAGAGAACTTGATGGTGTGGAACTTCTCAGAGGAACTCGTGGTTCAAACCTATACACCATCTCTATCGAAGACATGATGAAATCTTCACCCATCTGCCTGTTGTCAAAGGCTTCTAAAACTAAGTCATGGCTATGGCACCGTCGTCTCAATCACTTGAACTTTGGTACCATAAACAATCTTTCCAGAAAGGACTTAGTAAGAGGACTACCTAGACTTAAGTATGAAAAGGATCATCTTTGTTCAGCATGTCAATTGGGAAAAAGCATGAAATATGCCCACAAACCAAAACCCACAAACTCAGTAATGGAAGTTCTTCATACCCTTCATATGGATCTGTGCGGACCAATGAGAGTGCAAACGATAAATGGGAAGAAATACATTCTAGTAGTTGTTGATGACTACTCTCGATTTACTTGGGTAAAGTTTTTGAGGACAAAGGATGAAACTCCAGATGTCATCATCAAACTTATCAAACAGCTTCAGGTTCGACTCAACAATACTGTTAGAATTGTTCGAACAGACAATAGAGTTTGTTAACAAAGACTTAATTCAGTTTTATGAAAGTGTTAGAATCAGTCATCAAGAACATTTCCTCAACAGAACGGTGTAGTTGAAAGACGAAATCGAACTCTTGTGGAAGCCGCAAGAACATTTCTAATTTATTTAAAGGTTCTAATGTTTCTATGGGCTGAAGCCATTGCCACTGCTTGCTACACCCAAAATCGTTCTCTTATTCACACCTCTCATGGAAAAACTCCATATGAACTTGTTCATAAACGAAAACCTGATCTATCCTACCTTCGTGTGTTTGGTGCTTTATGTTACCCAACTAATGACGGTCAAGATTTAGGTAAACTAAAGCTAAAGCGGAGATTGGAGTATTTGTAGGATATGCACCAAACAGAAAAGGATATCGAATCTACAACAAGAGAACCCGAAATATCATGGAAACAATTCACGTTACGTTCGATGAGCTGACCGGTAAAATAGCTCCAGGACAATCCAGTTCTGGACCCGCATTTCAACCTTCATCAAGTAGTCCTATCAGTTCTACCCTTGTTTCTAATCCCTCACCAGCAACTCCTTATGTACCTCCTTCAGAAGATGACTTAAAGAAATTATTTGATCCAATGTTTGATGAACACTATGAGCCAAGTGCTAGGGATATGTCCATTCCATCAACAGAGGCTACTTCTATCCCTGTCAATGAAGTTAACCCTTCAGTCTCAATGTCATTAAGTCAAGAAGCGCCTGCTGCTGATCACTCTGTCTCATCAACAAATCATCAATCATCGAGTGTACATCATGGAATTGTTTCTGGCACCCATGATGAAGTTAATCCCTTTGCTACTCCCGAAGATGCCCCCTTTGAAAACATATTTGCTCCTGAATCTTTACTAGAACCATCTTCATCAGGAGATATCGAGTCTGCTACTTCAGTTCCTCAACAAAAACCACATGAACACCTTAGAAAATGGACACATGATCATCCATTGGACAACATCATTGGAAACCTCTCTCGTCCAGTGTCCACACGGAAACAACTTGCAACCGATGCCTTATGGTGCTTCTTTAACTCCGTACTCTCTAAGGTCGAACCAAAAGATGTTAAAACCGCCATGAATGAAGACAGCTGGTTCAATGCCATGCAAGAAGAAATTCATGAGTTTGATCGACTAGATGTATGGGAATTAGTACCTGCTCCAGATTGTGCTATGATCATTGCTCTAAAGTGGATCTTCAAAGTAAAACTTGATGAGCATGGTAATGTTTTAAAGAACAAGGCTCGATTGGTTGCAAAAGGATACCGTCAAGAGGAGGGTATTGACTTTGAAGAATCATTTGCTCCAGTTGCTCGTATCGAGGCAATCAGAATCTTCTTGGCTAATGATGTAAGTAAGAACATGGTAGTCTATCAGATGGATGTAAAGACGGCTTTTCTCAACGGAGATCTTAAAGAAGTGGTATACGTCTGCCAACCTGAAGGCTTTGTGAATCCAGAGTATCCTACTCACGTTTATCGTTTGAAGAAGGCTCTTTACGGTTTCAAGCAAGCTCCAAGGGAATGGTATGATACGCTATCAAAGTTTCTTCTATCTACTGGATTCAGCAAAGGAGCAGTTGATCCGTCATTGTTCACCAGAAAGTCAGGCAAATATTTAATTCACGTTCAAATATATGTTGATGATATTATTTTTGCCTTGACTGACCCCAATGAATGTGACCATTTTTCAAATGAAATGGGTTCCAAATTTCAAATGTCAATGATGGGACAAATTTCATTTTTCTTGGGATTACAAATTTCACAAAGTCCCAGAGGCATTTTTATAAATCAATCTAAATATGCAAATGAGATTTTAAAGAAATTTGGATTTGATTCTTGTGACCCTGTTGACACTCCCATGATAGAGCGTACTAAATTGGATGAGGACCACTCAGGGATCATGGTAGACCAAACGAAATATCGTAGTATGATTGGATCCCTGATGTACCTCACAGCCAGTAGACCATACATTCTGTTCGTTGTTTGCATGTGTGCTAGATATCAGGCTAAGCCTACCAAAAAGCACCTTGAAACGGTTAAACAGGTCTTTCGATATCTCCAAGGAACCATCGATATGGGACTTTGGTACCCGAAGGACACCGGTATGTCACTAACAGCCTATGCAGATGCTGATCATGCAAGATGTCAAGATACACGTCGAAGTACGTCTGGAGGTGCTCAGTTTTTGGGTGATAAGCTTATGAGCTGGTCTTCAAAGAAACAAATGAGTACTTCTATTTCCTCTACAGATGCTGAATACATAGCCATGTCATCTTGTTGTGCTCAAATTCTATGGATGAGATCCCAATTATCTGACTATGGCTTTGAATTCAACAAAATTCCTCTGTACTGTGATAATAAAAGTGTTATTGCTCTCTCATGCAACAACGTTCAACACTCAAGAGCAAAGCACATCGACATTCGACATCATTTCATCAGGGAGCAAGTAGAAAACGGTGTGGTGGAACTCTATTTTGTGAGGACTGAATACCAATTAGCAGACATCTTCACCAAAGCTCTTCCTAGAGAATGTTTTGAGTTTATCCTCCCACGACTTGGTTTAAAGAGTCTTCAACCGAAAACACTCAAACGTCTTCAAGAGGAAGACGAGGAGTAAAGGTCTTTCTTCATCCATCTCTTGTAAATATTTATTTGAAAAAAGCAAAATACAAAATTTCAAAATCTACAAAAAGCAAATAGAAAAATATAAAACTTTCAAAAATCCATAAAAATTAAAAAAATTTGAAAAATCCCAAAAATATAGTTAGTTTGTCATGTTTTTTTTCTTTTTTCATTGTTCGATATCATCTACGGATTTTGTGTTGTCATTCAAAAATGACACGGGTCTTTAGATGTTGTTCGAATGTTTTAAAAAAAATAAAAAAAAATATAATTTGGGAGAAAGTGAAACAAAGGTTTATAGTCATTTCAGTCTATAACCCGTTTTTAATGAAAGAACAGAGCCATGCTTTAACATATGTTTCAAATCTCATGCTCAGATTCTAAAAACAAATGTTTGTCACCAAAAGGACAAATGTTTCTTTCACAAATATTTTTCCTTCTATAAATTCTTCTAAAAAATATTTGCTATCTAATGAAAACAATGTTGAACAAAATAACTCGGACTAAATTTTTGAAATTCACTTGGACTTGACATCGGTCAAAATCTCGATCTCTCAATCAACAACTTATGTCATTGATTGAGGGGGAGAATAATTTCAATTAAATCAAAAGGTTATTTGTCATGTTTTTAAAAGATACTCATGCATGTTATTGGAGTTTAAAGTCTCATAAGTGATCCTTATCGGTTAAATGTTTTCATAAGCAAGTCATAATTCTCCTTAAAAGCTTTCAAAACCAATTTAAATCTATAGAGATCACAAATCTCAAATGATTTGAAAATTGTGATCGGGGGAGAATTTGTGATTTAAATTGGATTTAAACTGATGATTTGATAAATGGTTTCACAAGTGTTTAGCAAGCCTTCCTCCTCACATGTGCCAAACGATTTCAAATTTTCCATGCACATGTTGAGGGGGATCATCCTTTTAAAACCACAAAAAATTGAAACGTGATTGATTTGTCTCTAAGTGCAGGTTCCTTCTAATATGTGCAAAACTCTTTCAAACCTCAAGGTACATATTGAGGGGGAGCAAACTTATGAAAACCTCATCCTTCCCCAATATGATTTATCTACTTGATTTGATCAGGGAAGTGATGCTGATATCTTTTAGAAAATGGTAATCAAAGAAGTTAATTCTTCCTCTTGCCTCCGTGTGCCAAACCATTTCAAATACACAATGCACATGTAGAGGGGGAGCTCTCTTTCTAAAAATATCAAAAACAATTCAGGTACAAAATGCTTTGATAATATATCACAAGTATCTGGATTGATTTTCTAATGGTTTTCAATTGGTTCCAATGGCAGATGAACAATACCAAATAGACCGACCAAATTTACTTTATGTATGGTGATATAAGGGTGATAAGGTTAGGTATGTGTTCCCATGATCCGCCAGAATAGGAGGGATCTTCCCAGGGACAATCTACTAGATAGTGTAGAGTCCTTAGGAATGTTGAAAAAAGGGAGAAAAATGAGAATATGGGAAGAGTGCGGACTGAGATAGAGCTAGTACTGGAATAAATCCAACAAGGTTCTAGTTATGAAATCTCGGTAAGCACTGAAGAGGTTGAAGAATGAAAAAGAATTAAATGTGAAAAGGGTGAAAAGAAATAGCCCTCCAATAATTCAACCTTAGGGCAGAAACCGGGTTCAATTCATATGCTACTGGTGGTTACTAAGGTAACACTGGTATTGAAGACAAGACGTCATGGACCCAGTGACGCACTACACTAAACTTCCCAAGCTACTCAAGTTCCTCTTAAAAGGGCTTGTTTCATTCTCACGGGGAACCTACATAATCTATCGACTTTCTCCTAGAGATTGTTGATATTGAAGAAGGAGACCCTCTCCCTAGTCTCCGACATAGGAAATCAAATGTGCACAATTGAGTCTAGAGCCACGAGATCATCAAATAAATCTCATTAGGACACTGTCAATGAAGACTCTCTGTTTCACACAATGTGGAAAGAGAGATTATATCTTATGAGTCCTACGCATTATCCTTGTGGTATTGCCAGAACATCTGAGTGATATGCAAACATATTCACGATGAAGATGGAAAGCCTTCTGGAGCCAACATCTAACAAGCTCCTGGTGGGTGGCATGTGAGATCTATCCAATAGATCAACCATGTGACAACTGAACAGAAACAATGGGGCGATTCAATCTTTTGAATCAATCCTGGTTCAGGTTATGGATTGACGGATACCTTTGAAAAATCGGTCGTTGTGCTTAAAAACTCATTTCTTTAGCACATCGATTGTGTACTAATATTTCAAAATAAAAGATGTTTATGATTGATAATTGGTTTTCATTAAAATCTTCGTTGTATTGCAAAAACAATTTATATTGAGCAGTACACGATTGTTTTTCAAATCATTTTCATCAATCAGTGAATCTCAATTCGCTGGTTCACTCACTCCGTGTTGTCTTCTTTGAGACGTTCCGGTTTGAGAACATCTAGAGTAGCTGCGAAACCCTGTCAAGGAAATTCTCCGAAATTATACCTGATCACAGGCAGTACTTGTACTGATCAACGAGGAACCGTGGGCCATGTACCTCAATTTAACGAAAGTGATCAAAGACACTTTCGTGCACTTTATCGCTAACTGTTGTATGCAGGAACGCCCGACGTTTGCAGCTGATCAGAATGAAGAGGTCAATCCATAGCCACATGCTCACACAACACATTCACTTCTAAAGAAATCATGATTAAGTGCATCAACGACTCTGATATTCTCACTCCATGCTTCTGCTACGCTGCTGCAAATATCATGAATCAACTAAAGCTTCCGCTACTCTGATAAGAAGAAATCATGATCCAGAATGTGAGCATGTCGGTCCAAATGTCACAACATCACATAATACCAACACCACAATGGAAGAGTCAGAAATTTATGTTAGCTGATGATCACAATGCTGGCTCAAAACTCATCATCACGTGGATCAGTTAAAGACCTCCACTTAGATTATCCAAACATGAAATAATGAAGAATCAATGACTACGAGCTACTGGGCAAAGAACATGAACAAGAATCCTAGAACAATCTTAATGTAATATCTTTTTGTATTCAATGTAAATTGAGGTGACCTCCCTTAGGGGGAGATTGTTAGGATTTAGTAAATCCAAGTATTAAAGTGTCGGTCACCTCAAGTATATGTAATCGTTAGAAAGCTCATAGTCGTAGTTATTTAAAGTTAAGTAGTATTTAGTTAAGTAACACCGTGGAGGATGGACGGGTCTTTACCCACTGTATGCTTGATCCACAGCCCGTAGGTGGCGATTTGTGTAAGACTATAAATACTCTCTACCTCCCAAGGTAGAGAGTTGGGGCTCATAATAATACTTTCATTTTCTCTCACTAAGTTCTCAAACCTCTAACTCTTTCTCTCTCTCTAAAACCTTAAATTATACGCCCCACTTGATCATGTTATGATGTGTTTGTGAAATCCAATATGTTACAAATAAGAATAATAATAGTAATAATACTAATAATAACAATAAATATAAATGTGCCTGAAACTTTCCGCAAAACCAAATGCTACAAAAACCATCTTAAATCTTCCAGCATCGTCTGTATCGATGTGTGTTACCGTCCCCTCGTTTTTTAGCTTTAGGTTATGACAATATAAAGCTAACTGCTCAAACGATTCTTCATGTTTACCGTTCAACACCTCAAATGCCAAATTCCTACCTCCCCAAGCTCGTTTGTAAGAAATGTTTACTTTCCATTCAAAACTCATATCTCTTTGTATGTCCTTTCCAGTATATACCCTCTGATTATCTTTCAATTTTTCGATTAGCAACTGACTAAGTAATTTCATTGTCGCATTACGATGATTAGGATGTAATTCAGTTCTTGAACATGTGTGGACATCGTTGATGCTAGATACAAAGAATGTGCTATCCAGTTTTTTTTTACGGGTGTATATGTTCCATGAGCAGCCTTCATTTATACATTTCACGATGTACCTCGTGGGTTCAGATTTAATAACTTTGTATTCAAAATGCTCAACTAATGATTTCTTTCCAATAGCAAACATGCATTCTGCTTTATTATAAATTCTTTATGTTTGAAAAAAACGGTATCATTTTTCTGGGAATCGCTGTTTTTTAATTCTGGTTGTGGTGCAGTTGGTGGCATGGGCATATTTTTAAATGAGTTTCTTTGCGACAGAGGAAGTGAATGATCAGGTTGGTGAAAAGAGTATTCTTCAACCTTTGGGGTGTCATGATAACCATCTTTGTGAAGCAACGGAATATTCAGATCTAATGATAAATGATTAGAAGCTGAGGATGATTTTACCTTTGAAGGTGGTGGTTCTTTTATTGAAATGAATAGAGCCTGAGTTTGCACATTCTTACAACATACTTCATGAATGAAGAATTGGACGTCATCATCATCAACAACGTCCAATTCCATGGAACCATCTTTGTAAGATAACCTCACTTTAGCATTTTGTGTTTCTTTGACACCGTCAACCTTTTTCTTCACATACGCCACCAGTTTATTTAAAGTGATATTTTTAGGTAGTTTAACTGCATGTTTCGATGATGGATGCATTAAATAAACCTTAAACTTAGAATTGTCATCGTAATCCATGGTTGTGTTTTGAACAAATTTAGGTGGAAATAATTCTTGGAGTTTACAGTAAACTCTAACAACTAAACCAAGTGCAAATTACCAACCCTTTGTACTTGTGCATTTACTTAGGTTGCCCAACAATGTCAACATTCTAAGGTTGCCCGAAATTAGTGTATCATCAAAGATACACTTTAATGAGTGTATGAAGTATGAACCACCCTTTGTGATTGTTTATTATTAATGAGTATGAACCACCCTTTGTGATTGTTTATTATTAATGTTGTACTTGTGCCAACTGCCTAAGATTTACTAAGATACACATTTATTTGTGCCTTTGTGATTGTTTATTATTAATGTTGTACTTGTGCCAACTGTCTAAGATTTACTAAGATACACATTTATTTGTGTTATATAAAAAATTTATTAAGTTGCCTAAGCTTGGCAACTGCCCACTGGATGAAACTAATAACTTATCCCAACTACATATAGATTGTTTGAGTAATCTCAATTTCATATTTGTAGTAATGTCTAACGGTAAAAATCATTACTTTTGTTAGTATACTATAAATAGTTTTAGCAATATATTTATGATCCTTCGTTTTTTTTTAAATTTATATTTTTTTTTACATATATAACAGGGATTGTGCGTAAGCGTTTGTCTTTTGAAGTCGAAAAACCATGTGATGACGTGCTTAATGAAATATTTAGGGAACAACTTAACAAAAGATCTAATGAGGATGTAGCTGAAAAATGTGCGGTGGCGGTCAAGGAAACAGGTGACAAGAATAAAGATGTGCACAACAAAATAAATGGAAATGTGGATGGTGACAAGTCGATTACTGAGCAGCATGAAGATGAAGCAATAATGGAACTACTAGCCGAACAAGATAGGGCTGAAAGAGAAATGGAAGAGAGAATGCGGCAAGACCGGGAACACGAGGAGCTGTTCTGTAAGATAGAATAAGGTCACCTTGGAAGCCAACTAGGATGCGCTGCTGAACAGTCAAAATGAAGGATAAATTTAGTTAAACTTAGATTATCAGCCTGCAGACTTGTATGTTTGTTTCCTAAACGTAATCTTAGTTTCAAAAAAGATGTAACTGACTTCTTTAAAGTTCATATATTTCACTTTCCAGATCTCCAGACTTGCATGTTTGTTTCCAGGCTTAAATACTTGGAAATTATTCATTAATTAATAAAACTGCATCAAAGGATGCAGTGCTAGATGCTTCCCATTCATACAACCATCTAATAAGTACATCAACAGTCAACCACTAAGGACTACTATCAAAAGACTACTACATCAACATAACCACCTAAACCATCTATGGCCTCTTTGCTATGGCCCATGCTGGCATCTTCTGCTGAACTCCTTGTCCCCCAATAACAGCCCATACTTTTGGGCAAGCAAGTCCCCTCACTCTCTCTCTTTTGGGGGGTGCTGATGAGGATGGACCATCTGGTTGTGGCGGGGTTGCAAGTGCTTCAAAGGTGGAGCTGTGAGTGGTTCTGGTTGGATGGAAGAGGGTCCAACAGGAACAGGGTTTGTCCTCATAAAGGTGAGGGATGTTTTTCTTGGAGGAAAATAGTTCTCCCAAGTATTGTTTGAGGATGAACTATTAGAAGAATCTGAATCTGAAGAGATTTCCAGTGGATGTTTTGGTGAGCAACTCATGTTGCCTAAAATGTTTTCGAAATAGTTAATGAAAGAAAGACTTTTAGAGAGAAGAATTTTTGGGAATACAAGATAGATATGTGTGGTTTATGGGTGATATGTTATTAAATAGAGTTAAAAAGAAATCAGTGAGTTAAATGTGTAGAAGGTGTGAGTTGTTGTGTAGTAAATGAAGTCGTTGGCTATTTGACTGGGTGTTTAGCACTTAGTATAAGCACTGCTGGTTGTGGGCAACCCACTGCTAGTATCTTTCTAACCACCGCTGGAAGTGGGCAACCCACTGCTAGTGTAGTTTTCATGAAAATGGAAACCCAATTGGGCTGTTGTGTAACATCATGGTGATAAAGTATTTAAATGTGAATAAGGTGTGAGTTGTTGTGGAGTAAACCTAGTCTTTGACGGGTAATGACTTTGGAGTTGAATATTTGACTGGGGGTTTACCACATTGTCTAAGCACTGCTGGTTGTGGGAAACCCACTGATAGTATATTTCTAACCACGGCTAGATGTGGGCAACCAACGGCTAGTATCTTACTAACCACCGCTGGATGTGGGCAACCCACTGCTAGTATCTTTCTAACCACTGCTGGTGCAATATTGATGAAAATGGAAACTCAAGGGGATGTTATGTAACATCTTGGTCATAAAGTAAATAATCCCCAAATCACTGTGCGATCAAATAATTGATCTTTAAACACTTCAAAATTTGCGCTCTACACAAACCCTAACCACTCCCAAACTGATAATTACACAAAGCACACATCTTTTACATCCAAATCACACAATGCCGAAAGAATATTCCACCACCCATAACCTCATTGCGTACCTAATCAAGAACAATCATACAGATGACCAACTGAAATTGTAAAACCCAAGTTTTCATCAGATTTGAAAAACAATCTTTTTATAACCTTCGCGTCAACCGGTGCTAGGTAGCTCTCAAAAGTACGCGCAGCGCAGCAGGAAAGAAGAGTGGATCTTTCTTCAGTTTGCAATTTAATGTCAAGACTTCCTTATACCCCGTGTATAGGTTGTACCTTCCAGGTGAGCCGACGTAACAATTGACGTTTCAGTTTCTTTTGTTGGTTTTTTAATTTTTTTGGTTTTGTAAACACTCTAGGAAGAATGTTTTGGTTTTTTAGATGTTTTTGGTTTTTTGAAAAAGATATATTTACAAAACGATGGTAACTTCACTCAGGGAAGGATCTTCAAATGCACGCGAATCGAGACGGAATACGAAAACTCAGTACATGCCTTCCCCGGCAGCGGCGCCAAAAATATATTCCTCCGAAAAGAGATCAATAATGAGAAGTGTAGTATTTGGGTAACTCAAACGTATTAGGTTTGAGCACCGAGATCGTTCCAAGTGAGAGATGAATGGAATTTTCAACTCTCGTCGCGTTTCGGGATTTGAATGCGAAATAAGGAATTTTGGGGATTTCTACACTATGGGGCAAGGGAAAGTAAAGGGAAGCACTTAAGGAGGCTAAATCTATGATGCAATAAAGAAATAACGACTAATTAGGCAAATTAAATCTAAAACGCAAATTACAATTTAATTAAAACGTGAATTAAATGCAAACTATACAAAATTGATCCCTAAAAATGATCTAAAATTATTCTACGATTAAAAATGCAATTTAAAAGTTATCTAAAATTTAAAACTATTTTTTTATGATTTTTCTAGAATTTAATTGAATTAAAATCTAATTTTTAACTATAAAAATAAATCTAAAATGCTAAAAATTATGAAAACTAAGGAAGAAAATTATGAAAACAATTTTCAAAAATCTAAATTACCTAAAAAGAATTTTCAAAACTAGTTTTGTATTTTTCTAAACTTTTTTCTAATTTCTATGAATTTAAAACTATTAAAAACTAATTAAATTGCTAAAAATTACTATTTAAACGGGGAAAAATGAAGAAAAATATTTTTTATGACTTTTTGATTTTTCTTTATCTAGGAAGATTGAAAATATATTTTTTTGAACTTTTTCTGATTTATTTGCAATAAAAGCTAATTAAAATGTATTAAAACCTATTTTAAAATCAGAAAAATAGTAAACAGTGACAGAAAAATATGAAAATTTCCAGAAAAATCCTAAAAGTGATTATGATTCAAGGGAAAATAATGAAAACTACTAGTGATCACTGAAAATGCTAGTTACTTTGAAACTGCTTATCAATAAGCTACTAGGAATAAGCTATAAGCTACACTATTGAACCAGAAGCTACCAGGACTTGTAATAAGCTAAAATTATGTGAAATGCGCTAAATGCAACTAGATGAAAGCTCAGAATCCTAAATTAGAAGCAAATGATCAATTACCAAATCCTACCCTAAACAGTTCAATCCACCAAATTGAAGCTTATAATTAAGCTACTCAAGTAAGCTAAAGCTAAAACCAGAAGATGGAACCTAAAATAGACCTAGCATAGAAGATTTAGACCAAATCTGAGCTCAAGACAAGCTCAAATGAGCTTGTTACAAGCTCTGCAAATAGCTTGTGCACACTCAGTGTTCACTGAATGTTTGCACAGGGCACAAATGGCCTTTTTCAAACACTGATTTGATCCTTTTAGAAATTTCACATAAATATGACAAAAATATCTTTGAATAGATGACCAACTGAAATTGTAAAACCCAAGTTTTCATCAGATTTGAACCAGAAATGAATTAGTTATAAATTCAGAAAGTTTAGCATCCAGGTCATGAAAACTATTTTTTTTTTACTTTAACATATTTAGAAAATTGACATTTCTGAATTTAGATCCTTAAAAACATATTGTAAAGGATGAATTAAGATGCAATACAACTTAATTAAGCTAAATATAATGCTCCTAAACCTAAAATGCAAGCTGAGCTAGTTTTTTACCAACTGTTATGAAGTTAAAGAAGATCCAATTGAGATTTGACTATGGAGTGTATGCAGAAACAAAATGAAGCTTAATAAGACTTAAATGAACCTAAAGCAGACTCAAGTAATCAATCATATCCTCTGATCAAACTTTTAGCACAGAATCAGGCCCTATTCCAAACACTAGTTTACCCACCGATGTGCAAATTTACCAATGCAAACACTATTCCAAACTTCACTACTCCTTAACTCAGATTCAAATTACTTAAATGTACCTAGATGATGCAGATTAAACAGTATTTAAACACTAAATCTACTTGAACTAGTTATGCAGACTAATGAGCAAATTTGTATCAGATGTGAGATTAAATAATAACTAGTGAGATGAGATAAAACATAATTGAATCTAACTTCAACTAAACAAATTGACACTAATTATATCAGAACTCAGTATAAACAAGCACTACTAAACTATTAAGCTGATAATAAGCAGAATTTTAGACTTACAGAAGTCCAGCCACTATGGCTTGCCACTGAATTCAAATAACCACTATCCTAACCTGTTTTCAACACCAGATCATCCCATATCCATATCCAATTCACCAATCCAAACTAGATTGTATTGACTAAGAGTTGTATTGACTAAGAGTTGAGTTTAATTGTAGAATTGAGTAGAATGCTTAAAAAGTACTTAAAAAGCTAAGGTTAAGCTAATTAAAGCTTATGAAAACAATAACTCAAACTAAATGTAGCTAAACAACTGATTTGAATGTTTTTTTTGTTTTTTTAATGATTTTTTCAATTTTTTGTGATTTTTGTTTTTAGAAGTTTATAAGTTGAAAACTGATTAAGGATGAACTAAAATGATTAAATGAAGTAATAATAAGCTAAGTAGAAGCAGTATAACAGTAACTGAGATTAATAAGAATTTTAACTAAAAACACTTTTATTAATAAAACTGATTACAACTAAGAATTTGAAATACAGAAGGTGAAACTAAATTACTGAAAATACTAATAAGCTAAAACTACTCAGAACTATTACATGAATTACAACTGAGATCAGGGGTGCCTTTTATAGGCAAGCTTGATGCCTTGGAAGGACCTGGAAGCTTGGATTTGTGCTTTCTCTGAGCCTTTTACAACCGTTAGATCAATCTCATCTTCCATCTCTTCATCTTAACCCTTGGATTAAGCTCTACACGTATGTTCCACCAATAGGAGAAGAGGAATGACACACGGATTGCCAACGTGGCATTCCGTGTGTCAGTGTGTCAGCACAAAGTACAATATTGCCCCTAATTTGAGTTGATTGTGGTCAATTGAGTGCGGGGCTTTTTAGGGTTCTAGCACCTAGGTTAAAAACAAATTGGGGAAGAACAAAATACGCGGGTAAAAAGTAAAACATTTTTTATTTCGTTTGACTTACTCGTTGACTGGTAATAGGAAGGGTGGGGGTTGACCATTTGACTGGGGCTAGGATTTGTTGGATTTGGGTGTTGGTACATGGGCTTGGAAATGGGCCAAGGTTATAATGGATTAGTTTAGGACTAGTATTGGATCCGAAAGTTATCACAAGGACCCATCATGTAAATTCTGAATTTCAAGGGACCAATTGTGTAATTTCCAAAAAGTAATCCAAGGGCCATTCTTGTCACTTCAAAATAAACCAAGGACCATAATTGTCAATCTTGAAACTCCAGGGGTAAAATCTGACAAATTCTAAAACTTAAGGGACTGATTCTGCCATTTCTTCAAAGTTAATCCAATCTTTCAAAAATCATCCTTTAAGTATCAGAACCTTCAAATATACTCTTTTCTGACTTCCCAGCTCAGCTTTAGCACTCTTTTCCTTCTCGTGCTCGGGTTTTTGTCTGATTTGACTGGTTTGTCTTTCTTTTGCGTGTTTTGTCATATTTGTACCTACACATGCATAAACTCAAGAAACCAACAGATATTAGCAATAAACGGCTCTTTTCTGGTTATTTTGGGTCTATTTTGGTAAAGAAATGGTATGTGTTTTAGCACATATCAAAATACCCCAGACTAGATGATTGGCGTGTCCCCACGCAATGCAATCAACTCACGCTTCTAAAACTAAGGATTTCAATCTCTTTCTACTAAACCTATCCTCAAAAGAGATTAAGAGACCGTTAATTCTAAAAACGCCCCGTTTACCTTTTATTTCACATATAGATATTACGTTTAAGCACTTATCATTATGAGTGACGGTTTGTTGAACTTTCATGTCGATCAATAACTCCAACATTTTTCAAACGACATTTTTAGGATCACGGAGTAGGAAACACAACTCAGCGCGAAGTGACCATACGGATAGAATACATCGTCCCTGATTTTTTACAAGTCCCCAAACTAAGCGTAAAATCGAAATCATTGTTAAATATGACTCTAGATGCTAACACTACCCATGGAAGTTACTTATGTAATTACTTTTTGCTCCCATTTTCCTATTTTCCTCTATTTATTTTATTTTTGGTGAGAAAATGAATTTCTTTAAGTTTCTCATTTCGATAATTTTTATTCCGATAAAGATATGAAGCTAAGTCGCTAATTAGTTATTCATCTTTTCTCAAGAACCATTGTCTTAAAAATGAGGTCCACATCAAGGATATTTTATTCACTTATATTTTTGACTTTTCCATTTTTTTTTTTTGCACTTATACTTTTACTTATATGAGCTATGAACTACGGAGCTTCACGGGGTAATTCCAAGACCTTACACGTTTCAGAATAAAGGATCCAAGGGCCGTTACGATGGAGAATTCCAAGACTCTAGGCTTCATGAAATGAGGATCCTAGTGTGTTAAACCAAGACCTCACCCAATCCCGGCTAGAGGTCCAAGGGCCGGCGTAAGAGGGTAGCCAAGACCTAAACGCCTACTTTCGAAATAAGGATCCAAGGGTCTGATCTCGAACCGCAGCTGATAACTTTATTTATTACTTATTATTTTATTTATTACGAGTCCTTGATGTGTACCCAATTTTTAAAACAAAAATTATTTTAAGAAGATAAAAAACTAACTATCGCCAAAAACTTAACATCTTTAATTATTTATTCACATATATGGGGTGAGACAATTTTGTGGGAACAAAAAGCCATAAGTACCTTTGATGAGCTATAAAGAGGACCATCTACTCCACGCTTAACATCTAAACTCATAAATAACTCTATCATTCCTCGATCTCCGCAAATTTAAAATCTCAAATAATGAGATCCGCGGATGCTTAGCCGATAATTAAATTATCTATGGTTAAGGGAACAAGCTAGGGCTCAACACGCCCGGTCAAGTCAGAATTCTATTCCTACTCTCACCAGCAGAAAGTCAACAAGGTGTCAAAACATATATTAACTTAGCTAATGCTTCGTAAAATAATCTCAAGTCTAGCATTTTTAAAGTCACTGATAACGCTACACGCGTCGTTCGGGGTCAAGGAAACTTCCTTTTCTTCGAGCAAGTTTTATAACACCCTAGGCAGTGAACCTAATCGTTGTAGTGTAGTAATTAGGGTAAGCCACGGGTATTGATATCGTTCTCTAGGGGAATAGGAATGCTAGTGAGAAGTTACTACGCTAAGGTTGAGGTTGAGGAAGATTATTTTTTATCTTTTTATGTTTTTTTTTTTAGAAATTGAAAAGGTACGAATCTCGGGTATTGGATTTGGGGGGGTTGGTATTGCTACCGATTACTCTACTATTATCTAATTATCTAAGCTAAGGTTGTGATAGTCTATGTCTAATTGATGTGTACTCGTATGATAGTTTAAAGATGTGTTTACTTAGGTTTTACTACTCCTTAATTATCTCCTATTGATGGTTGATTTGTCACGTCCTTATTCCTAGTTGCGTTGTGATTCTAAGGCTATAGGGCGTGCTTATTTCCCTAACTCTTTGAAATTACCAAAGGGTCTTGCTTACAAATCCTCTAGTGATTTATAGACGCCTACTCTACGGTTGTCCTTGAATACTTTATCCTACAATTACCTAGATAATTATATTCTAAAGTTCACAAAGAAATGTCAAGCATTAAGTACACAACGAATAATCTAGCGCACTCTAGATCATTAGTCAACTAAGATAAGTATCAACCAATCAATATTCAATAATTAAGTTTCATATTCCCTAAGCAAACACACAAATAAATTAGCCGGACATGGAGAACATGCAAGCATACACACAAATAATCAAAGACATAATTAAATTAATGAAGTAAATACTTATCTTGATGTATAATAGGGTTTAGAACCCTAAAATACTGCACAAGAAAGCCTTGGTTCGGTTTTAGGTTTTTACTCCAAAAGACTACACACAAAAACTGAAAAATTCGGATTCTATATATAAGATTACATCTGCGACGGCGTCACCTTATGTTTCGTGACGCCGTCGTGTCGCCGTCATTAGGGTTTCGTCTTGGCCACGTAAACCTTTCGACGGCGTCACCTTATGACTGTGACGCCGTCCCCTTCAGCTCTGACGCCGTCTTGGCTGCATCTAGGCCGTCTGAGTAACGACGGCCTACTCCTTTAGAACCTGACGTCGTCCCTTGAAAACATGCAATTTCGCTTCTGACCCGTCGCAAAATTCCTTCCCGACGGCGTCGCAGATATGCAGTGACGCCGTCGCCTTATGTTTCAGCAGCTTTGAGTGTCTCGATTCTGACTTTGGCCATTTTCTTCGTATATTCGCGCCTTTTCGTCCAAATAAGCATCATTCCAGCATTTTGCCTTCAAGAGACCTAAAAAGTGAAAAGGAACGATATTAAGCAATAACGGATACAAAAGTGATCGAATAAGGGCTTAAATGACCCCTCAAAAAGGTACCTTTTAAAACCTTATCAAATATCCCTACACTTGGTATTTGCTTGTCCTCAAGCAAATGTGCTTTTAGCCAATTAATTTATAAGTTAGGGGTCATGAAGCATCCATTCAAAACGGTCCACAACACATATAAGCCCCGCAAAAGTCATAACAAGCACGGAAATTACATACTAGCACCTCACATGGGGTGTTTGGATACTCACATCTCTCTCGGGTGTATATATGAAATATAACAAATCGGAAATGGAAGATAAACACTCATTAACCGGTCCTAGTACATAGATTACCATAGGCTTGAGAATAGATCAAACCTCCGTCGCTTTGGCGTAAGCACCTAGGAAAGACTATCAAAGAGGTCTTTAAAGGGTTGTAACGTTAGGCTTACGGTAGGGAAATAAGGGTTTGGTGGGATAGGCTATTTAGTGGTAGATAGTCAAAAATCTCTATGTTGCAAGTATACGAAGAATGGCGTTGCTAAGCCAAGACTCGACACTCTAAAACTCTAGGCAACGAAAATAAACAAACATAATTTAAAAGATAGATGTAGGATGGTAGCCCGTATGGTTTTTTTTTTTTTTTTTCACTCTTTTTTTTTCACTCTTTTTTTTTTTTCTATATTTTTTTTTCGAAATTTTTTTTTTTCTTTTTTTCTTTTTTTTTTTTTTTTTTTTTTGTGCATACACTTTTACTCTACCATCCTCTACGGTACATCAAAATGATAGGGATTTATAGACACATCCCTACACTTGAGTTTTTATTACTCTAACACTAATTTGACCCGAATTGAAAAGATCAAAACACTTGGAGTACATTATTATGCAAACAAAGGGAATTTGAGTTTAACGTTCTCTTTCCTATGTTTCATAAATTTTAACTTTTCCCATGAATCCCAATCATCCCAAAACTGTATACAAGGGATATGACTCGACTTAGCAACTCATGCAAGCAACCAGATAATTGAACTAAGGGTTTTGGGTGATAACATCAATTTGCACTAAAAGTGAGTGCAATAAAGGTAGGCTAAGGCGATTTGGGTGTATATTTGGGGGTGGGGTGTAAACAATGCTCTTCATTGATATTCCGGAAAAACCGAAATATCACGAGAACCGCGAAAAGGATAGGCTCTGAGGGGTTAACTAGGGGTATCGTGTACTAAAGATGAGTACAACGCAAAGGGTGTGGGGGAATTACTCAACCGATATGGAAGAAGTAATTATATTACAGGTATTAAACAAGGGTTATCCTAATGCCTCTTATCATTTAGTTATTCCTAACTACACAAGTGTAGCCTCACTTGCGATCTCGGAATGCATCACAAAACAAGTTCTAGAATCTAATATACTACCGGTTCACACTCTAAGCATTAAAGATGAATGCTTTAATTCCTACTAATCTAAGGGCGATCCTCACATTTTGGGTGGAATTTAGGTGGTAAGGGTTTTTGTGCTAGTCATGCAATTTCCTATCCATGAGACGCTTTTGTTAAGACTAATGGCCCACTCCTATACGTCATGAAAAAATTTTAAATTTGGCTAAAATTACCCTAACCTACATTTTCTCATGGTTTATTACACAAATACACTTGGACAAAGCAAACAGTCAAGGATAAGCATAGTTTCAAAGTTCCCATTTATTTTCCCTCCCTACACTTAAACTGAACATTGTCCCCAATGTTCCCCGAAAGTATCAAAGTTATGATAATAGAAGGTAATTAAAAACGAAAGAAACTAATACTCCCCTGATTAGCTCGGTAGGATCCGTGAAAAGTGGTGGTTAAATCTTTTCCAAGAAGAGTTTTTTGCGTGAAAGGCTCCTTCCAAACTTGTGTAACTTCTTCTTGACAAACTAAACCTGCACACTAGAAGAAAACAAACGAAACCTTCGCGTAAAATCGGCGGTAATAATATACATAAGACTCGATTTAAACTAGGATATAATGCTTGTGGAATGGATGTTTACAGAATTTGTTTTGAAAGTTAAGATCTGGAAAATTCCAAAATTTTACAAGTAGCTCAGAAAACGAGAAAAAGTAAGCTGATGTTTTTATTCCTTCCTGACGCCGTCAGGTTGCAATCCTGACGCCGTCAGGTTATCCTGACAAAAACTGGTCTGCGATTTTCTGGAAAATTTACATCTTTAGAATCTGGAAAAATTTCTGCAAAAACATCCATTGTGACTCGATACAAGCATTTGACTCGAACAAACAAACATATATATCTTTTAATTAATTGTTATTCTCATGTTCACGTTTCTTATGAAAACGTGTGTAATCCTCCCTACACTTATCCTTTATGTAAAATACCTTTATATGTAATTAAGACGAGGTTAAAAACAAAATAAAGCATTTTTACAAATTTAAACATGAGGACAAACAATTAATAAAAGATATATGACACTAACAAGCAAACAATTAAGCATGGGTTGCCTCCCACGAAGCGCTTTTCTTTATTTAAGAGTCTTGTAGCTAGACTCGTAGTCCTACCCCTACGTTGCCTCGTGCACACTCGCGTGCTCATACCTAAGCCACTCCAACTCTCTTTCATTCTTTTTATAATCATCTCCTAATTCAAGGCATTTTTTGTAATACCGTTTTGTTTTCTCATATGGGTACCTAAGCCCACTTTGCTTATCTCTTTCACTAAGCAATGAAATAGGGGTCATTCTATTACAAGCCTTAATGTCCCTATGTTTAAATCTAGGATGAGCGCGTGGCATTTGATAGACAAAATCTTCGACTTCATTAGAGAAAGTGATTAGACCGTCAATCATTCGTTCATTCAACCTAGTCAAATTCTTGAAAGGTTTCCCAAAAATTACTTGAGTGAGGTCCTTGTCGATAAATTCTCCCAGGTTTTCTAAGACCATGAATTCTACCAAGTAGGCAAAACTTCCAACGAACACGTGCAAATGAGTGACTGCTTTAACAACATTGTTCCCATGATAGGTTAACTCATTGACCTTGATTTTATTGTATAGATCTTTTGAGATTAAGTTTAAAGGTAAGAATGAATTCAAATAAGCATCGAACCCTTCTAGTCCTATTTTGCATGGGAATTGCATGTTAAATGGGCCATCTTTCTCAATCCTACATCTAGGGTCAAAGTGTTGGGAGAGATCTTCCTTAATTTCAAAGCTATCCTTATTGATGACCTCTCCGCCATCAAGTTCTTCATCATGATCAGATTCCTCATCAGAATCTGAGTAATAGAAAGGACTTTGTTGTCGCCAATTCACCTCGTTATGCCCTGGGTGGTTATCAAAATGGTGAGTGGGTGAAGGGTTTTGTGGGATTGTGTTCTCAACCTCGGGATTGGGAATGGGTAGGGTGAAGAATCTTCGGTGGAAGATACGGATCATGGTGAGTAATGGTTTTTACGAACGAAGGTCACGAAGAAGGGGGATAGACTAAGAGAAAGCTAAAAAATGAGAAAAATTTACTTGATAGGAATCAAGCAAATAAACCTAAACGAGGTGGACTACTAACTAGCTATTCTATTCCCCGGCAGCGGCGCCAAAAACTTGATAACGCTACACGCGTCGTTCGGGGTCAAGGAAACTTCCTTTTCTTCGAGCAAGTTTTATAACACCCTAGGCAGTGAACCTAATCGTTGTAGTGTAGTAATTAGGGTAAGCCACGGGTATTGATATCGTTCTCTAGGGGAATAGTAATGCTAGTGAGAAGTTACTACGCTAAGGTTGAGGTTGAGGAAGATTATTTTTTATCTTTTTATGTTTTTTTTTTAGAAATTGAAAAGGTACGAATCTCGGGTATTGGATTTGGGGGGGTTGGTATTGCTACCGATTACTCTACTATTATCTAATTATCTAAGCTAAGGTTGTGATAGTCTATGTCTAATTGATGTGTACTCGTATGATAGTTTAAAGATGTGTTTACTTAGGTTTTACTACTCCTTAATTATCTCCTATTGATGGTTGATTTGTCACGTCCTTATTCCTAGTTGCGTTGTGATTCTAAGGCTATAGGGCGTGCTTATTTCCCTAACTCTTTGAAATTACCAAAGGGTCTTGCTTACAAATCCTCTAGTGATTTATAGACGCCTACTCTACGGTTGTCCTTGAATACTTTATCCTACAATTACCTAGATAATTATATTCTAAAGTTCACAAAGAAATGTCAAGCATTAAGTACACAACGAATAATCTAGCGCACTCTAGATCATTAGTCAACTAAGATAAGTATCAACCAATCAATATTCAATAATTAAGTTTCATATTCCCTAAGCAAACACACAAATAAATTAGCCGGACATGGAGAACATGCAAGCATACACACAAATAATCAAAGACATAATTAAATTAATGAAGTAAATACTTATCTTGATGTATAATAGGGTTTAGAACCCTAAAATACTGCACAAGAAAGCCTTGGTTCGGTTTTAGGTTTTTACTCCAAAAGACTACACACAAAAACTGAAAAATTCGGATTCTATATATAAGATTACATCTGCGACGGCGTCACCTTATGTTTCGTGACGCCGTCGTGTCGCCGTCATTAGGGTTTCGTCTTGGCCACGTAAACCTTTCGACGGCGTCACCTTATGACTGTGACGCCGTCCCCTTCAGCTCTGACGCCGTCTTGGCTGCATCTAGGCCGTCTGAGTAACGACGGCCTACTCCTTTAGAACCTGACGTCGTCCCTTGAAAACATGCAATTTCGCTTCTGACCCGTCGCAAAATTCCTTCCCGACGGCGTCGCAGATATGCAGTGACGCCGTCGCCTTATGTTTCAGCAGCTTTGAGTGTCTCGATTCTGACTTTGGCCATTTTCTTCGTATATTCGCGCCTTTTCGTCCAAATAAGCATCATTCCAGCATTTTGCCTTCAAGAGACCTAAAAAGTGAAAAGGAACGATATTAAGCAATAACGGATACAAAAGTGATCGAATAAGGGCTTAAATGACCCCTCAAAAAGGTACCTTTTAAAACCTTATCAGTCACATATAAGAAACTAGCAAATTCTTTCAAAGCTTCGCATATTTAAAATCACTTAGGGAAGCTTGCAAATTCTTGGCCTTGTGAGCTAGAATCGCATTTTATAGCCTCTTGTCTAAGCAATTAGCAAAGACTTTTTCAAGAAAACGCATATTTAAAGTAACTTCTAAGAAACTCGTAAAGACTTTTCAATCATAAAACTAGCAAAAGCTTACAAAAAATTTAAAATTTTCAAATTTTTGCACAATTTTTTCATTTTCTAAGGAAAAACGGGGTTGCGAGAGTACACGGCAGATAATAAGCAAGTGCGGTCAAATCAAATCGAAGATTACCCACCCCAGACTAAAATGAAACATTGTCCTCAATGTTTAAAGGCAAGGGTATCAACGAAAATCTAAAAGCCGTTTATAAAGTATGCTAAAAGATAAACGTTAGTCGATAAGATTAGGATATCGGATTTCCATCAGCGTCGATCATGAAAGTCGAGTGGAGAAAAGACAAACTTCGAGCACGAGAGTCTTCATATCGGGAAAATCCTAGACAAAACATCACAAACAACCAACACGAGAAATCGAAAAGGCTAACCCCTTCACGTCACTTATTAGAAAATAGAAAGAAGATAGAGATAAGCATGGGGTGTCTCCCACGAAGCGCTACTGTGTTTGATCACCGAGTCGCTAGCCTGACTCGTCCCCGAATTCATTTGTCCTTGGGGCAGCAAGTGAGAAAGATACCCGGATCAAAGATGGTATCCTCACACCAGAGAGAATGAGAATGGGTGGGTTGGGATGGAAAGAAAATGTCGGGCTCAAGCACATAAGGGATAACTTCTCCCAAACTCACATAAGGTACATCAAGAAAGAGTGATCCATCATCCGGTGGTTTAGCGGGTGGACGACGGGATGACGGATCTAAGAGAAACGACTCCATAGAAGAAGAGAGTCCATGGTACAGAGAAATGCATTTTGAAGGCACAATAATGAAGGCATCCAAGATAGGATCCTTTTTCCGGATAACTTTGGTAATATGAAATTCCTCTATGATGAGTATCCCTGGGTTAAAAATCTTGTCCTCGGAGAGGAATGAAATCAAGGTATCATCTACGGGAAAATCCTCACGAGAAGAGGAATCACTCTCGGATAAAAAATATTGTGGGACCTCTGGATCAAAAAGCTCATCAATAGAAACTTTCACTTTCTTTTCTTTCTTCGGATAAAATGGATCATCGTATTCTATTTCTTCCAAAAGATCATCTCTTGACAGGATCGAGTCTATGGGAGCGAGTTCATCGGTGAACTCCTCGAAATAAATTGACGGATCTTGATTTAACAAATATTCGATTTCTCGTAAATCGGCTCTAAAATCAAATATGTCATCCTCACTTCCCGGTGGAAGAGGATCAATGCGATCGAGTTCATCGGCGAACTCCTCGAGAAGTAAATCGATAAAAGAATCCTTGAGCTCGGGCTCTGGAGAATTAGTAGACGGCTTGACTTCTTTACTTTCTTTTTCTTTCGGAGGGAGTGAAAAGTCCATTTTAAGTATTTCTTCAATTAAACAAATATCTCCCTCGATGTCAATATCGGCATTATCAATTTCCGGTGAAACTGAATCGCTTTTCAAATAAACCTCAATCTCTTCCATGACAGAATCACTTCCCTCAATTAGAGTAAGGGAAGGGGAAGAATCAGAGATGATTTGTTTAGAAGAAGGTTCCATAATTTCAAAAGAAGGAGTGGGATTGCCACTCAAAGAAAGCTCGATGTTCTTAGGAACAAGATCAATTCGATAAATAGAAAGCAGAGGTGGGACAAGTGGTGTGCTCTGAGAGCTAGCAGTTTCCACTACTACCGTTGTAGTCTCCTTTTCTAGTTTCTTGAGCCTCAACAACAGCCCCCCTCTCCGACATCAACCAAGCAGCCTAAAGAATCATCCTCCAAGCCTAAGCAGAAAAGGTCAACATCACTTGTATCATGGCTAGATGAAGATGAAACTGACGAATATGAATGGTTTTCTAAGCTTGTTGATTCCACCCCTCAATTACCGGAAGGCCAAGAACCGGTAGATGGTCGAACCATGGAGCATGTCAAGATTATTCAAGAAAAGTTCAAAGTAAAGAAGATGACGAAGGGAGAGTTACGCCGAATCAAGAACGATGCATTTCAACTGCTTAAGGACATCTCCGATAGTTCTATTGAAGTCGAATATCATCTCGACAACATCGCACGAGCTATGTCCAACAATATTGATTGGCTCAACCCTAAATCTAACATCGAATTCACAAGACCTGACAAGACTCCTTACTACACAGACTGGACCAAGCCACTACCAACCATTGGTCGACCTGGTCAACAAAGGATTCCCTACCAATACTTCTTCAACAACGACCTGGAATTTCTTCAACACGGTAGCGATGTAAGCAAGAAATACGCTACCTCACTCACCTTCAACATCCCAGCAGCAGTCTTCTCCAATAATGTTGCCATCGAGGAAGAAGCCACAAGAATGTTTGTTGATAATGTGGTAAATTATGACCTCGATGCACAGTGTGGAATTCATCATTGGCCTGAACGAAGAAGACTATACTATAGAAGCTACCAGGTACTAAAATCAAACAAAGAGGTGAACAGTGACAAAAGGATCGTTGCTATAATGAATGTCAGTCTGGCTACAAAGTGGGATTACTCATTCCTGGAAGCAATCAAAGTCAAACGCCAGACGAACATGAATATGATTTTACTAAAGCTGATTTTCTGAGATTGTCGCTCAACGACATCGAAGACATGTATCTGGCTAAGGTACAAGGTCGAATGCGACATTTCTCCACCAACATCCAGTTGCAGTACATCAAGTCCTTGTTGATATTCATAAGAAGCATCGTCATCCAAGAACGTGTTGAAGACCTTCAACTTGCCGTGGAATCATATCAGAAAAGGGTCAATCTCACTAAACCGTTGCTCTACTTTCCCGACATCAACCAACTCTCTCAGTACACCATTCTCAAGAAACCAAAGTTTGGCTTCGTTTACCGCAGTGAACTTCACCATAACTGTTTCATGGCGTGCAATGAGCTTCACAAGTTTTGTGATCACACTCTGAAGAAGGTTCGTGATGGGTTAGCGTATCGGTTAAAAGAGATTCATGAAGGCATTGGGTCGAAGAAGCGGTGGAATTCTAGAGACAAGAGGGATGTCAAGAAGATTATCAAGAGGATTGATGAGAGGTTGTTTCACCGTGATCAGATGTGGAGGCTAGAGAGCTTCGTGGGTGGAAGAGAGAGCTTCTCTCTTACAGGTTATCAACGACAAGAGAAAACTCCTGGTGTCATTGATGGATTACCTGGTACTTCTTATTTTGTTTCTTTGATTGATATTTGGATGATATGTTTTGTATAAATGACGATGGCTTGTGCACACATAACAGTGTACAACCCGTTCTTGTAATGAAAGGACCCTGTGGTACGCATCAGTGCCACAATCCTATAAAAGGAGCGAAAGCTTCTTACCTTTTGAGTAAAACTTATCAAAACTTTCATTTTTTTGCTCAAAAGAACAAGTACTTCCCCTTATGTTTTCAAAACCTCAAAAGTTAATATCACTTGTTGAGGGGGAGTATTTGCTTAAATCTTTGTTCACAAATTGTTCTTCGTGGAAATCTTCCCACAAAACTCAAAATGGACATATTCGATGTCAAAATTTCATCAAAAATAACATTTATATGCCATTTTTGAGCAGGAGAAAAATTGTGTGATACAAATATGTTGTAAATATGAGTGAATCTTCGTGTGACTAAGACTTAACCCTTGAATTGACGAGATCTAAATTGTCATACATCGAAAAGATTTGTCTTCCAAGACTTATCCGAGTAGATCGTACCTATTCGAGAAGCTCTTGATAGACATGAACTTTGACGGGTCTGACAACCTTTCGAGGTTTGTTCACATCTTCAAGGTAGTTATTAGAGCTAGTTGTCACCTAAAAGCTGACAATGTATTTCTTTAACTATGCAACGTAACCGTGTCTCGCGGGGAATTGTCTATCTTGAGTTGATAAATTCAAAAGTGCGAGCTCTACCCTCACTGTGTAGATTTCTGTCAAAACACTTAAGCACATGTAGAGGGGGAGTATTTATGAAAATACAAAACTCTCAAAGTGTTATAAAATGCTTTCACTCATAAACACTTTGAGATATTTTCAAGAAAATAGTTTTATGGCAACTTAGGATAGTCATGGAGTTATAAGGTGACTAAGGTTAGGAATAACCGTCCTATGATCCGCCAGAGCCGGAGGGATCTACCCAAGGACACCACCAATAGATAGTACTTAGAAGTCCTTAGGTATGATTATAAAAAGGAGAAAATGAGAATCAGAGAAAGAAGGAGTTGAAGAATTAAAAAGAAAAGTAAAGAAAAGGGTGAAAAGAAATAGCCCTCCAAAGTATTCAACTTAGGGCAGACACCGGGTTCAATACATTTGCTACTGGTTGTCACTAGATGACACCGGTATTGAAGATAAAAGTCGTCATGGACCCAGTGACGCATGCACTAAGCCTTCTTTGCTACTCAAGTTTCTCTCAACAAAAGCTTGTTTCATTCTCACAGGGAACCCTACGTAAACTATCGGCTTTCTATTAGAGATTGCTGGTATTGAAGAAGGAGACCCTCTCCCTAGTCTCCGCTTAGGAAAACCAAAGTGCACTATGGAGTCTTGAGCCATGAGATTCATCAAAAGATCTCTTAGGAACATGATAACGCTACACGCGTCGTTCGGGGTCAAGGAAACTTCCTTTTCTTCGAGCAAGTTTTATAACACCCTAGGCAGTGAACCTAATCGTTGTAGTGTAGTAATTAGGGTAAGCCACGGGTATTGATATCGTTCTCTAGGGGAATAGGAATGCTAGTAAGAAGTTACTACGCTAAGGTTAAGGTTGAGGAAGATTATTTTTGTATTTTTATATTTTATGAAATGGAAAGGTACGAATCTCGGGTATTGGATTTGGGGGGTTGGTATTTCTACTGATTACTCTACTATTATCTAATTATCTAAACTAAGGTTGTGGGAGTCTATGTCTAATTAATGTGTGCTCGTATGATAGTTAAAGATGTGTTTACCTAGATGCTACTACTCCCTAGTTATCTCCTATTGATGGTTGAATTGTCACGTCCTTATTCTTAACGCGTTGTGTTTTCTAAGGTCGTAAGGTGTGCATTCCCTAACTCTTTGAAGTCACCTTTAAGTGTAGTAAACAAAGTCCACTAAGTCATTCATAAACTAACCTTGAGGTTATCTTTGGGTTTAGTAAACGAAATCCACTAAGTCATTCATAAACTATCAAAGATTTATCAAGTATTAAACACAACGATAGCCTAGTCGCACTCCTAAGCCAATTACAATTAAGATAAGAGTCAACCTAACAATAATTAACAACTAGGTTTCATACATCTAAGCAAACACACAAGTAATTTAGCCGGACATGGTAAACATGCAAGCATACACACAATCAATCAAAGACATAATTGAATTAATGAAGTAAAGACTTATCTTGATGTAAGATAGGGTTTAAAACCCTAAAATACTGTACAAGACACCTTAGGTTCGGTTTTAGGTTTTTACTCCAAAAGACTCTCTACAAAAGACTGAAAAATTCGGATTCTATATATAAGATTACATATGCGACGGCGTCACCTTATGTTTAGTGACGCCGTTGTGTCGCCGTCATTAGGGTTTCGTCTTGGCCACGTTAACCTTGCGACGGCGTCACCTTATGTCCGTGACGCCGTCCTCTTCAGCTTCTGACGTCGTCTGGATTGCATCTAGGCCGTCTGAGTAGCGACGGCCTACTCTTTCACAACTAGACGTCGTCGCTTGAAAATACGAGTTTTGGGTTCTGGACCGTCACAACAATTTTGGGACGGCGTCGCCATTAGCACCTGACGCCGTCGCCTTCTAATTTCAGAACTGTGAGTGTCTCGATTTTGACTTTAGCCATTTTCTTCATATATTCGCGCCTTTTCGTCCAAATAAGTGCCATTCCAGCATTTTGCCTTCAAGAGACCTAAAAAGTGAAAAGGAACGATATTAAGCAATAACGGATACAAAAGTGATCAAATAAGGACTAAAACGACCCCTCAAAATGGTACCTTTTAAAACCTTATCAAATATCCCTATACTTGTTATTTGCTTGTCCTCAAGCAAATGTGTTTTTAGCCAATTAATTTATAAGCTAGGGGTCATGAAGCATTAATTCAAAACGGTCCACAACACATATAAGCCCCGCAAAAGTCATAACAAGCACGGAAATTACATACTAGCACCTCACATGGGGTGTTTGGATACTCACATCTCTCTCGGGTGTATATATGAAATATAACAAATAGGAAATGGAAGATAAACACTCATTAACCGGTCCTAGTACATAGATTACCATAGGCTTGAGAATAGATCAAACCTTCATCGCTTTGGCGTAAGCACCTAGGAAAGACTATCAAAGAGGTCTTTTAAAGGGTTGTAATGTTAGGCTTACGGTAGGGAAATAAGGGTTTGGTGGGATAGGCTATTTAGTGGTGGCAAGTCAAAAATCTCTATATTAAATGCATATGAAGAATAGCGTTGCTAAGCCAAGACTCGACACTCTAAAACTCTAGGTAACGGAAATAAACAAACATAAATTTAAAGATAGATGTAGGATGGTAGCCCGTATGTTTTGTTTTTTTTTTTTGTTTTTTTTTTTTTACACTCTATTTTTTTCTTTTTTTCTCTTTTTCTATTTTTTTCTATTTTTTTTTTTTTTTTTTTTTTTTTTACACTTTTACTCTACCATCCACTACGATAACATCAAAATACTAGGGATTTACAGGCATATCCCTACACTTGAGTTTTTATTACTCTAACACTAATTTGACCCGATTTGAAAAGATCAAAACACTTGGGGTACATTATTACGCAAACAAAGGGAATTTAAATTTTTAACGTTTCCTTCCCAGTCATTTCATAAACTTTAACTTTTCCCATGAATCCCAATCGTCCCAAAACTGTATACAAAGGATATGACTCGACTTAGCAACTTATGCAAGCAACTAGATAATTGAACTAAGGGTTTAGGGTGATAACAAACATTTGCTCTAAAAGTGAGTGCATAAGGGGTAGGCTAAGGCGATTTGGGTGTATATTTGGGGGTGGGGTGTAAACAATGCTCTTCATTGATATTCCGGAAAAACCGAAACATCACGAGAACCGCGAAAAGGATAGGCTCTGAGGGGTTAACTAGGGGTATCGTGTACTAAAGATGAGTACAACGCAAAGGGTGAGGGGGAATTACTCAACCGATATGGAAGAAGTAATTATATACAGGTATCAAACAAAGGTTATCTAAGTTTAGATTTAGTTTTATACAACGTGTAGCTATTGGCTGGTGAAAACAAGTTTAGTGGATATGGTATTAGGTGCCGCTTTAATTTCTCTTAGGGGATTATTTTGGTGGCATTTGGGGGTTCACGGGTTTTTGTTGGCCTTTGGGTTTTCCGCTCTGCTTCGTTGCCCTTTTCTTTGGTGCCCGCTTTTGTTTTTTTTTTTTATTTTACAACACATTGTACTTCCCCCTTTTTTTTTCTCCACTTTTTACATCCCATTTATACACCACACTAATCCATACCCACGCTCATTTCCTCCCTTCCTATTTCCTTCCACACTTTTTCCCCATCAATTCCCCTCATCGCCCATTTTCCACCCCCCATCTACCCATTAAGTTAAAGCCTATACAACCATAATTAAATATTTACCAACGCGATTCCACGTAAATTCCCAAGCAAAAACTAAACACATCCACGAACAAACAAAACAACCCCCCACCACCCCGTCTTCTTTGAGGCATCCCCTATCAATAGACAAACAGAACCCAATACCCCAAAAACTGACCAGACCAACCTGACACAAAACAACACCAACCCCACAAAACCCACCCACCACCGCCACCAAACACACACAGAACCACATAACCCCACACACCCTCCACACATAACCCCAGACAAAAAAACAGAACAACCAACACAACAACAAACACACCCAAACGACCCAAACCACCCAACACCAGATCCACACCACCCACCACACGACACCCACCGCACCTTTAACTAGACACACCCCTAAAAACTCAACATAACACCAATCCACCCGCCGACGAGGCAACCCCCTAGGCCTGAACCACATCCCCTGAAACCACACGACATCTCCTTCCTAACCACAAGAAAAAAAACACACGTTCAAGATACGAGCAAACTTCAACCCACCCACCAATATCATCGTTGCCAGAAAACCCGAGAAACAGTTGAAAAAGAGTTATCTGAACCATGATCAATGACACGCCGGAAGGCTTGAGATACCCCCTGACCGCCCCGTAGGTCTACCTCAGCCCACACCGACAAACTGACAGTCTCGCCGATTTTCTGAAAAAAATTCTGGAAAATTTATATCTTTATAATCTGGAAAAATTCCTGCAAAACATCAATTATGACTCGATACAAGCATTTGACTCTAACAAACACACATATATATCTTTTTCAAGAATTGTAATTCTCATGTTCACGTTCTTTTAAAACGTGTGTAATCCTCCCTACACTTATCCCTTTTGTAAAATACCTTTATATGTAATTAAGACGAGGTTAAAGACAAAATAAAGCATTTTCACAAATTCAAACATGAGAATAAACAATCAATGAAAAGATATATGACACACAAACAAGCAAACAATTAAACATGGGTTGCCTCCCATGAAGCGCTTTTCTTTATTTATGAGTCTTGTAGCTAGACTCGAAGTCGTGCCCCTACGTGACTTCATTGCCATTCTTCTTTTCTTCCACTAAGCCTTTATCATAAGGTTGTAGACGTTGTATGCTCACCGTGAATTCTCTTCCAACATCGTCTATTATGATAACGGTTTTATTTTTTAGATTAGTTTCTTTCACCGTATAAGGTCCAAACCATCTTGGCTTATTCCTTCCCCATAATGCCTTTATTCTTGATTTATACAAAAGCACCTTTTCTCCATTCAAAAATTCCTTAGGGTTCTTTTGAGTTTGTGGTATTGTGGTATAGTTATTTCCTAACTTTTTATCACGTTTCCACAATGTTGCATTTAACCCTTGAACCATGAATTCTCTAAGCCCTTTTTCCCAATCGTTCATTTTCTTCCTAACCACATTGTTAGGGACTTGTGGATTCTCATCCGTAATCTTTTCCATAATCTTAAGAGGATATCTCGGAACAATAGGTATCCTAACTTGTCCTTTTCCACTTTTGAGTATCATAATCCCTTCACCGCATTTGATGGTTGCCTTAGCGGTGGTCAGGAAAGGTGTCCCTAGGATTAATGGCAGGTTTTTATCTTCCTCAATGTCTACAATTGCGAAGTCCACCGGATAGACAATACTGGCAACCTCAATTAAGACATCCTCCGCTATTCCTATGGGATAAACATATGAATGATTTGCTAAGGAAAGTCTAAGATGGGTCTTGGTCGGTTCCTCCTTAGTTAACTTATTATAGACTGATAGAGGCATTATGTTTACATCAGATCCCTGGTCAGCCAAGGCATTTAGGTTCTCTAAGTCACCTATGCTACATGGAGTTACAAAGTTCCCAGAGATCTCTTGCTTCTTAGTTACTGGCTTTCTCAGAATCGACTCGTACATAGGTCCAACAGGCATGGTGTCATACTCTACCTCTCCTATTTCACCTAAGAGGGCTTTCCTAAGAACATCATTGCACCTAAAGTTTTTCACTTGGTTAACGATTGTTTTCTTATTGATCTCATGCTTAAGGTAATGCTTGATGAATTTGGGTTCATCATCAGTCCGAGTCTCATTCTTATCCTTACTATCTTTGCTGCTCTCAGGCTCCTTCTTCTCAACTGCTCCATCCTCATCAGAAGTAATGGAAATGGCATTAACAGACAAAGTGGGGGTGGCATTCTCATCGTTCCTCACTAGAACCTTCTCGAGAATCTTCGTCTTAGTGTACTCTTTCACTAAGTCCATCATCTCCGCCATTTTTTTCTGTGTTTCATCCCTTTGTCCATTGAAGGCTTTTAAGAGGGTGTCGATCTTGGTTGTCATCTCGCTTTGTCGTTGCTTGAAATTGGCTTCAAGTTGCGTCAATCGAGCTTCTTGAGATGACATGAATTTGGACACCATTCCCTCAATACTAGTGGAAGTTCCGGTGTTTGGAGGGTTGTTGTAGGATTATCCTAAGTTATTTGGCTCGAGCTTAGGAGTCTCGTAGGAGCTCATTAGGAATTTGGCTTGATCTTCAAGTTCGATCGTCCTACGATTGGAAGGTTGTGAGTCAATGGGGGGCAAAGAGACTGCCTTACCAGTTTTGGACAACTCACGGGGGTCATTCCAACATTCGTTTTCATAAAGGGCAAGGTCCTCTATTGTACCCCACGATTCTTCCATGGTGAGTTTACTAAGTTTACCACCGGCCGCTTGGTCGATGGATTTCTTAGTTGAGAAGTTGACGCGATCGTAAAAGATTTGGACTATCTAGAAGCCAAAGATCGATGCCGTGATGAGGGACTTTGTGGAGCAAGTCCTTAAATCGAGTCCACGCCTCATACAGAGTTTCGCCTTGACATTGTTGGAACATCAAGATGTCATTCCTAAGTTTGGTAGTTCTCTCCGGTGGGAAAAATTGGGCGAGGAAACGAGTGGTGAGATCATCCCAGCTTGAGATGGATCCGGCGGGAAGTCGGTCAAGCCAATTATTAGCTTGGTCCCGTAGAGAGAATTGGAAGAGACGTAGACGCGTGGTCTCCCGAGTAGTAGCATCAAGGTCGATGGAATCGAAAATTTTGAGGAAATCCCTCAGATGCTGATTTGGATCTTCGGAACGAAGTCCATGGAATGCACATCCGTTTTGCACCAACCGGATGGTGTCAGATCGCAGGGCCGTAGTTTGGGCTTGGTCGGGAAGCTCAATGGTGTTCCTATAGCCTAGGTGGCTTGGTCTTGAGTATTCACCAAGAGTACGGGCTCTTGGCGGGTCATTTGGCGGTGGGTTGATGAATGGTAGTGGGTTATCACCTTCCATGATGAAAAGTGATGGGATTACGAACAAAGGTCACGAAGAAGGGGGATAGACTAAGAGAAAGCTAAAAATGAGAAAAAGTTACTTGATAGGAATCAAGCAAAGAACCTAAACGAGGTGGACTACTAACTAGCTATTCTATTCCCCGGCAGCGGCGCCAAAAACTTGATAACGCTACACGCGTCGTTCGGGGTCAAGGAAACTTCCTTTTCTTCGAGCAAGTTTTATAACACCCTAGGCAGTGAACCTAATCGTTGTAGTGTAGTAATTAGGGTAAGCCACGGGTATTGATATCGTTCTCTAGGGGAATAGGAATGCTAGTAAGAAGTTACTACGCTAAGGTTAAGGTTGAGGAAGATTATTTTTGTATTTTTATATTTTATGAAATGGAAAGGTACGAATCTCGGGTATTGGATTTGGGGGGTTGGTATTTCTACCGATTACTCTACTATTATCTAATTATCTAAACTAAGGTTGTGGGAGTCTATGTCTAATTAATGTGTGCTCGTATGATAGTTAAAGATGTGTTTACCTAGATGCTACTACTCCCTAGTTATCTCCTATTGATGGTTGAATTGTCACGTCCTTATTCTTAACGCGTTGTGTTTTCTAAGGTCGTAAGGTGTGCATTCCCTAACTCTTTGAAGTCACCTTTAAGTGTAGTAAACAAAGTCCACTAAGTCATTCATAAACTAACCTTGAGGTTATCTTTGGGTTTAGTAAACGAAATCCACTAAGTCATTCATAAACTATCAAAGATTTATCAAGTATTAAACACAACGATAGCCTAGTCGCACTCCTAAGCCAATTACAATTAAGATAAGAGTCAACCTAACAATAATTAACAACTAGGTTTCATACATCTAAGCAAACACACAAGTAATTTAGCCGGACATGGTAAACATGCAAGCATACATACAATCAATCAAAGACATAATTGAATTAATGAAGTAAAGACTTATCTTGATGTAAGATAGGGTTTAAAACCCTAAAATACTGTACAAGACACCTTAGGTTCGGTTTTAGGTTTTTACTCCAAAAGACTCTCTACAAAAGACTGAAAAATTCGGATTCTATATATAAGATTACATATGCGACGGCGTCACCTTATGTTTAGTGACGCCGTCGTGTCGCCGTCATTAGGGTTTCGTCTTGGCCACGTTAACCTTGCGACGGTGATAAGGTTTTAAAAGGTACCATTTTGAGGGGTCGTTTAAGTCCTTATTTGATCACGTTTGTATCCGTTATTGCTTAATATAGTTCCTTTTCACTTTTTAAGTCTCTTGAAGGCAAAATGCTGGAATGGCACTTATTTGGACGAAAAGGCGCGAATATATGAAGAAAATGGCCAAAGTCAAAATCGAGACACTCAAAGCTGCTGAAAACAGAAGGCGACGGCGTCACTGCTTATCTGCGACGCCGTCGGAGGATTTTTGTGACGATACAGTAGCCAAAAACCCTATTTTCAAGTGACGACGTCGGGCTTTAAAGGAGTAGACCGTCGTAACTCAGACGGCCTAGATTTGATCCAGACGGCGTCAGAGACTAAAGGGGACGGCGTCACAAGCATAAGGTGACGCCGTCACAAGCTGATCAAGTCACAACATGAGTAGTTGATATTGTTTTGGCCATAACTTTTGCATACGAACTCGGATTTAGGTGATTCAAAAGCCCACGCGACCGGAACGAGAAAATCTACAATTTGCTGAAAAAATGGTCGTGACGCCGTCACTCTATAGGTGTGACGCCGTCGCTCTTTGCCGACAGAAAATCTGCCTATAAATATAACATTATAACTTCACTTTTTGCAAGCCCTAAACCCTAAGTCCGATTCTAGGGTTTAGGTAGGTGTTTTTCCAGCAACTTAAAGGGTTCCAAACACTCTATAAACATTGTGTGTTGGTTTGTTTGTTAATCCAATCCTATGGTATGTCTTCAATTATCATAATTGTTGCTTGCTCTTCATTAATTATGCTTGGCTAATTCATCTAGTGTCTGCTTATGATTGTGTGAAACTTGTATACAATTAATTAGATCTTATTGATTTCTTAGTGATGCTTGTGTCTATCTTCATCATTAGGGTGTGACAACTTCAATGAGTCTAATTGGTTTAGTTTATAATTCTTGCATCATACTGTCTCTTGTTTGATTGGTTGTTTCTTATCTTAATTGTAATTGGCTTAGGAAGTGCGACTAGGCTATCGTTGTGTTTAACACTTGATAAATCCTTGATAGTTTATGAATGACTTGGTGGATTTCGTTTACTAAATCAAAGATAACCTTAAAGTTAGTTTATGAATGAATAAGTGGATTTTGTTTACTACACTTAAAGGTGACTTCAAAGAGTTAGGGAGAAACGCATACCCTACAACCTTAGACACACAACGCAACTAGGAATAAGGACGTGACAATTCAACCATCAATAGGACGTGACAATTCAGTAGGTAGAATTGGATAGCTAGCAAGGAGTAATACATCATAAGTAGATACGCTTCACGTTACTGGTAGATCCCTTAGTTAGTTAGTATCTTTTGGAATAGTTGGCTAGCAACTAATTCCACCCTCCCCAAATCCATACCCCGAGATTCGTACCTTTCAATTTCATAAAATATAAAAATACAAAAATAATCATCCCTCACCTTTAGACTTAAATCGATATACACTTCAGCCTAACGACACTATTCCCCTAGAGAACGATATCAATATCCGTGGCTTACCCTAATTACTACACTACAACGATTAGGTTCACTGCCTAGGGTGTTATAAAACTTGCTCGAAAAAAAGGAAGTTCCTTTGACCCCGAACGACGCGTGTAGCGTTATCAAGTTTTTGGCGCCGCTGCCGGGGAATACTTATTGTTTAGGCTTGATTTCTATCTCGTTTAGGTCTACTCACAAGATTCCTATCAAGTGAGATTTTGTTTTCTTTTTATTAGCTTCCTTGTAGTCTATCCTCCTTCTTTGTGCCTTTGTTCGTAAAACTTATCCATTGACTCTTCCGTTCACCATTATGGAGAACGCGAATCTACTATATCCGCGATTAGGTTTTTTCATAAATAATTATGATATTACTAAAGCGGATTCTTCAAGATGGTGGGAAGAAACTAACCAAGTCCATAAACCTTTTGAGGGTTTCACCATTCCATCAAGCCTACAAAACACCTCATCTAGTGAAACCTGTGTTTCGTATGAGCCTTCACCTAGGATAGACTTTCGTGAACAACCTCCATGTTTAGAAACTATTGTTAGTAAGGCCCTTAGGAGAACTGACCAAATCTGTGAAAATATTATGGTAAGCAACCAAGCATTAAACCATAAGTTGGATCAATTACTAAGTTTGGTTTCATCACGACCTAAGGAAATAGCACATGATGAGCATATAGATGATGTAGATGTGATTGAGGATAAGGTGAAAAGTCTAGACCCACAAGGTATCCCAAAAGTCCCACCATCATTTAAGGCATACACACCGCACGTGACTTACCCGGAAGTAGTAGAAGAGACTTTAGGAATCCCAATGGAGGTTGAACATTTGAACCAAACGCAACTGGAAAATATAGGTTTGAATACTTGTAGTCCCAGTTTTACTCTTAGTTCTAGGGAATTTCCTAGTGTTGATGAACCGGAACCTCAATTTTTACTTCCATCCTTAAATAAACGAGGAACCGACCTACCCATCAACCAATTTAGTCCGGGTAGTTTTAGGATGAAGGAAGCCATTCACACACCCCCTTCACCTCACGTGGCATATTTCCACCTTAAGGGTGTGTATCGCTACTATCACCTGCACTTAAACTTAAGTGTAGGGAAAACCTCCCCTTTATACATTAAATAAGGGTAGAGTCAGGCTCGTGACTCGAACAAAAACAAGCGCTTCTTGGGAGGCAACCCATGTGTATTTGTTTTTCATTTTCATTTGTGTGTCGTATATCTTTTATTAATTGTTTATTCTCATGTTTGAATTTGTAAAAATGCTTTATTTTGTCTTTAACCTCGTCTTAATTACACATAAAGGTATTTTACATAAGGGATAAGTGTAGGGAGGATTACACACGTTTTCAAAAGAAACGTGAACATGAGAATTACAATTATTTAAAAGATATACATGTGTGTTCGTTCGAGTCAAATGCTTGTATCGAGTCATAATGGATGTTATTGCAGGAATTTTTCCAGATTTTAAAGATATAAATTTTCCAGAATTTTTTTTCAAAAAATCGCAGACCAGTTTCTGTCATGATAACCTGACGGCGTCAGGGTCGCAACCTGACGGCGTCAGGAGGAGTAGAAACTGCTTACTACTTTTTCTCGTTTTCTGTGCTACTTGTAAATTTCTGGAATTTTCCAGGTCTTAATTTTCTAGAAAATCTGCAAACATCCATTCCACAAGCATTATATCTTATTTAAGTCTGGAATTACATCTTGTTGTGATTTTTCTTTGTTCGGTTTGATGCGTTGGGTTGTTTGTTTTCTTCAAGTGTGCAGGTTTAATTTACCAAGAAGAAGATACATAAGATTGGAAGGAGCTTTTCACGCATACATTCTTCTTGGAAAGGATTTAACCAATACTTCACACACGGATCCTACCGAGCTAATTAGAGGAGTATTAGTTTCTTTCGTTTCTTATTACCTTCCATTATCATAACTTTGATACTTTCGGGGAACATTGGGGACAATGTTCAGTTTAAGTGTAGGGAGGGAAAATAAAACGGGAACTTTGAAACTATGCTTATCCTTGATTATTTGCTTTGTCTAAATGCATTTGTGTAATAAACCATGAGAAATGTCGGTTAGGGTAATTTTGGCACCAAATTTAAAATTTTTCATGACATATAGGAGTGGGCCATTAGTCTTAACAAAAGCGTCTCACGGATAGGAAGTTGCATGACTAGCACAAAAACCCTTACCACCCAAATTCCACCCAAAATGTGAGGATCGCCCTTAGATTAGTAGGAATTAAAGCATTCATCTTTAATGCTTAGAGTGTGAACCGGTAGTATATTAGATTCTAGAACTTGTTTTGTGATGCATTCCGAGATCGCAAGTGAGGCTACACTTGTGTAGTTAGGAATAACTAAATGATAAGAGGCATTAGGATAACCCTTGTTTGACACATGTAATATAATTACTTCTTCCACTTCGGTTGAGTAATTCCCCCACACCCTTTGCGTTGTACTCATTTTTAGTACACGATACCCCTAGTTAACCCCTCAGAGCCTATCCTTTTCGCGGTTCTCGTGATATTTTGGTTTTTCCGGAATATCAATGAAGAGCATTGTTTACACCCCACCCCCAAATATACACCCAAATCGCCTTAGCCTACCCCTTATGCACTCACTTTTAGTGCAAATGTTTGTTATCACCCCAAACCCTTAGTTCAATTATCTAGTTGCTTGCATAAGTTGCTAAGTCGAGTCATATCCTTTGTATACAGTTTTGGGATGATTGGGATTCATGGAAAAAGTTAAAGTTTATGAAATGACGGGAAGGGAACGTTAAATTCAAATTCCCTTTGTTTGCGTAATAATGTACCCCAAGTGTTTTGATCTTTTCAATTCGGGTCAAATTAGTGTTAGAGTAATAAAAACTCAAGTGTAGGGATATGCTTATAAATCCCTAGTATTTTGATGTTATCTTAGAGGATGGTAGAGTAAAAGTGTATGATAAAAAAAAAAAAAAAAAAAAAAAAAAAAAAAAAAAAAAAAAAAAAAAAAATAGAGAAAAAGAGAAAAAGAAAAAAAATAGAGTGATAAAAAAAAAAAAAAAAAAAAAAAAAAAAAAAAAAAAAAAAACATACGGGCTACCATCCTACATCTATCCTTTAAATTTATGTTTGTTTATTTTCGTTACCGAGAGTTTTAGAGTGTCGAGTCTTGGCTTAGCAACGCCTTTCTTCGTATGCATTTAACATAGAGATTTTTGACTTACCACCACTAAATAGCCTATCCCACCAAACCCTTATTTCCCTACCGTAAGCCTAACATTACAACCCTTTAAAAGATCTCTTTGATAGTCTTTCCTAGGTGCTTACGCCAAAGCGATGGAGGTTTGATCTATTCTCAAGCCTATGGTAATCTATGTACTAGGACCGGTTAATGAGTGTTTATCTACCATTTCCTTTATTGTTATATTTCATTTATACACCCGAGAGAGATGTGAGTACCCAAACACCCCATGTGAGGTGCTAGTATGTAATTTTCGTGCTTGTTATGACTTTTGCGGGGCTTATATGTGTTGCGGACCGTTTTGAATTAATGCTTCATGACCCTTAACTTATAAATTAATTGGCTAAAAGCACATTTGCTTGAGGACAAGCAAATAACAAGTGTAGGGATATTTGATAAGGTTTTAAAAGGTACCATTTTGAGGGGTCGTTTAAGTCCTTATTTGATCACGTTTGTATCCGTTATTGCTTAATATCGTTCCTTTTCACTTTTTAAGTCTCTTGAAGGCAAAATGCTGGAATGGCACTTATTTGGACGAAAAGGCGCGAATATATGAAGAAAATGGCCAAAGTCAAAATCGAGACACTCAAAGCTGCTGAAAACAGAAGGCGACGGCGTCACTGCTTATCTGCGACGCCGTCGGAGGATTTTTGTGACGATACAGTAGCCAAAAACCCTATTTTCAAGTGACGACGTCGGGCTTTAAAGGAGTAGACCGTCGTAACTCAGACGGCCTAGATTTGATCCAGACGGCGTCAGAGACTAAAGGGGACGTCGTCACAAGCATAAGGTGACGCCGTCACAAGCTGATCAAGTCACAACATGAGTAGTTGATATTGTTTTGGCCATAACTTTTGCATACGAACTCGGATTTAGGTGATTCAAAAGCCCACGCGACCGGAACGAGAAAATCTACAATTTGCTGAAAAAATGGTCATGACGCCGTCACTCTATAGGTGTGACGCCGTCGCTCTTTGCCGACAGAAAATCTGCCTATAAATATAACATTATAACTTCACTTTTTGCAAGCCCTAAACCCTAAGTCCGATTCTAGGGTTTAGGTAGGTGTTTTTCCAGCAACTTAAAGGGTTCCAAACACTCTATAAACATTGTGTGTTGGTTTGTTTGTTAATCCAATCCTATGGTATGTCTTCAATTATCATAATTGTTGCTTGCTCTTCATTAATTATGCTTGGCTAATTCATTTAGTGTCTGCTTATGATTGTGTGAAACTTGTATACAATTAATTAGATCTTATTGATTTCTTAGTGATGCTTGTGTCTATCTTCATCATTAGGGTGTGACAACTTCAATGAGTCTAATTGGTTTAGTTTATAATTCTTGCATCATACTGTCTCTTGTTTGATTGGTTGTTTCTTATCTTAATTGTAATTGGCTTAGGAAGTGCGACTAGGCTATCGTTGTGTTTAACACTTGATAAATCCTTGATAGTTTATGAATGACTTGGTGGATTTCGTTTACTAAATCAAAGATAACCTTAAAGTTAGTTTATGAATGAATAAGTGGATTTTGTTTACTACACTTAAAGGTGACTTCAAAGAGTTAGGGAGAAACGCATACCCTACAACCTTAGACACACAACGCAACTAGGAATAAGGACGTGACAATTCAACCATCAATAGGACGTGACAATTCAGTAGGTAGAATTGGATAGCTAGCAAGGAGTAATGCATCATAAGTAGATACGCTTCACGTTACTGGTAGATCCCTTAGTTAGTTAGTATCTTTTGGAATAGTTGGCTAGCAACTAATTCCACCCTCCCCAAATCCATACCCCGAGATTCGTACCTTTCAATTTCATAAAATATAAAAATACAAAAACAATCATCCCTCACCTTTAGACTTAAAACGATATACACTTCAGCCTAACGACACTATTCCCCTAGAGAACGATATCAATACCCGTGGCTTACCCTAATTACTACACTACAACGATTAGGTTCACTGCCTAGGGTGTTATAAAACTTGCTCGAAGAAAAGGAAGTTCCTTTGACCCCGAACGACAGGTGTAGCGTTATCAGACGGCGTCACCTTATGTCCGTGACGCCGTCCTCTTCAGCTTCTGACGTCATCTGGATTGCATCTAGGCCGTCTGAGTAGCGATGGCCTACTCTTTCACAACTAGACGTCGTCGCTTGAAAATACGAGTTTTGGGTTCTGGACCGTCACAACAATTTTGGGACGGCGTCGCCATTAGCACCTGACGCCGTCGCCTTCTAATTTCAGCAACTGTGAGTGTCTCGATTTTGACTTTAGCCATTTTCTTCATATATTCGCGCCTTTTCGTCCAAATAAGTGCCATTCCAGCATTTTGCCTTCAAGAGACCTAAAAAGTGAAAAGGAACGATATTAAGCAATAACGGATACAAAAGTGATCAAATAAGGACTAAAACGACCCCTCAAAATGGTACCTTTTAAAACCTTATCAGAACACTTGACATTTCATCACTTGTCGTTCAACATTAAGGACGCAAGTGATAACATTATCGAGTCCTTCACAGATCTTAGCAATCTGTCGAGAACATTTATGAGAGGTTCACAATTGTGATCCTCAGTGATTGAATGGAAACTCCTGCCAGGGTCAATATCAAACAACCCTTACAGCAGGTCACTTCGGTAACTCCTCGTGGGTTACGCTTTGTGTTGTTTCAAACGGTCTACAGTCGTGAGGTGATGCTTTGGTGTACGTCAGCGACTCACCTGAACTGTAGGTGTACTTCGGTACATCGTGTTATCCTACTTGAGGGACTCCAGTTCAGGAACAGCCTTTGCTAGAATTAGAGATGTGTTTTCACACTATGCTACTAACACGCTCGAAGTTCGAACTTATAAGTGCTGGAAATCCCGCTAAGGAGATTCCTTTCAAGAATCGAGTCCTTAAGATGTGGGTCATTACTTGAACTTGTTCAATGTAATGGCAACTGTCCCTTATGGGATTCGGACGACTGATTCGCCCGACCAAGGTGAATGAAATCAAGACATTCATCAGAAGAACAATCGTAGTGGTCAATTCTTTAAGAAACGACCACAGTGATCGATTGGTGTTTATCACTAACCCATTCTTACGTTTTCTTCTTATGGATGCTCCTGGGAGATGATCGTGCTGATTCTCCACATGCTCATACCAACAACAACACAATTTGAAGTTCTCTCGAAAGGCAACACAAAAGTCAGAATGATTCTTCCTCTAAGCCAAAGAATCTACAAAGTTTAAAGACTTAGAGAACTACATCAAAACTGAAATCCAACGTTAAAGTGCGTGTGAGCATGTTGGAGAAATACGTGGAGACACCTGAGCAATGAAGCGGACCTGATGCAGACAACAACAACATAACATCACCATATCCACACCAGAATAAAGAACAAAGATATCGAAGACTTCAAAGCTCAAAACTTCAAAAGAAACAAGATCCTCACACTGGGGAGATTGTTAGAATCAAGGCACTTCTTCTCACAAGAAAGGAGAATGTCAGAAGACGTCGAAGCAACTACTATTACATCAACACCAACAACTTTTCAAGATTGCTGGAGTCATTTTTAATTACCAACACTTAGGGGGAGATTGTTGGAATCACTCCTAACATGTACTTCAAGTGTTAGTAATCATTATGTAATAAGTTGCTTAATTAGGCTTTTATGTTTTTATTAATGGCAAGGCTTATGTAAAAAGCCCATAAGCCTTGGCCCAAGCCCAATAAGGAAGAAAGGGGACTTGTAGTGTTGCCCTAGTCTCTTCCCCTATAAATACCTTTGTAAACCTTCATTTGAAGGTTGGTTGTTGACTTTCACTTAATTCCTACGCCTAAACATTTAGCATTCATTCGTGTGTTTTGTGTTTGTGTTCATCCGATCTTCCTTCTTCTATATTTCTTACATATTGATGCTTGTGTTACATTATGGTGACCTAACAACACATATAAAAACACTACACAAATAAATATACTCTACATATAAAAACACTACACAAATAAATATACTCTACATATACTAAAAAAAAAGGAAAAAAAAAAGTACAAACCGGGTACACCTAGGGGCTATGGGGTGCAAGTTTAATGGATTATGTGGTGTTAGATTAGACTCTCTCTTTTTTTATAAATATTCTATGAGGTCATATTTGGTTTTAATGTCTATAAACTAATACATTTTAAAGGGTGAGCCCATCTATAAACTAATATATTTTAACATTTTATAATTATAAATTTAAATTTAAATTTTTATCTCAATAAACAAAACAAATAACTTTTAATACATTCACACATTTTCTCTCTCTAACTTCAAATTCAAATCATAATCATAATCAAAATTTAAATCCAAATCCAAATCATAAACCTATCTACAAACCAAACGGGCCCTTAGTTTTTACTAAGAAAACTCCATATTAAATACATACCTTTTTATTTCTTCCAAAACCATCTGACATGAATATCTAATCCTTGAAATGTAACATCTAATGAACAAATTTTAGACCAAATGAGCAAACAACATATATTTTCCTGATGCCAGCTTGAGAACGTATTAATGATGAGTCCACTTTAAAGTATCATTTAGACCTTATCTAAATTTTAAAGAAAAAACGTGTTTTTTTTATTAAGCTAGAAATTAAGATCGGACGTAAAAGGGATCGGACAACGCGTCCTCCCCAATTATTTGTCAAGAGCTAATGCACCACCATGACCATGACGCGTGGTGGCTGGTTTTTGAGGTTGAATCGGTGGTGGTGACCACTGTCTTGTGAGACGCAAATACTAAGTGAGTTTGATGGTAGAGTGAAAAGTTGATGCGACGCTGAGGTGTTTGTGGTGAAGTCAGTTGTTTTTACATACAATGTTAGAGTATTTTATACAGTCGCCACCCATACATTTGATGTTTGCTATAAGGTCGCTCATCGTTTAGTAGTTTAATAGTATGTAATAGGTAAGTCGTTTTTGTCAATTTTGAACGAATTTATGTTACAATTTACAAAATTGAAAAAATCAACTAGATTCTATCATATTAAAAAGGAGGTGATTTGCACATTCCAAATAGTTATTGGGACACTTTTTTTTGTGCTTCCGTTATTTGTACATAACTCATACTGTGCTTTATCTGCTTGTACTGTGAGTGTCCCAATAAATAAATTGAGTGTGCAAATCATTTCTCATATTAAGGGTGTGTTTGGTATGTTGTCATGAATGACAATGAGTATGAGTTTGATAGTAGTGGTGGGTCCCTCACCAATGAAAGATCAATACCTAGCTCACTTGATGTATATGGAGTATGAATTATATCTATAATTCATTACAATAGTGGTGAGCCCCCTCATCTTAAACAAACACCTTTAATCACTTTCATAGTCATAGTCTCATTCCCATAGTGGGATGCCAAACGCACCCTAAAACGATAAGAATGAACATTTGTTTTTGAAGTTACCATTCTAGTTATACCCTTCATTTACATGCATCTTTATCATGTTGAGAACACCTTAAAAGGTTACGATTAACATCTTTATAGTGTTATTGATGACGTATAGTCTGGTGTCGGGTCATAAACCCGACAACAGCCCAATACTCACAAGCCCGGCACGAACTGGGCCAATATCAATACATGTTTGGGCTCAACAAAGCCCAAGCCCATATCTATTTACGAAATAGATATCCGATATCTTCTAAAATAAGAAGATAATCATTCCCAACCGACTTAGGCGGATACGCCGAAGGTTGGGGAACACGGAACCAACAAGGATTCCGTGCGTATATAAAGGGAATCATATCCCTCGTTTAAGGTACGATCTTATAACCCTAAAACTCCTTAAACCCTAAACCGATTACTTACTCTCACGCCGGAGGATAATCGTGGGAGACAATCCCACGGTAAGCCTAACGGTGTTTCTTGTCTCTTAGTGCGCAGGTCTCAAGCAGCAATTCTCAATTGGTACGAGAACCGGAGCTCCAAACCAGGAACGTCCAACTTTTGTATCAACAAGTGGCGCCATCCGTGGGACACTACACTAAGAACCGACACTAGAATGACAAAGCACGGTAATCAGCGATCACAGTCAGACCTCATGGGGAAGAAGTCGCAGAGTGGACTAACCCCTAAGCAGACCTCTGGGACAACCAGCGCTGCTAAAAATAAGGGATCAGGTCAAGACTTGATCTTCCCCCTGGTGGAACCGCACTCGGGAACAACCCAAGCCACTACAACCACCACAAGTGGAGTAGACCCACTGCGCACCGTCTTTACTACTCCCTTTCAATCAGTGCTAGAAACGGACCTGACAAAGGTACCGGAGGCACCAGGCCGGGATAAGGGTAAAGCAGCAGAAACAAACGCACTCACCCTCGAGGGAGTCGCGCCGGAATTAGCACCAGAAGTTTTCGTATCCCAAAACTACGAAACATTAACTGCCCTCATGCAAGAGGAAGAGAAGAAGAGATCAGGTCGGAACTTGAAAGCCCGGCTCAACTTTGATTCTGAATACGAGACTTCCCCACTACGTTATCATAAAGAAAAGCGCGGGAAAGATAGCGGCCGACCCCCAGTATTCAACAGAATAGGGAGGAGAATTGAGGATGATGAGACATCTCACTCGCAGCACTTGAGTGATAGTGATAGAGAAGAACGGCGTACCAGTGTCTACACTAGATTGGGTAGCCGTAAAGTACGTGACAGACTGGGGCGAAAGCACTCCCCAAGCGAAAGTCCTTCAGATCCAGACTATGAGTCAGATTCTGAGGACAGCCGGCGCAAACGCCGTAAGAAGGAAAATTCATCTACCGATAATTCCTCGGACAACGAGGACAGTGACACAGGACATTGGAAGTCTAGAAACAGACGCGACAGCCAAGAGGAAGACATGTCTCTCCCATGGCGCCGTCAGAAGGTGGATGCGTTCACCAGACGCATTAGTGATTTCTCTGAGAACAAGAAGAGACGCATGCCTACAAATGTCAAGACCTATGATGGAACAGGTGATCCTGACGATCACCTAAAAATCTTCGAATCAGCCGCGACCATTGAGAACTGGCCACAACCAGTGTGGTGCCACATGTTTAATTCCACACTGGTGGGAAGCGCGCGGAACTGGTTCAACAAACTCCCACGAAGGAGCGTAAATGGTTTTGAAGAGTTGAGAAAGGCGTTCCGCCTAAATTTTACTCAACGCAAAAAGTGTGCTAAAAATCCTGTCGAACTCGCCAGGGTAAAGCAGAACCAGGGAGAATCCACGAGCGCATTCATGGAACGCTTTAAGGATGAATGCATGCAAGTTAAAGCATGCCCTGAAGTCTTAAAGATCTCTGGCTTCATGAATGGGATTAATAACCCAGAACTCATCAAGAGGTTAAACGACAAGATCCCTGAGACCTTTGATGAACTCATGAAGCGCTCTCGGTCTTTTGTCCAGGGAGAAGCCGCCGCGGCGGATAGCAAAAAGAACCATTCGAGTTACCGGTCACAGGAACAACCTGGGAGACAATCCAACGACCGAGGTAATAACCGTAATAGGAACTATCGTAGCCAGAGGAGCGGCAGAGACAGAGATAATGACAGGTACACTCCCCTGATCAAAACCCCAAAGGAAATACTCGCAGCGGAAGGCGCGAATTTCCCAAGACCACCACAGATGCGTACACCAGAAGATCGGCGCACGGGGAATGGATACTGTGACTACCACGCGCAAAAAGGTCACACCACTAACGAGTGTGTCCAGCTGCGGCAACTCATCGACAAGATGGTCAAGGAGGGCAGGCTGGACCACTTAGTTAAAAACATTAAAGAGGGAAGAGATAAACAAAAGAATGGAAGCAAGAAGGAGACACCCAAAGATAAGGCCGACACAATCTACATGATACAGACGTGGCAACGAACCACTAGACAAAAGGTTAGCCAGGAGTTTTCCCGGAGAAGCGAAATCTCTTTCCCTACTCTAACTGCGGACAACGCAGCAGCAGAGCCCCTCACCATTGAAATTAGTGCGGGTGGTCACGACATACACCGCATGTACATTGATGGTGGGGCGTCAGCAAATATCATGTACGAGCATTGCTTTAAAAGACTACGACCTGAAATACGCAGTCAGTTGAATCCAGTCAACACAGCACTCACCGGTTTCACGGGTGAAAAGATATGGCCCATGGGGCAACTGCGATTACTAGTCAGCGTCGGCAACGCAGAGCACTCTACGACAACCTGGATGGATTTCATGGTGATCAAATCTCCCTCGTCATACAATGGCATTATTGGGAGACCCGGGATATCAGCCATGCGCGCGGTGCCATCAACAGCGCACGGGATGCTTAAGTTCCCAGTAGAAGGGGGCATTGTTACTCTTTACAATGCCACGGTACCAAATAGAGAATGTAACACGGTTACATGCTAGATGGAACCGATCCCGAAACAGTGCGCGGCCAAAGTCCCCAACTTGAAGGTCGCAATTCACCCAGAATACCCAGAATAGGAAATAACCATTAGAGGGTCATTGTCGGACAACGGCAAAGCAGCTGTGTGCGCGCTCCTACAAAGGAACGTGGATATTTTCGCGTGGGAGCCAAAACACATGACTGGAGTACCACGCTCGATCACAGAGCACAAACTCAGAATCCGACAAGGATACTCACCGATACGCCAGAAGAAGCGTGGCCAAGCCCCAGAAAGGGCGCAGGCAATTCTGGAAGAGGTACAGAAATTAGTAAATGCGGGAATTATGCGTGAAGTCTATTACCACGACTGGCTTTCTAATCCAGTAATGGTCAAAAAAAGCGATGGTAGCTGGCGAATGTGTGTAGACTTCACCGACCTTAACAAAGCATGCCCGCAGGACTGCTATCCATTACCAGAGATAGACTGGAAAATAGAGTCCTTGTGTGGATACCCATTGAAGTGTTTTCTTGATGCGTACAAGGGATATCACCAAATACAAATGGCTCAAGAAGACGAGGAAAAGACAGCTTTCCACACAAGCCAAGGTGTTTACTGTTACACAAAAATGTCGTTTGGCTTGAAGAATGCGGGTGCCACCTATCAGCGGTTGGTAGACAATGCCTTTGAAAAACAGGTGGGCCGCAACCTGGAAGTCTATGTGGATGACCTGGTCATAAAAAGCCATACTGAAGTTGAACTTGTGCGCGACATAAAAGAAACATTCAAGACTCTACGAGAGATCAACATGAAGCTAAACCCTAAGAAATGCACCTTCGGCGCTACCGAAGGCATGTTCTTAGGGTACCTGATAGAACCTGATGGCATAAAACCTTGTCCAGAAAAGACAAAGGCGGTAATAGAACTTCCCTCACCACGCACGCTGAAGGAAGTCCAATCCCTCAATGGAAAACTGGCTGGCCTCAACAGGTTCCTGTCTAAATCAGCAGAAAAGTCATTGCCTCTTTTCAAAACACTCAAGAAGTGTATAAAAAAGGGTGACTTTCGGTGGACGACGGAGGCGGAAGAAGCCTTCACCACACTCAAACAGCATCTAGCAACGCTCCCAACACTCGTGGCACCCCGACCAGGGGAAGAGCTGATCATGTATTTATCAGCAACTCATGGGGCAGTCAGCGCGGTGCTACTAACAGATAGGGACTCGGTGCAAACCCCTATCTATTTTGTCAGCAAAGCGCTCAAGAAGACGGAGATGAACTATAGTGCCATGGAAAAGTTGGTCCTGGCATTAGTGTTTGCCGCCAAGCGACTGCGCCGGTACTTCCAAGCGCACCCGATAGCGGTAATCACAGATCAAGCCATCAAGCAGATCATCTCCAAACCCGATGCGTCAGGACGACTCCAGAAGTGGAGTGTGTTGCTAGGCGAACATAACATCTCTTACAGACCACGTACCGCAATAAAAGGACAAGTTCTGGCAGACTTCATCATTGAGAAGCCAGATACTGACGAGGTACCTACACCAAGTGAGAAAGAACTACAAGATCCATGGATTTTGTCTACAGACGGGTCCTCATGCGTGGACGGCTCAGGAGCTGGCCTTATTCTCACAAACCCAAAGGGAATGGAATTCACTTACGCACTGCGTTTTGAATTTACCTCGACAAACAATGAGGCAGAATATGAAGCCCTAATCGCCGGACTACGCATTGCAGCTAGAATGGGTGTACGTAACTTGGAAGCAAATGTGGACTCCCGGCTAGTGGCCAACCACGTGTTGGGTGAATACGTGGCCAAAGAAGAAAATATGATTCAGTATCTTGAGAAGACTAAGACACTGATCAAAGGCTTTGACAGATTTACTATCAAGCAAGTCCCTAGGGGAGAAAATCGCAAAGCAGATGCACTGAGCAAGATCGCCTCGACAAGCTTCGCACATTTATCAAAGCAAGTGCTGGTGGAAACACTGAAAAGCAAGTCAATATCGGAGATGGAAGTCTCCGCAGTCATAGAGGAGGATGGTCCTACATGGATGACACCGATTGCGGAATTCTTAAGCAAAGGTACATTACCCCAAGAACAGACAGAAGCTCGCAGAATACGGCGCACAGCGCAGAGATTCGAATTGCGCGACAACATACTGTATCGACGTTCTTTCCTCCAACCATGGCTCCGCTGTGTCGGCCCCCTACAAGCAAATTACGTGCTGCGAGAAATCCATGAAGGTTCATGTAGCATGCACGCAGGACCACGGTTCGTTGTAGCACGCGCCATGCGATCGGGATACTATTGGCCAACCATGCATAAAGATGTGCGGGACTTGATAAGGAAGTGCAATGATTGCCAAGTCTACAGACCCGTTCCGCGCCAACAATAGCATGAGTTAACGCCAATCACGGCGCCATGGCCATTCTACAAATGGGGCATTGATATCGCAGGTCCTTTTCCAATAGCAGCAGGCGGTCTCAAGTTTCTCATAGTAGCTATAGACTACTTCACCAAGTGGATCGAGGCAAAATCAGTGGCAACAATTACCGGCAACCAGGTGAAACGCTTTGTCTGGGACAACATAGTATGCCGCTTCGGATTACCTGGAGAAATCATATCGGATAACGGGAAACAATTCTGCGACAACCCCTTCAAAGATTGGTGCGAGAAGTTAAACATTCCCCAACACTTCGCGTCAGTTACACACCCACAAACCAATGGCCTAGTAGAGCGCGCAAATCGAAGCCTGGGCGAAGGAATCAAAGCGCGCCTAGACAGGCACAAAGGCAGGTGGGTCGAAGAGCTTTCGCATGTCTTGTGGGCTCACCGCACCTCAATAAAAACCAGCACGGGGGACACCCCCTTCTCTCTAGTCTACGGGACAGAAGCTGTTATACCAACTGAGATCGGCATGCCAACTATCCGCACTGCGGAGATCAATGTGGCAACAAACGATGAGGAAAGACGTGTCGACTTGGATCTGTTGGAAGAAAGACGCGAACGCGCAGCCATACGGGAGGCAAAGTCGAAGTCAAAAATGAAAGGATACTATGATGCCAAGGTGCGCAGTGTTTCATTCTGTAACACCCCCGAAAATCTTAATGACAGCGGAAGACTAATTCGGGTGTTACTTGAATGGAGATCATAGTCAATAATCATAGAAAACGACTCGAAAGAGACGTTTTATTAAAATAGTTATCATTCATCGAAAACTCATAGTTTGTTACAAAATATTGTAAATAGATCAAGTGTTTTTCCCAAAAGAAAGATCATGAGTTTGAAAGAAATGATAACATCTATGTTTTACACCACCAGATAAGCCTCGCCATGCCCCATTCCGCACCTTGGTCATAATCTTCACTGATTACCTGTGATAACATGCTTAAAAAGGTCAACAAAAATGTTGAGTGAAATCCATAGGTTTAAAATAAGTTTGAACACAAGTATAAGATCATGATCATTGTAAACTAACAATATCATAAGAAAATATCACAGATTATTATGCGCTAAGCTCATGAAACCAAGACTCAACTGCATACACCGAATTACCAGTGTACGTAAATATGCCCCAAAGGAGGTAATAGCCAATTACCTAAAGAAATTCGATATGGTGCGCCCCGGTTATTTCTCTATAACCGAAACGGGGTTCGTTATTCCCCATAGTACTATTCACGATATCTACGTTCACTCGCGGTGACTAATGGTTCATGATCAGGGGACTTGTGGCTAACAACTTAGGCAGTACCAATAATCAAGAAGATCAAGCATTTATGAAAAACCCTTGTGTTCTAGTTTAGAGCATGTATCTCCCTCGCGGGGTTTATAAAAATAAAGTAAAAGCGAGGCTATGAACTCACCTTGATAATAATGCACACGCAAAAATAGATCAAGCACAATGTAGCGGAGGTTCCAACTCGAAACCTAAAATGATGAGATGGCGAGTCTCAGTAATGAGCATTTTGGTTCGCGACCAAAATAATAGAGCATTGAATATTCTTATTCAATAGATCATTGGATTGTCCAATCCAATAGTGTGCGATCGTGATTAACGTTTTAAGTTAATTTATATGCTACATTGCCTTAATTAATGATCCTCACTTACGCATAAGTGAAATGTTCCCCCGTTGTGATCTTAATAGATTTGTTGAGTATTTTAACGTATTGAAATAAATTCCCCGTGTGTTTTATCGGATTTGACATATATATATAATTATAATCTTATAATATATATATATATAAGTAATACATTTAACGTTATCCGAAATAAAATACTCATAAGATCAAAATACTTGTTTTTACGAAGTTATTATGGGTTTATAAGTTTTTCTAAACTTTTCCCGAATTTACACTTTTTACCCTCGAGTTACAAAAAGTACAAGTTTAGTCCCTATACTTTTAGAAAATGACACTTTCCACCCGAGTTATATTTCATACCGAAACTTTCAGAAATGACAACTTTGACCCTTGGTAAAACTGTTTTTACAAAATCAGCCCCTTAAGTTCCACTTATTCACTTTAAACCTTCATTTTTCTTATTTTACACTTTTAGTCCAAAACTTATATTATAACTAGTTTAAGAGATTTACATGATCGGTCCTTGTGGTTTTCATGCATACGCATGCACGTACATATTTCCCCTTGACTTATCGAAAATGACTTTTCCAGTCCTTAGACTTTTACAAAGTATTTGTTTCACTTATAAGTGACCCTTTAACTTTTAAATATGTTACCTTTTGACCCGATACTCATTTGTTTTGCAAATTTGATCCGAACTACTTTTGAAATAAACGAAAACTTTACAAAACTAGTACAAGCTTATCTCTAGCTTATTTCTTTAGCTTATTAGCTTATTACTAACTCATTGGGCCGGGTCGAATCTTTATTGGACTCGAATTGGGCTTATTGGGCTCGACAGTTGGGCTTTAGGCCCGTTTGTCTAGGCGTGTGTTTAACGAAGTGTAGGTGTGATAGTTATGTGCTCGTGTTGTGTTTCTAAAGATTTGTGATGTGTTCTCAACATGTTAGACTAGTTTTTAATGTGTGACTATGTGTTGTGATCAAGCATACCATACGAGTTGTGTTGTAACGGTGCGCATATCATATCTAATGTGTGAGAACTAAATGTAAGCAAAGAAATGAAATGGAAACGAGTTGGGAGGGACTTACTTCACTCAAAATGAGTGGTGATGATACGTGTGAGGTGTGAGCGAAAGGAATGACCAACGAGAACCCCTTGTTCTCCTTATAATGTTACTCGTTTTGAATGTTTACCCAAGCTTCTCCTAGCTTTCACTTTGCAATGTATCCTTATCCTAGTTCGATCGACTTCCACAGTGGTTGACTTTAGAGTGAGAGATGTGTAGATGTTTTTGAGAGTTTATGTGAAAGAGTGTGTGTGTGTCGTGTGCTTTTTAAAGAAAACACAAGCATGGCTTTTACATTTTTATATTTCACTAGCTCTCCTAATCTCTACTTCATTAGTCACATGTTACATTGGACTTGGCTATAGTTTTGAAATGTTTCTAGGCGTGCAAGATGGTTGTTCCACTTAGAGGCATGCTCTTGATTTGTCACTTCATGAAAAACACAAGATCCTTTGGTTAATGAAGTCAAAGTTGGTCAAATGGTTCTAGAGTTAGTATAATATTGATTTAGGTTAGCTAAGTGGAAGGTTTTTGTCTCCTCTTTTTGCTTCCATACGCAAGATGTGAGACCAAATGTGTCTCAAGTTTAGTTTGGTTGGGATTTAGTTAGCTTGGTTTTTGGTTCTTGCTTCTCATTCGGTTACAAAACAGAAACACAAAACATAGAAGTTGGCTTATAAGTTCTTATTAGTTGCTTATGGGCTTGGGATTTTGGATCCGCTTGGACGAGGCCCAAAAGGAAAGAATGAGAAAAATGGTGTTGGGCTAGAGATGCAATCCGGCAAAGGCCCAAATAAAGATATAGCGTGGGCTTGGCCCGGTTACAAGGCCCATTTACGTGTCGGGTTCGAGTGGTGAAAAGTCCAATGAGTTCCGAGGCCCAATACGAATATTATATATTTTTATTATAATTTAATTCGTAATTTTTACAAATTTTTACGTATTCAGTACGTATTTTATGGTTATCAGGATAGTGGGGAAATTTATTTAGATCACAACGGTATATTTATGAACGCTCGAGCTGCGTTGATCATGCATATGCCAACTGATATGCAAATGTGATGTTTAGAAAATTTCATGACTAAATAGATCGTGATTAATTCTTGATTAAAACGTTAAGTACATTGAAATTTTCCGGGAGCTTACAGTACCTACCCCTTAAGAGAACCGCGTCCCGCGGTTAAACTCGCAGAGGCTGTCATGGGTGATCTAGATGAACAGGTGGGGATACTTGGAACGCATTATATCCTCGCGCTCCCAGGTGAACTCTGCACCTCGTTTCTTATGATTCCATCGAACTTTAACGATAGGAATGCGGCTTTGCTTAAGCCTTTTAACTTCTCTGTCCATGATCTCGACTGGTTCTTCGACAAAGCTAAGTTTGTCATTGAGTTGGATGTCCTTGAGTGGTACGACTAAAGTTTCATCCGAAAGACACTTTTTAAGATTTGAGACATGGAACGTATCATGTACTCGGCTAAGTTCTTCGGGAAGATCAAGTTTATATGCCACTGGACCAATTCTTTGAAGAATTTTAAATGGTCCGACGTATCGAGGTTTGAGCTTTCCTCGTTTTCCAAATCTGACCATCCCTTTCCAGGGTGATACTTTGAGCATTACACGGTCTCCGACTTGGAATTCCATTGGTTTTCTTCGAACATCTGCGTAGCTCTTTTGTCTATCTCGAGCTGTTTGCAATCTTTGCCGAATTTGCATTATCTTTTCAGTTGTCTCTTGGACAATTTCGGGGCCTGTAAGTTGTACTTCTCCAACTTCCGCCCAGCAAACTGGCGATCGGCATTTTCTTCCATAAAGTGCTTCAAAAGGAGCAGCCTTAATGCTGGCGTGATAACTATTGTTGTAAGAGAATTCGGCCAGAGGCAAGTGCTTATCCCATCCTTTTCCGAAATCAATCACACATGCTCTCAGCATGTCTTCCAGAGTTTGGATCGTTCTTTCACTTTGTCCATCTGTTTGAGGATGGTACGCGGTACTCATATCTAAGTTGGTACCCATGGCTTTTTGAAGCGTTTGCCAAAATCTTGAGGTGAATCGGCTATCACGATCAGATATGATAGAGATTGGTACACCGTGACGAGAAACAATCTCTTTGATGTACAGTCTAGCGAGTGTAATCATCTCGTCGTTCTCCTTAATTGGCAAGAAATGAGCGAACTTTGTAAGGCGGTCTACAATAACCCAAATGGTGTCAAAACCATTAGAAGTTTTTGGCAACTTCGTGATAAAGTCCATTGTGATTCTTTCCCATTTCCACACGGGAAGTTCTGGTTGAGTTAGCAATCCAGATGGCTTTTGATGTTCAGCTTTAACTTTCAAGCATGTCAAACATTTACTGGCGTATACAGCGATATCAGCCTTCATATTAGGCCACCAGTACAAAAGCTTTAGATCTTGATACATCTTGTTGGGACCAGGATGTATGGAATACTTCGATTTATGTGATTCATGCATGATGAGTTCTCGGATACCTCCAAAGAGTGGAATCCAGCTTCGATTTTTGAAACATAGCGTTCCGTCCGATCTCTTCACGAATCCATTCTCATTCTCCGGCATGCCATAAATCTTCTCATTCGGCCTATTTTCTTCTTTAAGGGCTTCGATTTGAGCTTCAAGAATTTTCGATGGTAGGGGTGAATTGATTACCATTCCCAATGATCTCACTCTAAGTGGCTTAGGGCGATCTTTTCTGCTCAAAGCATCGGCAACAACGTTTGCCTTTCCAGGATGGTAACGGATCTCGCAGTCATAGTCACTAAGCAATTCGAGCCAGCGACGTTGACGCATATTCAATTCCTTTTGATCTAAGATGTGTTGAAGACTTTTGTGATCAGTGTACCCTATACACTTAGTTCCGTACAGATAATGTCTCCATAATTTGAGTGCAAATACCACGGCGCCAAGTTCTAGATCGTGAGTAGTATAATTCTTCTCATGAGTTTTGAGTTGTCGTGACGCATAAGCAATCACTTTGATCCTTTGCATGAGAACAGCGCCTAAACCCATGTGTGAAGCATCACAATATACTACAAAATCTTCGGCTCCTTCCGGTAGTGCCAAAATAGGTGCTTCGCAAAGCTTGTTCTTTAGAAGTTGAAAAGCTGATTCTTGATCGTCTCCCCATTCGAATTTCTTCGTTTTCTGGGTTAACTCGGTCAGTGGTTTAGCTATTTTCGAGAAACCTTCTATGAATCTTCGATAATAACCAGCAAGTCCTAAGAATTGACGAATTTCAGTGGGATTAGTGGGTACTGGCCAATTCTTAACAGATTCGATCTTTGCGGGATCCACATGGATTCCTTCACTGTCAATCACATGACCAAGAAATTGGACTGTCTCAATCCAAAAATCACACTTGGAAAACTTTGCGTACAATTTTTCATCCTTAAGTAACTTCAGGACAGTCTTCAAATGTTCCGCATGTTCTTCTTTATTACGAGAGTATATGAGAATATCGTCAATGAACACAATGACGAATTTATCCAAATATGGTTTGCAGACTCTATTCATGAGGTCCATAAATACAGCAGGTGCATTAGTTAAACCGAATGGCATTACTTGGAATTCATAATGGCCATATCGAGTTCTAAATGCGGTTTTGGGTATATCTTCTTCTCTTACCCGTAACTGATGATATCCAGATCTTAAATCAATCTTCGAGTATACACTCGAGCCTTGTAATTGATCAAACAGATCATCGATTCTTGGTAAGGGATAGCGGTTTTTGATTGTGAGCTTGTTCAATTCTCTATAATCGATACACATCCGGAATGATCCATCTTTCTTCTTAACGAATAATACCGGAGCTCCCCAGGGTGAGGAACTTGGTCTAATGAATCCTTTCTCAGATAGCTCTTCTAGTTGTTTGGATAACTCTTGCATTTCTGAGGGCGCTAAACGGTACGGTGCTCGTGCTACAGGAGTAGCTCCAGGAATAAGATCGATTTGAAATTCGACTTGTCGAGCAGGTGGAAGTCCAGGCAAATCTTCTGGAAATACCTCAGAAAATTCCTTGATTACAGGTACATCCTCTAGTCGTTTCTCTTCCGACTTCTTTTCCGTTACTTGAGCTAAGAAGGCATAACATCCTTTTTCCATGTACTTTATCGACTTTGCACAGGATATGATACTTAAGTACTTTCTACTTTGATCTCCTTGGATGACTAATGTTTCACCGTTGATCGGGATATGAACGGTTTTCTCGTCACAAACAATCCTAGCACGGTGTTTGGACAACCAATCCATGCCAATTACGACATCGAAACTTCCAAGCTTGATTGGCAAAAGATCTATGAGGAACGAGTGATCTTCTAATAGAATAGGACAATTTCGGATTACAGTGTTGGTTCCTATTATTTTCCCATCGGCAAGTTCTATCTCGTAAGTTGTATCTAAGACGGTTGGGGATATTTCGAGTAATGGTGCAAAAGTAGTAGATACAAAACTCTTATCGGCTCCAGAATCAAACAAGATTTTTGCAGAATGATTGTTAAGAGAATACGTACCCGTCACAATGTCAGGGTTCAACGGTGCATCTCCATATCCTAGCATGTACACTCTTGCACGTGCATTGTTTGTTTGAACAACATTTAACTTTGGGCATTGACTTTTGAAATGACCAGGTTCTCCACATCCATAGCAGTTCATGTTTGTCACAGTGTTGCCTCTTCCAGGGTTTCGACAATGTTTACCTTGATGACCTACCTTGTTGCACTTATCGCACTTCACAGTACAAGGTCCAGAATGGTGCATCAAACATCGGTTACACTGGGGATGTGGTCCTACATACCCTTTTCCAGCAGTGGGTGCAGCATAAGCCCTTGCGGCTTCTTGCCTTCGGTTTTGCCGATTGTGGTGTTGATTTCTGTTGTGGTGATATTGGTTGTTGTTGTTCCGATTGTTGTTGTTGGATCGATAGTGGTTGGAATTTGAGGTTTTCCGATCATCAAACTTTCTTTTGTTGTCACTTGAGCCTTGTGCATTTGCAAGCTTTAGTATTGGTTCCATAAGGCGGTGGGATACAATGACAACTTCTTCAACAGTTTTTGGCTTCGAAGCGATGACATCTCCTTCGATGCTTCGAGGTAAACCTCCGATCATAGCTTCCAAAAGTTTTTCATTGGTGGGAAACAGATGAGGACATAAAGCTCTCAGCTCGTGGAATCTCTTGAAGTATGTCTTGAGATCATTACCTTTAGCAGCCAAGTGGTAATACTCATCTTCGAGTTTCTTGATCTCAGTCCTCGGGCAATACTGTTTCATTAGCAGTTGTTTCAGATCTGACCATGAAATCTTACAAGCTTCTTCCATTCCAATTGGTTGAGCATGGCCTTTCCACCAAGATAACGCATCTTCTAACAAAGTTCCAGTTGCAAACTTGACTTTGCAATCATTTGTGCAGTCACTTAGCAGAAATACAGTCTCGGTCCTCTCAAACCAATGAAGTAAACCAATAGCACCTTCAGTGCCCTTGAAGAATGTCGGCTTGCAGTTCATGAACTCTTTGTAATTACACTTGCGAGTTAAAGTGGACTCACTTTGATTTGTTGGAGTGTTAGTTGCATTTGAGTTTGCCATTTCAAGAAGACGTGCAGCTTCTGCGACACGATTCTCTTCAGCAATGCGAGCAGCTTCAGCCTCACGTGCTGCTTGAGCGACACGCTCAGCTTCAGCCTCTCGAGCAATTCGGGCATTCTCAGCTTCTCTTGCAATTTCAGCTTGCCTTGCAATTTCAGCTTCACGCGCCTCTTGGGCAATTCGTTCAGCTTCAATGCGTTCAGCTTCGGCTCTAGCAGTATCAGCAACATGTTGAGCTATAGCCGCGCTAACACTTTCAGCGACCATTTTCTGAATAGCTGCGGGAGTGATGGTGGATGAGGTATCTTTCTTCTTGACCATTTTTCTAAAATTTCCAAGAATAAATACCAAGGTTAAGAAATTATCGATCGATGATAAAATTGATTTCATATCATACATTTCATAATAGTCCAGATTACCACTTTAATTTATGATATGATTTGAATATGATTTTTCTCAACAAATCATAATATATATAAAGACATAAGGATTGGTTCGGCGTACATCACCGAGGAATAATAACATAACATTAGATAATAGAAATACAACCATGGAATACATCGTTACATAGTTTGTTCACAACCATAAGTTACATCATCATAATACTTGTTCCAAGGTTACAAACCAAAAAGATACAAGCCTTAATGCCTCATATGGCGGCTTTATGATACATACTAAGATAAAGATGACTAGGATCTACGCATCTCCCGATGCGTCATCCTGACGACGACGGATCTCCTCGACCATAGCTGTCAAGTCTCGAATCTGCTGCTCACGGGCTCGGTCTCTCGCCTCGAGGTTATCAATCCTCTCCTCCAGAATAGCAGTGTGAGCATGAGCAGATGCAAGCTCGTGATGTAGGACTCTCTCTCGACCCAAAGCAGTCTCTCTTAAAGTGCTAGCATCACGAATAGTAGTCTCCAATCTCCGAGTCAATTGGTTAACGGCCTCTCTTGCCTCCACAATCTGAGTACTCATCATATCAAACACAATCTCTATGGAGTAGCGACCTACCACGAGGTTCTCAACTTCTTCCTCCAAGCTCTCTATCCTCACTAGTGGAATCTCATCATAATGTGCCATGAGCTCATTCAGCTGATCTTCGTGCCTGATAAGTCTTGTAGCCAACAGAGGAATAGTGTGGTGCACTGGTTCACCGGTAACAGGTATGACTGGAGCTGGTGCAGTAGTCGAGCTTTCTCCAAGCTCAAAGGAACTAGGCGCTCCTTCGTCTTCTCTCCAACGTCTGAGTAAAGGTATCAAGAATGACCATCTTCTAGCACCGGATTTCTTCCTTGGCCCGGCCTCGTTGTCCACTTGAGTAGGCTTTTCAGGATCAGATAGTGATGGTGGATAGCACTTGATGCAGAGCGGTAAAATTGGCTCACTAAAAGTGTCCAAAGGAGGTGATGCTGTAGGTGGTGATGAAATAGGAACAGTAGTAGTCTGTTGGTAGAACACAGTAAGTGGCAGTGGTGGTGAAGTAGCAGTAGGTGGAACAACAGGTGAAACTGGTGATGACTGAGCAGGTGGTGACTGAGCTGGTGATGACTGAGCAGGTGGTGACTGAGCTGGTGATGACTGAGCTGGTGGCATCACATGAGTCATGGTGATGGGTCGCACACGCTTCCTAGCAGTGCGTTTGAAGGTCTTACCATTAGGATGCAGTCTATAAGGTACTCCAAACGGCTCAGGTTCATCAGGCTTAAGAACACGAATCATACATCGGCGTCGACGGATAGCTTGGGCAGATGATCCAGAAGAATCTGATGAAGCAGAGTCAGTGCTTTCTGATGATTTGGATGATTCATCATCCACAGCAACATCTGAAGCAGGTAGCCATTGCTGCGACTCATAGTACTGATCTAGGGTCATGGAAGCAAAAGCATTGTACTCTTGAGGATGAGCAGTCATAGCCGGAGCAGTAGGAGTTCGGGCAACTTCACCTTCCTCAAAAGGTTCAGTTTCGTCCGAAACAGTAGTTGGTATGACAGGACTGGGATGAGCTGGCATAGTGACAGTCGTAGAGGACATGGTATCATCCATCTCAGTGTCTGAGGACAGAACAACTGGGTGGGATGCAGACATGGTACTGTAACAACCCATAAATTAATGTAAGTAAATGCCAAATAATATAATTATTTCAGTTAGCTAAGCAAATCTCCATGCCTAACTTAAAATGAATGCCATTTACTTATGATCTAGTGATGCATCAATCCTAATGCATAGAGCGGTCACGGAAGGGCGTAAGGCAGTGGTGTAAAATAGTCCCGTTTTAAAAGTGCGGTTATAGTCCAAATGATTTTGAAAAACTCTTTGGTTCTCTATAACCTTGGCTCTGATTACCAATCTGTAACACCCCCGAAAATCTTAATGACAGCGGAAGACTAATTCGGGTGTTACTTGAATGGAGATCATAGTCAATAATCATAGAAAACGACTCGAAAGAGACGTTTTATTAAAATAGTTATCATTCATCGAAAACTCATAGTTTGTTACAAAATATTGTAAATAGATCAAGTGTTTTTCCCAAAAGAAAGATCATGAGTTTGAAAGAAATGATAACATCTATGTTTTACACCACCAGATAAGCCTCGCCATGCCCCATTCCGCACCTTGGTCATAATCTTCACTGATTACCTGAGATAACATGCTTAAAAAGGTCAACAAAAATGTTGAGTGAAATCCATAGGTTTAAAATAAGTTTGAACACAAGTATAAGATCATGATCATTGTAAACTAACAATATCATAAGAAAATATCACAGATTATTATGCGCTAAGCTCATGAAACCAAGACTCAACTGCATACACTGAATTACCAGTGTACGTAAATATGCCCCAAAGGAGGTAATAGCCAATTACCTAAAGAAATTCGATATGGTGCGCCCCGGTTATTTCTCTATAACCGAAACGGGGTTCGTTATTCCCCATAGTACTATTCACGATATCTACGTTCACTCGCGGTGACTAATGGTTCATGATCAGGGGACTTGTGGCTAACAACTTAGGCAGTACCAATAATCAAGAAGATCAAGCATTTATGAAAAACCCTTGTGTTCTAGTTTAGAGCATGTATCTCCCTCGCGGGGTTTATAAAAATAAAGTAAAAGCGAGGCTATGAACTCACCTTGATAATAATGCACACGCAAAAATAGATCAAGCACAATGTAGCGGAGGTTCCAACTCGAAACCTAAAATGATGAGATGGCGAGTCTCAGTAATGAGCATTTTGGTTCGCGACCAAAATAATAGAGCATTGAATATTCTTATTCAATAGATCATTGGATTGTCCAATCCAATAGTGTGCGATCGTGATTAACGTTTTAAGTTAATTTATATGCTACATTGCCTTAATTAATGATCCTCACTTACGCATAAGTGAAATGTTCCCCCGTTGTGATCTTAATAGATTTGTTGAGTATTTTAACGTATTGAAATAAATTCCCCGTGTGTTTTATCGGATTTGACATATATATATAATTATAATCTTATAATATATATATATAAGTAATACATTTAACGTTATCCGAAATAAAATACTCATAAGATCAAAATACTTGTTTTTACGAAGTTATTATGGGTTTATAAGTTTTTCTAAACTTTTCCCGAATTTACACTTTTTACCCTCGAGTTACAAAAAGTACAAGTTTAGTCCCTATACTTTTAGAAAATGACACTTTCCACCCGAGTTATATTTCATACCGAAACTTTTAGAAATGACAACTTTGACCCTTGGTAAAACTGTTTTTACAAAATCAGCCCCTTAAGTTCCACTTATTCACTTTAAACCTTCATTTTTCTTATTTTACACTTTTAGTCCAAAACTTATATTATAACTAGTTTAAGAGATTTACATGATCGGTCCTTGTGGTTTTCATGCATACGCATGCACGTACATATTTCCCCTTGACTTATCGAAAATGACTTTTCCAGTCCTTAGACTTTTACAAAGTATTTGTTTCACTTATAAGTGACCCTTTAACTTTTAAATATGTTACCTTTTGACCCGATACTCATTTGTTTTGCAAATTTGATCCGAACTACTTTTGAAATAAACGAAAACTTTACAAAACTAGTACAAGCTTATCTCTAGCTTATTTCTTTAGCTTATTAGCTTATTACTAACTCATTGGGCCGGGTCGAATCTTTATTGGACTCGAATTGGGCTTATTGGGCTCGACAGTTGGGCTTTAGGCCCGTTTGTCTAGGCGTGTGTTTAACGAAGTGTAGGTGTGATAGTTATGTGCTCGTGTTGTGTTTCTAAAGATTTGTGATGTGTTCTCAACATGTTAGACTAGTTTTTAACGTGTGACTATGTGTTGTGATCAAGCATACCATACGAGTTGTGTTGTAACGGTGCGCATATCATATCTAATGTGTGAGAACTAAATGTAAGCAAAGAAATGAAATGGAAACGAGTTGGGAGGGACTTACTTCACTCAAAATGAGTGGTGATGATACGTGTGAGGTGTGAGCGAAAGGAATGACCAACGAGAACCCCTTGTTCTCCTTATAATGTTACTCGTTTTGAATGTTTACCCAAGCTTCTCCTAGCTTTCACTTTGCAATGTATCCTTATCCTAGTTCGATCGACTTCCACAGTGGTTGACTTTAGAGTGAGAGATGTGTAGATGTTTTTGAGAGTTTATGTGAAAGAGTGTGTGTGTGTCGTGTGCTTTTTAAAGAAAACACAAGCATGGCTTTTACATTTTTATATTTCACTAGCTCTCCTAATCTCTACTTCATTAGTCACATGTTACATTGGACTTGGCTATAGTTTTGAAATGTTTCTAGGCGTGCAAGATGGTTGTTCCACTTAGAGGCATGCTCTTGATTTGTCACTTCATGAAAAACACAAGATCCTTTGGTTAATGAAGTCAAAGTTGGTCAAATGGTTCTAGAGTTAGTATAATATTGATTTAGGTTAGCTAAGTGGAAGGTTTTTGTCTCCTCTTTTTGCTTCCATACGCAAGATGTGAGACCAAATGTGTCTCAAGTTTAGTTTGGTTGGGATTTAGTTAGCTTGGTTTTTGGTTCTTGCTTCTCATTCGGTTACAAAACAGAAACACAAAACATAGAAGTTGGCTTATAAGTTCTTATTAGTTGCTTATGGGCTTGGGATTTTGGATCCGCTTGGACGAGGCCCAAAAGGAAAGAATGAGAAAAATGGTGTTGGGCTAGAGATGCAATCCGGCAAAGGCCCAAATAAAGATATAGCGTGGGCTTGGCCCGGTTACAAGGCCCATTTACGTGTCGGGTTCGAGTGGTGAAAAGTCCAATGAGTTCCGAGGCCCAATACGAATATTATATATTTTTATTATAATTTAATTCGCAATTTTTACAAATTTTTACGTATTCAGTACGTATTTTATGGTTATCAGGATAGTGGGGAAATTTATTTAGATCACAACGGTATATTTATGAACGCTCGAGCTGCGTTGATCATGCATATGCCAACTGATATGCAAATGTGATGTTTAGAAAATTTCATGACTAAATAGATCGTGATTAATTCTTGATTAAAACGTTAAGTACATTGAAATTTTCCGGGAGCTTACACATTCAGACCAGGCGACTTTGTCTACCGTGCCAATGAGGCGAGCCACGCAGAAGATACAGGTAAGCTCGGACCAAAGTGGGAAGGACCTTATGAGGTTACTGAAGCAATAGGCACAGGCGCGTACAGGCTACGAGCCTTGGATGGTCGTGATCTACCACGCACATGGAACATCGGCAACCTCAAGAGGTGCTACCTGTAATAACAGCTACGGCACAGCGCACAGACGCTCCGCACTTTCAGTGCTCAATAAACATTCATGTATTCAGTTTTTTATTTTTCATATTTACTGTTTTCTTTGTTATTTCTTGATAAACTTGCAAGTATTAATAAAACTCCGCGGTTTCTAGCTAACTCCGCGACACATTTTAAGTTGTTATCCCCATATACTGTATGTATTAACAATTTTTTATTTCTTGCCCACGATGGCGTGCATGCACTACAAAAAACCCACGATGGTAAAAGGATAAGTTGACCTACTAACTAACTTGTTGAGTAAGAGGGTTGCAAACCCATCAATACTGGATCACGCATCCTTGTTAAACACCTTGTTCTCAAGACGTTGGAATAAGATCTGCGCGCACCCCACGACGGTTGCGCAGCAATGCACACGTGCAAGTTTAACAACTTAGGAACCAAGATACTTGCTTCCTTAATGAGATATTTACAGCATGCTGAATATCATAACATACACGATTATGATCAAATACTTTGAATTATTTCTCTAGTATATTCTGATTTTCATACATGATTATGGATTTCCTATGTTTACACTGGCGTACACTGCAACAGATACATCTTTTACGCATAGTCAGACAGATATGTATACATTACAAATATCCACAACACAAAAGAAACTTTCATTCATAACTACGAGTTATTACAATAGATAGTTATTTCGCAACATATCAACTACCAGCTGCTACAACGCTTAAGTGAAGAGGTGCCAACATGACTTGTCGCACCTTTAACTTCGCTAACACTCTTCAAAGCGTCTGCATCCTGATGCGACACGGTGGCCACACTGACTGACACTCCATCTGACCTTGGCAAGTGGGCCGCACCAACCCCACACAAAATAGCTTTACCCACAATACCTTCTTTCTTAGCAAGACGGGTCGCATGCGCTTCCAAGACCTCCTGCAAAGGTACCTCTTTTTCTAAGGCAAAGGGATTCTGGCTATCCCTAGGACGCGCAAACACAGGTACCTGAAGCTGAGACTCATGGGGTTTCAAAAAATAGTCTGGCTGTGTATCGGCATCCTCGGTACGATGACGCGCCAAAGTCAACCCCGCCATAATAACACTTATCGGATAATCTTGGTCGCGCTCAAGCTCCGAAATCATTGGGAGCTCTAAGTCTTTCATTCTCTACATAGCAGCGACCAAATGATTATATGATTCAGCATCATAACCCGGTACCTTATCAACTGGTGCCTTCAACAGTTCTGCATCATGGAGTTTTTCAACGGCTTCTGATTTACCACGCTCCAGAGCGCACTGCACAACCTCCCCGAAGGCGTTCACCACCTCTGGTGATTCCAGGGTGCTAAGGGCAGCTAGCCGAAGACCGTGGCCTATGAGCCACATGCGCTCCGCTATCATAGACATAAGCTGCGGATACAACTCTTCGTCGTACTCGATGCTTAGCTTACGCAGCTTTGCCTCCTGTACCTCCAAGGACCAGCTTACAGTATTCCCAAGCTCCCCCAACTGCGCAAACAAACTTTCTTTACCCTGTTCTAGATGTTTTAGTGCCCAGCAGCACGCAGACTTATACCTGGCAGCATCAGAACGCTCTTGATTCATTTGGCACATCAGCGCCATTTTATCCTCGGCCTGTTTTTGAGCGTATGTGCTCAGGACCTTGGCCTCTGCATGGGCGCTATCTAGTTGTGCCCGGGTACTTGCCAGCTGCGCCTCCAGCAAAGAAATTGTCTGGTCTTTTTGGGACTCTTGGTTTTCTGCGTCAGATACTCGGTCTTTCAGCTTCACAATTAACGAAGCCTGATGAGCGGAGACTTGAACCAATTCTTCAACTAATTGCTCCAGGGGCACATCTGCATCAGACTGGTTTTGTTTATCCTGGCTCTGTGGCTCAGAATGCGCTGAGCGTGTCGGACTCGCCTTAGGCGGTGACTCTATGACCTGCTCCATCCTGCGAATGATCACCAGCGCAATGTTAGAATCACAACTAGCACATTCACCAACTAATGAAAAATTATACATGTATGGTTTTACTTACTTTGGCTCCGCGTCATCAGCAGACGGGTGCGACGACGCTTCATCAGTGGAGGACAACTCCACAGTCTGAACCACGGGACGTTTCTTCCTTGATGGGCCCGCACCATCATCTCTTCGGGTCCTTTTGCGACTAAGCGCAGCCTCTTCTTCTTCTTCCTCTTCAGGATGAGCCACAGCTACGGGCGATGACTGCGCTACCAGCGAAGTTACTTCAGGATTGGGATGGCTCTGCAGAGGCATTGCCTCCACTGCAACTGAGGAACTGGTCCCTGTATCCCCAGCATTCAGTTCTATGACACGCCCTGCAGTCGCGGCTAAAATAGGCTCCTCATCATCCCTCAAAGGTCTTACCCATGTCCTTACGGCTACGGGCTTCGCTAGCTGTACGACGGTGAATAGATCCATCTCTGCGCAAGACACGACACATATACAAACAGGTTATATAATGCGCGACAAAGACGGAAGATTATTCTTACATTATTTACACACAGAGGTACGGAGGAATAAGTACCCACCCTGGCCATTGGCGTCTAAAAAGATAGGGATCTCATCTTCGGGGCCACAATAATTACGGCTGATTCCCATGTGCACCAAAAATCCCTCAGGATACGCACTAATGGGGATGCGGTTAGCATTTATCAGTTCCGCATCCTCGACGTTATAAGACCCAGGCAATGGGCACTCATCCCTCTGTAGCGTTCCCCGGGTATAAAAATCATAATCCCAGGGAAAACATGTATCATCTACCCAGAAGAAATACTCCCTCCAATTCCTAAGTGCATCTAATTTATCCGTATAACACTGCAGCCTACCAGCGCGCTTTGAAAAAGACACCCACCCATGCGCCCACGTGGTGTGATAAAAGGCGCGGAATAGGTGGATGGTGGGGTTAATCCCCAGCAAACGGCAATTTACTTCAAAATTAGTAATTTTAGCCGCGCCGATACAGTGTAACTGCGATATGTGTAGCGTATAATAGTTTAACACATCGCACAGAAAGCGGGACAGGGGCACACGTTGATTCGCAAATTCGAATAACCGTGTGTATACACCCACTTTCCCTTCGGGGAAATCAGCAATCGTGGCTCGCGCATCCGGAACTACTGGATGCACATCCCGGGGTATAAAGTAGTCTGAGGTAAATTCCATCAGATCGATCAAATTAAGGTCGGAGGTGAAGTCAGACAACTGTTTAACCATGGTGATATAATTTTTTGCTATAACGCACGCGCGGTTACCTTTGTGGTTGGTTACTTTTGGGATTACAACTCTTAAAATGCTTTAGAAATGGTGGATGGCGTTTTTTACTGTGAGGAATCCGGTGAAAATGAATCGCCAAGTTATATACTTTTTCTCTTCCACACGATTGGCGACACGTGGATCCCACTAGTCCTCACTGTGTGGTTGAGATGGCTTGATGTGACAACGGGGCAGTAACTTTCCCCCGATTAACGAGGCATTGACTATTCACTTGGGTGTCTCGATACATTGCACCTACGGGTAGGTGTATGGTTTCTTGGATACGTTTCGTAAGTTATTTGTTTTTTGGACTACGGTCATTAGTCTAGCATCCGCAGTTACGCACTGCGCATACTAGACTGGGGGGACATGATGACGTATAGTCTGGTGTCGGGTCATAAACCCGACAACAGCCCAATACTCACAAGCCCGGCACGAACTGGGCCAATATCAATACATGTTTGGGCTCAACAAAGCCCAAGCCCATATCTATTTACGGAATAGATATCCGATATCTTCTAAAATAAGAAGATAATCATTCCCAACCGACTTAGGCGGATACGCCGAAGGTTGGGGAACACGGAACCAACAAGGATTCCGTGCGTATATAAAGGGAATCATATCCCTCGTTTAAGGTACGATCTCATAACCCTAAAACTCCTTAAACCCTAAACCGATTACTTACTCTCACGCCGGAGGATAATCGTGGGAGACAATCCCACGGTAAGCCTAACGGTGTTTCTTGTCTCTTAGTGCGCAGGTCTCAAGCAGCAATTCTCAATTGGTACGAGAACCGGAGCTCCAAACCAGGAACGTCCAACTTTTGTATCAACAGTTATTATATTATGTTAGTGTCGACTTCACTTTTGTCACCCTATAGTTTTTTATATATTTGGTAAGAATGATCATAAATGAAAATAGGACACATACTTTGGTGACTTATAAAATAATTGTAATATATAGGCGCCTATAATGAAAAAATTCAAATAATTGGGTATACATGAACTTTTGTCTTAATTTATGGATCTTGTAAACAGTTTGTGTAGCTTAAGTTTTACTTCCCACCTTATTAAAGGTTACTCGGTGATTTTTTCTCGCACCATAAATATGTATAAAACAAAGAGAAATGTATGGCCTGAAACACAAAATGATGGGATTTGCAAGTTTTGACTTTTAAAGAGTTTATGAACCTTGACATTTTTTCACGTAGAAACCTACGCAGATTTCACGGATCTACGAGACCGCTCTTAACTTGGCTCATCACTAAATTTTGATTTAAATGAACTTCTTTTTCTCTATTTGATTAAATTAAGTTCATTTGACATTTTTCTATTGAGCACTTGAAGATGCGACATCTAAGTATTTACCCAAAAATAATTCATATTCAAAAGGGAATAACATCACTACTGCAGTAGCAGCTATCTTCACTGCAGCATGGACCAATTTTTTTTCAATATTTACACTTTTCACCCTTCAAGATTTTGAGTTATATGTAAACCATCCTTGCTATAAATACAAACAGCAGGTATGATCCATGCAGTTTGCAGTAGGGATCATTTTCCTTATTCAAAAACCCTTAAAAGTTGGTATGATGCAATAAGTTTTTTAAAACAAATGACACATAGCTTGTAATTGCGCCAATAAAAATACATGTATTTTTTTTTTAAATATTTTTTTTGTCAAATTACATTTTTACACTACAACTGATCGAAAGTGTTCTTTACTCTTAGATATAGATGTGACTGTCTATAGTATAACAGTGTTCCTTACTTTTAGATAAGGATGTGACTGTCTATACTACCATATCCCGATTGTGATTATGTATTCTTATTGAACTAATCCTTCCTTACAAAAACGTTTTACCCAAGTCAACAAAAGTCTTGTGCTCAAAATTGTAAAGCCACCACATGTGTAGTATACACTAGTTACATCAATGGGACCTTTACGCTGCGTTCTCGAGTTTGGATTTAGAAGAAAAAAAAGAAAATGAAAGGAAATAGAAAAAATGGTGTGTTCTCGAGTTTTTGTCAAACAGAAAGGAAAGGAAAGTGGAAGGATTTGATAGGAAAATTAAGAGGTTTTTTCCTTCCAGCCAAATATGGGCGGATTTGGAAGGAAACAAATTTACACATAAACTATTTGTTATAAACTAAGTTATATAACCTTCATTATTTTATATATCTTTTGTTATAGATGTATTTCAATGTTTAAAAAGTTATAACTATAATTTTTTCTTTTTTTCTTTCTTTTCCTTCCAACTCGAGAACACGACTTTGTTTATTTTCCTTCCATTTCCGTTCATTTCCTTTCAACTCGAGAACATGAAATATAAATGCCACTTTCTTTTTTTTCCACTTCTTTTCTTTACTTTTTTTTACTTATCATTTTTATTCCCACAAAAGAAAACTCGAGAACAGAGCGTTATAGTAAAGTTTAAATTTACACCAAATGGCGTTACACTAGTTGCCAAAAAGTGACTCTGGAAATGATAGCTACCACTTTTCTTTGAACCAGATATTTGTCCACCATAACCCCTACACACAAACACACTTCACTCTGCTAATCATAATCATGCATTAATCACACATACCCATTAACATTAAATGTAAATGTACCCCACTTCTTCAAATGGATTACAAAAAGATAATAAACCAAAACAAAAACAAAAAACACCCACCAAAGGTCAGTTCATATTCATCCTACTGTATTTCATCATCAACCCTTTATGCAAATGTTACTATAATTTTATCTGTCAGATCTGTTCAAGTAGTGAACTTGAAGTGTGCAATGTGTTAAAAATGTGATTTTGATTATGGGTTTTTGTTTTACTGTGATTTGGTTGATATTTCATCATTAACTATGTTTAAAGTTATAATCTTTATGTGTAAGATCTGTAAAACTAGTTAAATTCAGGTGTGCAATGTGTGCAATCTTTATAGCTTTGAGATCTGTTAAAGTAGTGATTTGAAGTGTGCATTGTGTTAAAAATGTGATTTTGATAAAAGGGTTTTTGTTAATGACTGTTTCATTATAAACCCTCTATGAAATCTTTATAATTTTGAACCTTTTTTTTATGTGAGATCTGTGAAAGTAGTGATTTTGATAAAAGGGTTTTTGTTTGATTTTGATTTGGTGGATTTTAGGGAATTGTGGGTGGAGGATTGTCACCTGTGAAATTAAGGGGTATGTTGAAGAAAAAGAAGAAGCAAGAGGGGGAAGAAGATGAATTCGAATCTACTAATTTTTGCTTGGGATCTCAAGATTCTGAGATGAATGATTCAGGTATTTTAAAATTTGTATTTATATTCTTGTGGATATTGATTTAGTACTTGTTTGATCTTGATTATGTAGTTATTAATCTAAGTTGCTATTATTGATGTTTTAAGCCCACGTAACATATATGGAACTTTGTTTAGATGGGAAATCACTTGCTGAGACCTGGGGGTGTTTGAGATTGCTTATTTTCTGTTTATGTTTATGGCTTATAAGCTTCTAGCATATGCTTATAGCAATATACTCAGAGCATTTACAAGAGTTTTGACTTTTGAGTGTTATGATCGATGCAAACTGCTTATGATTATCCACATATTAAAGGGTGGAATAAAGCAATTTTTAATAAGCAGTTTGGAAGTTGCTTATATAAATTTTATAACTGATTTGGATAATAATACTTCTTGAATACTTAACCAAGTGCCACCGCTAAGTACTAAAAGCAACATATTATCTAATTATTGAGTTTTGTATAGCATAAGCAAATCCAAACACTACATGCTGCGTTACATTTTGTTACAAGTAATTATCTGCTTCTGCTTATTGCAAACAGAACATAAGCAGGTTCAATAATCCCTCCCGAACACCCGAGTTCTTTGATTTCTATGGTTGCTATCGGGTTCTTGTTAAGTAGTGGCTACATAAAGTGCTTGTTTGATCATGATAGTGAGTATCTAGCTACTGATCTAAATTTTAAGATGTTTTAGACACACATAACATAAGTGGGACCTTGTTTAGCTTGAAGCTTATAGTCTTTTATGGAGTTAATGATCCTGTGTTCATGAATTGGAATCCTGGTAATGATTGTTTAGTTTATGTGATTTAGGTGAATGCATAGAGAATTACAAAGATGTCGACGTTGTAAGTGTACTTCCCGAACGGCAAACATTAGCAACGCCTGATAAGGAGTATGACAGTGCGATTGATAAAGTGAGTGCATTGCCCTTTGAGTTTCAAAAAACTGAACGGGCCCAACATAGAAAACCTACGGCTCCATTCTCGAAACAGGCGCCATCAAAATGGGACGATGCCCAGAAGTGGATTGCTAGTCCTACATCTAGCCGTGTGAAAACAGAACAACCAGTGAAGAAAAATAGCTACGGAAACAGGCAACCAATCACCAAAGTGGTGGTGGAAGTTCCTGATCAAAGATTGGTTCCTTATGAAGAACCTGATACCAAACAGATCGATTCGAGCCACTTAAAGGATGAGAAAGGGCAATATGTGAACTGGGAGAGGGAATATGGTTCTTCCACAATGGTAGATTCACATAGTAAGTCTATATTGATGATTGGTGATTCTGGCAATTCTGAAAGTAAGACCTCTCTATCCTTTTACTTTTATCGTCCATACAATAGTTTTTTAGGGGGGGTGTTTGGGAATGCTTATTGTTTATGTGCTTGTGAATAAGGAAGTTGCCAACCAGTTTATTTTAATTGCTAAGCAGATATGCAGTTATATTCAAAGACGCAAAAGTACTTATCTGCTTTAAGAATAAGCAGATAAGCACCTAAAATAGCAATCCCACACACCCTCTTATTTGTTTTTTAAAACTAGTTTTTCTTGGCAATGGTTTCAAACCTTGAGTAACCTAAAACTTTAAGACGCTTGATTTATTATTTATGGTTCTACATGTCGGTTAGGTTTCAACTCATTTGTGTGAGAAAGGGCCAATTCAGGTTCTGTTTGATAACGGGTTATTTGGGTATGACATTGGAAAGATAGCTAATTAAAAGGGGTCAAAACTCAACTGGTCTTGTAATCATATCTGATAGAAAACTCAAAACTTATGAATTTTTTCTTCATTTAAAAGATCATGCTTAATTGCTATTGAGAACATATAGATTAGACATTCGCATCACACCAGAGCTTTTTAGGTACATTAGCATGAAATAGTAAGCCTAGTGCAAATTTAGACGAATGCCCTTTTTTTGGCTCAGTTCCCAACATGTCTCTTCCCTTTTTGACCTAAACTAAATTTGATCCGTTACCTAACCTGGCTGACCTGACCTTTTTGCTACCTCTAGACCAAGATGTTCTGTCATAAGGTTATCGCTAATTGAGCGTTGAACTTGATAATATTATAGGTATATTGATATTCAGGCGCATAAAATGTTTAATGCTATCCGGGTTGAGAAGCTTTTGAACAATATTGCTTAATAAGGTGATGATATTGGCCCTCATGTATAGAGTTTAGAAGGTTGTAGGCTCGACATTTCCTTCTCCGTTGGTACCCTACCAAGTACCAACTAAAAAAATACTAGTTCATATATCAAGTTCAACACGCCTGTTATCCAAAACTATTTAAGGTAGGTAGACATTAGTCTTAGGATATGTTTTCTGAGAAACTGGTAGTAGCGACTTGAGTAATCATATAGTTGAGGAGTGTTTTGGATTTTCTCTGATTATTTCGACTGGCAGTCCCCATCAAAAAAGGCTTCTTGCGTTCGGATAAACTTATTCTTATTCGGACGATCTGATCTGTTAGTCGTCAAGTAATGTTTGGATAATTGATTTGTAGTATCTGGATAACACCCTTTTCATACTAGCTGAAACTAAAACCTAATTTGTAAGATCTTTAGTCTCATCTCACAATCTGTCCTTTTTGGTGATACATCCAAGCACCCCCTTAGTTGCTCAAATCTTTGTACGCGTGGATAATTTTCAATTATGTGTTCCTTTCAAAATACATATCTATACAAATTCTTGCTTTTTCCAACATGATCATTCCTAATCCTCCAAATTTAATTTTCGGTTAAAACACGCATGAGTAATGTAATGTAACAATAAGTAATGTAACAATAGTATCAGCTAGATCTTAAAAGTAAACCAAGTGCTCCTCTTTTCAGTAATAAACCATTTGCTGTTAAAGGTTTTTGTTCTTGCAGAACATTTTGGGTTTAGAGGAAATTATTAATGTAGTTCTGTAATTTTCTCTGCAGTTAATCTGAGTCGTCATGATTCTTTACCATCTATCCAAAACACAACATTTGTGCCCCCTCCTTCGGAAGCTAGGTCAGTATCAATGAGAGACATGGGCACTGAAATGACACCTATTGCTAGCCAAGAACCTTCTAGAACCGGGACACCCGTACGTGCAACAACTCCTAGCCGTAGTCCAAGTACTTCTAGATCAGCAACTCCAGAAAGAACTGGGCCTGTTTCATCTTCAACAGCAACTCAACGGGTGGAATCAGGTAACAACAAAGAGTTATCTGAAAAGGAGTTACAGATAAAAACGAGAAGAGAGATAAAAGCTCTTGGAAATCAGTTGGGTAAGAAGAATATTGCTGCATGGGCTAGTAAGGAAGATGAAGATAAAGATGTATCGTCTTCAGGTAAAGATGAAAGAACGGGTACAAGTGCTATTGAGATGCGTGCAGCTGCTTGGGAGGATGCTGAAAAAGCCAAATATATGGCTCGGTAATTTATTTTATCCGTGTTATTTCATTCTTTAAGACAAATCTGAATATCTGTGTATTCATATAAAATAGAACTCCTAGAGGTGGCAAAGTGGCAGGTTGGATAACTAGTCGAATCGAGCTCTTGTCAAAATGGGTGATTATTTGTAGATGTCAAAACAGGTGGGGTTGGGTTGTCCCGAAACACTTTCTGTCCAAAAATTTAAAATTTTTAACAGTGTGTCATAATCTAAAATTTTAAAATGTACTACTAAAGGTTTAGGAGGTTTTATGAATTAAAGTTATACCTTGGACGGCATTTGCCCGATATTTCATTACAGGCTATTATTTATAAGTAAATGGGGTCGAAATTGGCACTTCTAAGGACGAGTGAAATTGTGTGTTTGTCACTTGTGAGTTGTGATGGGATCGAATATATATTACTAAAAATGATGTTATGAGGCACACACCATGTAAATTGTGGGCTATGTGCACAATGAATGTTATTTATGTTGCAAATGAAGTTGAAACATATTCTTGGTCATAAGTGATTGATGAGTGTAGATGAAACTAAAGCACACACAAGATTAATTCATACCTTTGTTCAAATTGTAGCATGTGTTGATTAACTGATTTGTTGGATCAGGTTCAAACGTGAAGAGGTAAAGATAGAGGCATGGGAAAACCATCAAAAAGCCAAGACAGAAGCTGAGATGAGGAGAATTGAGGTATGTTGACACTTGACAGTTTCTTCATTTTGGTTAATGTTCGTTATCAACGTAATTATTGCACTTAAATAATCAGAAGTTAAGGGTAGTTAGGTAATTGTGCATTTATCTCAATGATCAGCTTTTACAACAGCTAATTCTTTTTATGGGACCCTAAATAATTTAAAAATGCATAATCATAATCACGAACACTTTTTGCCAGACAACTAGTACAGATCATAGCAACCTTATATCACACTAATCACTTTAAAGTTCAAATGTCCAGATTTTCATACCAACAAAAACTTCAGACTCAATGAAATAGTAGGCACAGTCCCATATGCTTATGATTTTGTCAATTTGGCTGTGTTCTACATTAAACATGCCGCATTAAATAGTTTGGCTAAAAGAGGAACATGTCAAATGGGTCAAACACAGAAAGTCGTCCAATGTCTATAATTAACACATGTAACGTCCTAAATCATTTAATTCAAATATTTACATTAATATTCACTTATTGTAATAATATTGTTTCTTTATCAAAGTCAACAATTGCTTATTAATACTGCAAAAAGTGTTTGCGGGTCAACCTGTTTCAAACTGTACTAAAGAATGACATGTTTGGACCTGTATAAAAAATTGACATGTTTGGACCCGTATAACAAATGACATGTTCTGACCCAAACCAGTTTGACCCGTTACCCGATATGCCCATCTAGCCACTTCTATAACCATTATTTTAGACACAACTTATCAAAATTGTTACATCGTATAATTAACACCATGAGCTTGCAGGTAGAGGTAGAACGGATGAGAGGTGGAGCACATGATCGTCTAATGAACAAATTAGCAGCTGCAAGACTCAAAGCCGAGGAGAAGCGTGCTGTTGCAGAAGCAAAGAGAAATCGGGAAGCTGCAAGAGCAGAAGAACAAGCAGCATATATTCGTAAGACTGGCCGAGTACCATCTTCATTCTCATGCTATTGCTGGTGCTTCTAATATTAAAGCTGAATTCATTTGTTAGTAAACTTGATATCTGATGATCGGCTTGTTGTAATCTATAACAACTTTCGTTAGATAAAGTTTTTTTTATAAAAATGTCATCTTGTTGTATGATCTTTTCCAATGCCACTTGTTATCATATAAGATATCGTAAGCAAGAATAGGTTATGACATACAACCGTCGTGGGTAGACGTGGCAAAGTAAGTTAATGATTGAACTGAATGAGCACGATATGAATTCAATATGAACAACCGAATGATGATAGAACAATCAAGTGAGAACAGCTCACTGATTACAACACATTCAGAGTCACAGAGACAGCTCCTATGAGTTTAATTCGTTCACAAATTCACAAATGATCAAAGATACATGAGTTGAGGCTCTTTTTGATGCTAGCTCACTTACTAAAACTAAGGGTGAGCAAACGGACCGGCCGGACCGGACCGACCGAAGGACCGACCGGACCGACACGGACCGAGACCGGACCGACCACATTCGGTCCGGTCCGCGGTCTCGGCTTTTGGGCAAATCGGTCCTCGGTCCGGTCCGGTCCGGACCAAAACCGACGAAAAACCGACGAATTGGGCCGTTTTGGACCGGACCGACCGAAGACCGAGACCGGACCGACCGGACCGAGACCGGACCGACCAAATTCGGTCCGGTCTCGGTCTTGGCTTTTGGCCGAACTCGGTTTTCGGTCCGGTCCGGTCCTGGCCGGTCCGGTCCGGTTTTCAGCCGATGCACACCCCTAACTAAAACTAACACACAGATGACGCTATTTGTCCCTATACTCTAAAGAAAGTAGAAACAAGTCCCTGAACTTGAAGAAAAGTAATCTCTAATCATAAACCAATATTGGCCTAGTGACAAAAGACTTGACTATCGTCATTAAACTCTAAGATGTTTTAAGTTCAACCCCTGCCATATAAAATGCATCATGCTTCAAATTGGACCCAATTTAAGACTAGTTGTTTATCTTTTTTTAATATTTCTAGCATCCACAATGGGTCAAATGAGTAAAAGCTTCTCACTATTATAAAAAGCTTTTTTTGGATGGTTTTTAGCATTGCATCAAAAACTTTTTTTAAAACTTTTTAAAAAGACTTGGTGAACTTCAAGTCTTTCCTAAAAAGCTTTAGTAATTAAATATGTTAAGCATTAAATGCATCAGACTTGATGCATTGTAGATGTTCTTAGAGCATCCACAATGCATAAAACACAAAAGACTTTTTACTATTCTATTAAGCTTTTTTGGAAAAGTTTTTTAGCATTGTAGCAAGAGGTTTTGGAAAAGCTTTTTACAAAAGACTTGGCTAACTCGAAGTTTTTGTAAAAACCTTTTAGCCATTAATTACTTATGCATTAAATGCAATAAATGCAACTACACTAAAAGATGTACCGGTATATATTAAATGTAAAAAGTTTTTAAAGACTTTTACCATTGTAGATGCTCTTAGTTTTTTTTTGGAGAAAGTGATTACAGGTTTGGTAGGTAACGGATCATCTATTCGCTTCTGGGTTGACACATGGATTGGCGGATCTCCACTTCGGGAAGCATATCCGGATCTCTACAAGCTAGAAAGACACAAAGGATGTTTCATCAATGAACGATGCACTGGCAGAGGTCGCGTCACACAATGGGAATGGAACTGGATACGACCCCCGTCTTTTCATAATGAGCTTTTCGAACTCTAGAATTTGATTACTCATGTCTTTCACCTCTCCCTCTCAGCTTCAAATGACACTTGGGAGTGGAAATATGACACATCGGGCTCCTTTACAACTAAGTCAATGAAGTCTCTCCTTCAATCCACCACCTACGGACCGAGCAACTGGAAGTTTCCTTGGAATCATCTAGCACCCCTAAAAGTTAACATCTTTGGATGGAGAGTTGAAATGAATCGGATCCCTACAAGAGACCAGCTCCTCGGTCGAAACATCACTCTCACTTCTGCTCGATGTCCATTGTGTAACTTACATGACGAATCTGCTCCTCACCTTTCCTACAATGCGACTTCGCGAACTCCTTATGGCTCTTTCTCCTCAATTGGTGCAAGATATATGTCACAAAACCTTCCAGCCTCAGGGAATTATTCGAGATTCACACAACCAAACACCCAGGATCAACAAAAAGTTCTCTTTTCACCTGGTGATACTCACTTACTGTTGGATTATTTGGAAGCTCAGAAATGAATGCATTTTCAGGAACAAGTCTCCATCATTCCGCTTCGCAGCTAAGGAGATCAAGTCCATTAGCTATTTATGGCTATCCAACAGATCATCCAAAACGCGTATACAATGGACCCAATGGTGTAATTTCAATTTCTAAATCCCTTCCCAATGATGTAATTTAGTTTTCTGAGTATGTTTTTTTCCCTTATGACTCTGTGTTGCTAGTATCCTTCTAGCTTTTATATATTAATAAATAGTTTGAATGTTCAAAAAAAAAAAAAAAAAAAAAAAAAAAAAAAAAAAAAAAGATGCTCTTAGTTATATTTTGTATTTCAAAGCAGTCACACAGACTTTCTTTATGTTCCTACTTTCTAGCCATGACTTTATTACATGTGGCTTTAACTTTTAGTTTAAATAATGGGTTCAGTGAATAAAGTATCAGATTTATTCCAACAAAACTATTGTCAAGTTGTTCTTGATAGAGGTCAATGTCTCGAGGTCAAGGTCTCGTCTATTAGACCTACTGTAACTTTATCTTACAATTCTTTTTAATTCATACTCTATCATAGAGCCTAAAAAAAAATACATGCTAAATTGGTATAAGGGCTTGGCAAAAACTATAGAGAAAAGAGTGGAAGAGATTGAAAGTAGTGTGCGTTCTCTCGCGAAGGGGCAACAACCCATCGCTAGTCAATTAAAAGTTTGTATTGATGAGGTTTCCAGACGAGGGCATGATGGTGAAAGCTCCAACGATCGAAGTCGATGACCGAGATATGGTCTAAATGCAAACTATGCTGCTAAACCGTTGAAGGTCGATGTCCCAAAGTTCAACGGGAAAGAAGATCCCACGAGTTGGGTATGTTAAGTAGAACATTTTTTTCGATTTCATTCTACTCGTGTGGAGGGGTAGGTTTCAATTGGCTCTTTTAATTAGAGGATGATGTCTGGTTGTGGTTTCAAGTGTTGATACAAGAGACATCAAATGCAATATGGTACGAATTTAAAACATGTATTTATGCAACTTATGGTCCTCATCAATTTCTCGACTATTTCAATGAGCTTAGTAAACTTAGACAACAAGGTACGGTTTAGTCATATCAAACTCAATTCAATAAACTTTTGCTAATGTTGGATATTTACCACCTGATCGTCAAGTTAGTTGCTTTGTAAGTGGGTTAAGTAAAACAATTCGTACCGAAGTGCAAGCTAATTGTCCTACCAATCTTTTAACCACCATCTAGCTCGACTTTATGAAGCAAAGAATCAATCATAACAAAACTACCTACCGAAAAATCCACACCAGCAAAGCATCAAACCACTTCTACAATGTTACCTACTAAACGACTCGCCATTGATGAAATCAATGAAAAAAAAACTGGGGTTGTATTTTAGGTCTAATGAACAATTTGCGGCCGAACATAAATGCAAAAAGTTGTTTGCTATCCAATCAATAATGAGATTTAGTGACGACGATGAAGAGATGGAGATGGAGCACCAAGAATTTACCTGAAATTGCAACCATATATATTCATGCTCTTGATGACAAGAGCAATTTTAAAAGGAGGGGGCTGTAACGTGCTTCAAATTGGACCTAAACTTGCTTTATGTTCTTACTTTCTGGTCATGATTTTGTCACATGTGGCTTCAACTTTTATTTTAAATAATGGGTTGAGTGAGTAAAGTCTCACATTTATTCCAACAAAACTATTGTCAAGTCGTTCTTGATAGAGGTCAATGTCTCCTCCATTAGACCTATTGTAACTTTGCTTGCTTCTCTTACAATTCGTGTTAATTCATACTTCATTGTAGAGTTTAAACAAAAAACTGTAAAATAGTTACGTCAATCTCTTGAATAATATTTGTTTAGAAAAGTAAAAAAATGCAAATACTTAAGTTATGTCATTTAAATTTAGATAGGCTTGAATATATTTTTATCATTTGATGTAACAATTAACTTTACTAATTCTATTTTGACTTAAAAGGATTTGTTAATAATACTTTTCACACTTTTTAAGATTACGTTACATTAACAAGAGATTGATTTAATTTTATTTATTCGTTTTCCTAGGATAATAATATTTCTAAACACAATTTCCAAATCCTAGGACTTATGTTACCTAAAATAAAATAAAAAACCGACATATAACATGTTACTCTTATAAATCGCAAAACAATCTACAATAATAAAACCAAAACCAATAACCTAGAATATAAAAACACAATAAACTCATCCTAAAAAAACACAACCAAAAGTACCAACACAAACACAAAAAGATCAGAAGACACCACATCACATGAACTGATCTCCACTTCCTCTATCTCTTTAAACTCTTCAAAGGGTTTCATCAAAACCCTAAAAAGATCGAATCTTTATAAAAAAATAAAATAAACCCTTTTTTTTTTTAACATACCCTAGATCCAATTATCATCAAGATCCATTAATTTTTATAAAAAAATAATAAGTATGCCATCAGCAGCAGCAGCAGCAGGAGCTCAGGCAATTACAACTGAAGAAGATGAAACCCTGAAAAGAAACACTGATTGTGTTTACTTTCTTGCTTCACCGTTAACTTGCAAAAAGGTACCTTTTTTATGATTTTTATAGGTTTTTATACTTTTTTATGATATGGGTTTTTGTTGGTTTTGCTTATTGTGTTAGATCTTTGATGTTTTATTTGATATTGGGTTTTGTTGATTTGGGGATCTTGTGATTAGGGTTTTCTTGATTATTGATTTGGGGATGATTAATATGTGGTTAATTGTAATGGATAAAGGATGAAAATTTTGAATAAAGATTGAATTTTTATTGAATAGTGTTGGCTATTTGTGGATAAGGACTATGAAAGTTTAATTTTTTAATCTATTTTTATTGTTTGATTGATAATATTGAAGCAAGTTTATGTCTTTTGTATGTCTGTTGTAATTTTTGTATGGTTTTGATTGAAATTTATTGAATCTTGGTGGATAAGGACTAAAAAGAAGTGGAAATTAGTAATCTTTTATATGGTTTCATTGGTTGATTGAAGAAAGTTTACACCTTTTCCACTTGTTTGGCGAATTAGATTGATTGTAGTTATATTTTATAAAAGGATGCTATTTAATGCTTATGTCTGTTTGGTACATCTTTGTTATGGATAGTTTGATAAAGTGAAGTAATTCCTTTTTCTATTTGTTACGTCAATGAATTCTTAAAGTGTTCTTGGTGACAATACGGGTTCGTCAAATATTAAAGTAAACTGTTTTTTTTATGGGAATTTTGTTTGTTTAATTTGTTACGTAGTATTGTTTACTTATTACTATATGTTTGTTTATATTTAGTCATCTCATGATGCTTCTGCTAGCTGCATTTACTTCTTGCGTTCAGTTTTGTCATTATCGGCTTTGTTGTATACTTTTACATTCGTTATGTACCTTATCTTGAAACACAAAGTTGATGCTATTTAATATATATTTATCTGAATTTAAGTACACTTGTACTCAACATGAGGGGCTTGTGGTCTATCGGGTGATTAATTTTTAAGGGACCACGCTCACTTGCTGGAAGGGCTAAATTTTGCATGTTTTGCATGGATCCTATGGATTAGTTGGGCTATAGGTCCCCTCAGAATACTTGTATCTAGTACTAGTAATGTTAATGTGGTTTATTCTTTTATATGGCTAAGTTGGTTAATCCTCGTCTCTGCTTTTTGTGCTTACAGGGAAGCGAGTGTGAGTATCGCCATAGTGATGTTGCGCGGGTTAACCCTAGGGATTGCTATTATTGGTTAAATGGGAGCTGCTTAAATCCAAAATGTGCTTTCCGTCATCCTGTAAGTAACCTTTCTTGTTTAGTTGGTCAATGAGAATACAGACCCATTTGCTTATAAATGGTTCAATTCGGGCTGTGTTTTATCTTAAAAGGGTCTAACGGGTAACCTAAAAAATACTTGCCGAATGTGTATTTTAATGCTTAAAACCTACAGTGTCATTTTATCTTAAAGGGTCTAACGGGTAACCTAAAAAATACTTGCCTAATGTGTATTTTAATGCTTAAAACCTACAGTGTCATTTTATTTAATAAGTTATTTACCATGTCTAGGAATACTACTTGATTATTGTTGCGGATACTTATTAATCACCATGTGTTTATTGCAGCCTCTTGATGGATTAGTGGGAGCCGATGGTTCAACTCCGATGGGTCCTTCTGTACCGCCAGCACATCCAGCTCCATATGCTGCTGTGCCCAAACAAGGAGTTGCATGTATCTTCTTTCAGAAGGGTTTCTGTTTAAAAGGACACTTATGTCCTTTCTTACACGGCCCACCAAATGCAATCATTAACAAACCCACACAAACGGGTCCCACAAACCCTATTCCCGAACCTCCTAGGGTATCTCATCCTGTTCAAAATAAACCCATTCAAGAGCAAAAGTTCCCACAACAAGCAACCGCTCAAAGGCCAACACCTTTTTCAGCTACACCTTTTTCAGCTAGAAATGGTCCTATTGATAAAAGGGTGCCATCTTTTAGTACAAGTGTAGAGGAGCCTCCTAGGTACAAACCAGCTCGTGTGGTTCCGTCGCCTGTCGTGAATGAACAACCATCCAACAAATTTAACCGTGGGTTCCATAATGATAGAATCTTGAATGGAAAGGATGCGGATGTATATTCAAGAGAACCGTCCCCTGGTTTTGATGTACTTGTGGATAATGAAATTGAAGATGGTGAATATCATCATGAAAAAGAAGAAAGTTTTGCTAAATCAAGAAGTCAAGATTATAATGTTGATCGTATTGGACGAGAGCATCGAGATTTTGACAATTATACTGAAAGGGACGGACAATATATATGGGATGAGACCCGTCAAGAAAGGAGACCGTATCATAGAAATAGTAGTCCTGATCAGTATAACAGTTCGGATTTACGCCAACGTATATCGAACCAACGAAGGGCTTATGGTTCGGGTTCTGACCATGGGTCAAGATCCGTTGCCAGCCGCGAATATGCTGACCGGATGCCAAGAAGAGATAACCACCGCCCTGATTACCGTCAAGACCACCGTCATGACCGCGAAGCTGTCAGTAGCCGACTTCAAGGACGAATAAAGATTCCGGGAAGATCAACCTCTCCTCCTAACGGATATAACCCGCGAACTGAGAGGGAAATTGACACAGAAAGGAAGCATCTTTCCAGGTTTAGAGACAGAATAAGTGATAACGATGCTAAGTTTGCTGGACCAAAAAGACTGTCCGAGCTAAAAACTGGTGGTAGAATCGAACATCAGCCAAACGAGGATCAATCTTTGGGAAAAAGAAAATACGCAAGGACTGAGGAAGATGCATCATTCAAAGGTCCAATGCCTCTTAGTGAAATTTTGAAGCGAAAAAGAGGGATTACTAATAATAATACTGATAACAATACTAATAAAGATCACATTTATTCTGTGAATACTGAAGACAACAACCAGAAGGCGAAAGAGGAACACAATTCTGTGCCAGCCGACTTTGAACCTGAAAATGTTGAAGATAAGCCAGCGGATGGCGCATCTGTAAATAATGATATTAATGAGGTAGAAACAGAAGATGGCTTGGTTAATGAGGATGCGCCACTTGATGAGGATCTTGAAGCGTATGAGGATGATGGGGAGGGAGAGTACGAGTATGAACCAATGGATGGTGAAGAAGGTTATGAATATGATGAAGGTGAGTATGCCGATGAAGTGGAAGGTGAGGAGTATGAAAAGAAAGACGGCGAAGATGTTGTGTATGCTTAGAAAAATAATGAGTTTCTGAGTTTATTTGATTGTAGTTTATGGAAAAAGGGATATGTTTAAAAACTTATTCTTTTTAACCTTTGTATTGTTATAGATTTTGATTTGTATTCCAGTATTTACAAATGGTGGCTTTTTTGGCCAACATCTTTGAGCAAAGTATGTTTACAGAATTATCAGCTTATTTAGTGTACAAGAATCGAGACAGTAGAAATAAGAACATGCAGCAATACAGGATCTGTAATGACTGGAAGGATGTTTCAGGCAGTTGTGAGTGCTGAATTTATTCCTCAAACTTCATTGCAGAAACATCACCGTTCATTCATGTGAAATACAGATTGGTAAAAAACAAGAGACCCGGAAGAGGAATAACGAATTGCAGGATAATATATGTTGTGGTTTTGTTAAAACGTTTTTCCATGATGGCTTGTTGATAAGCAAATAAGCAGAAGCGCACACAGTTTGGGTTATCCATGAATATGGAATGATAGCGTGTTAACGGTGTAAAATAAGCAAAGCAATTTTTGACCAATGCGAGTGTTCGGCACTGCTTATAATTAAGGAGATAAGTAGTTTGAATGTTTGGTAATCAACACTGCTTGTCACTTATGCTTTCAGTTTATTTTGGAATAAAAGTGACCTAGTACCTTTTACCGGTGGCGGATTTAGGTATTTTAGATATGTGTGGCACAAAAAATTTATTTTTTTACCAAAGTTCTAACTAAAATGATGTGAAAAGTACGATATTACATAAATCATACACAAGTAACAAGTTAATAAAGTTATTTGCTAATAAGACGATCACAACCTCAACAAAAAACATACCTAATAAAAACAAATAAAATAAAAAACTACACACACAAAACAAACAATTGAAACTTTCGGTTGGCTGACAAACCAAAATTTTGAAAAGGTTGAGGGGTGACCGGTCACCAATTCGGTTGAGCTATTGGTAAGAACGCGGTCACCAATTCAGTTGGGGGTCAACCAAACAAGCCATTAGCATGTAATAAACTATGACATACTACGTATCCTCTTTCATCTATTAAAAGCATCACACTCTCATACCATTTTCTTGACAAACTTCATCAAGTCTTCATATAGCCAATCCATGTGTGGCACGTGTTACAGGTGGCCAGGGCATAGGTCCGCCCCTGCCTTTTACGTTAACCGAAAAACCATATGCTTCTCGAAATTTATTTAAAGATAAATGTGATTAATAAATTCACACAATATCAATGAATTGTTTATTTATATGGTATGTTTGACGAAATTAGTCGGAGCCAAAACTGGAACTTAAATGTAATTTTTATTTACTTTTATTTATATAAGATTGATTGACAAATTAGTTAGAAGCTTTACTCACTTTTATAAATATTTCAAAACTAAATATTTCAATTTTGTGTGTGTTAATATTTCAAATAGTAAACTAATAATTTGATTAATAATAAGCTTTGCTCACTTTTAAAAGCTCTTTAAAGTTAATTCATATCAGCTCATAAATAGTATAACTTATAGTACAAAATTTTCACAAGTTGCTTTATGTCCTTGAGCTTAAAAACATAAGGAAAAAAGAAAAGCAAATCCCAAAGACCCTCTGATAAGGAAGTAGAAGCCCCAGTTTCAGAGATACAAACGAGGGGGTTACTTTCTTATGGTGTTTAATTAGCTCCGTTCTCTTATGTAAGTTTCCTACTTTATCATTCAGTTAATTAGGGTTTCAATTTTTTTTTCCCTTTATACAACTGAAGTATTTCAAGATTATACCTACATTTGTATATTTTGGCTACAGACAGACAGTTATTCAGTTATTCGCACCTTTTCGACCATAATAGCCTATCCTACATTAGATAATCTGTTATGATATAACAAGCTTATATAAGCCCATAAGTCTCAAAATAAGCTGGAAAGTTGGGGCTTACGAAATGTATAAGCTTAAACAAACACCCCTTCATGTTTTACATTATTCAACACAGCCAACTCCGGACATAAGCATTTGATTGGAGCGACTTTTCGTATCGGTATGGAGTAGGTTGATCGACGAGTCTAGATATATGTCTTAGCTTGTTAATCTTATTATGTTCACAATAAGGATAACATGTTTTGGTTTTTCTCTTGAGCTTAAACTGTTGTCAAATATAGAAATGTATGATCGGGTTGGATATCTGATGATTACCTTTACGTCTTGAACATCGATAGAAATATCGTCACGTGTTCTCCATCGTGAGGTTCAGCTAGCTAGGATATGGTTTGATAGTTTGCCATCGTGAGAAGTATTGTTGATTTTGAGATATGAGAAATTAAGGGTGCGTTTAGTTGTATAAAAACTTCTTTAATTTACTATTTCAATTTCTCTAGAAACAGGGAAAAGTTTTTGTCCCTTGAAAGGTGCTATAAATTTAGAGAACGCGTTTAGATGATATTTTTTAGAAGATTGAAAAGTACAAGGGAATGTAAAAAAATGGAAGGAAAAATATAGGAAAGAGTAAAGAGCTCTTTCCTAAATTCTAGTTAAATTTTGAAAAATGATATTTTCATTCTTTCAGAAAAGTTTATCAAAAATGTGTGACTGAACGGATTTTCAGTTTGTTCAGTTTCTTATGAAAAATTTACTGGAAAAATGGAGTATTTTTCACCAACTAAACACACCCTTAAGTATTTGTGAAAACAAAAATGTCATGCAACTATTGTTGTGGAGGTTCAAAAGAAGTGGAAAATGATTTTTTAGTTATAACGTGGAGCGCTAATAGATAGAGGGGATTGGATGAAAATGCATAAGATCTAGAAATTTGTTCATGGCATTTGCCCGAAACATTTCTGTGAAGATCTTATTGTAAAGCTTGCAAAGACATATCGAGAAATGATGGATTGGGTCAAATCATGGATTTCTTGATATGTCTTGAGCAGTATTTTCATGAGATATTTGTTCGAGTGTGTCAGCTGCATTCCGTGTACGAATCATATAACCTTCTCATCTACTCCCTATATCCGTGACTCATTTTTTTCTTGTTCTATCGTTTGAACCTCCGCATGAGTCTTAATATGACGTTTTTCTTTATGTAAGTGGATTCAACCATGGTTTTGAGATCTACAAAGCTGTCAATGCTTCTGGGTGGGAACTCTTGAATCACGTGCTGGATGCACCCTTAAACAATTTAACATATGACATGTTATCAACCACTAGGTCACTTTTGTTGTTCTAGAAAAACATTAAGGTAATCATTTGGGTCTTCAATCCCAACATATGTTGACATGTTTGATGTCATATTAAGTTTAGGGGTAAGTACCGAAATCTGCTATCTTGTTTGAAAAGAGTGAGAGAGTATCATGCCGAGAGATATCTTCTGACTTGATGATCGCCACATTCTATACATGTATGGGGAAATGCTGCAACCATGAGTTTATGACCGGAGATGTTGAGAGAACCGATGTGTCATGACATAAGATAACATGCCCTTTGGAGTCATGACCAGCTCCCCACTTTAGTATTGTTTGATGAGAATGAGTGTACTTTATAAAAGTTGAATTTAAACATTGAAGTTGGCTTGTAGTAATAGGTCATTTGATGTGTTTAATGCAATATGATGGTTTTCCTTTTTGATAAAAAGCTATGAAGAGTAAACTATCTCTAAGTATTCCAGATGTCAGTATCCATGGTAGTTGACAGTTATGGTTGACTTATTACCAGCACTGATTGATCTGCTATAATTGAGAAATTGACCTTTTGTAAGCCATTCGTGGCAGATTTCTTGTTAGTGACTACCTTCTGACAGTTTGGAGCAATAACTATGATTTTAATATTTCACTGAGAACGATTGAGAATAGATCAGGGGAAAAGACCTGACAAATTTCAGTTTCTTTTTTGTCACACAGTATTTTCATGACAGCTGTGTGCTGGTAGCTTATACTGAAATCTTACTTTTGGTTCTACGTCATCACATAGCATTGGATGAGTTGGAATGAAGCGGTTTGAAATGAAAAAAGCTGGCCTTGTGACATGGGTCTAAACTTGATGGGATTTTTAAGCCTATTACTGGCTCTACTAGATGGAGGATAATAAGGTCTTCAACGGAATCCTTGGTAGTGTTTTCATCATCTCCTCATCAGTTCTTGTGGCTTTTTGCAGAGGTATGTGAATTCTTCTATTGTACACAACTTTCACTTTTGAAGGGCAGCTTCCCCTACTTTTAGTAACTGATTCAACTCTAGTATATAACAACGCAGAGGCGGTTAACAAAAGGTGGGCATGTTATCTGTGTTATTCATATGAAGTCCTTGGTAAACTATTTTGTAAATAGTAATTCATATTACACTACATTCTCCTGTCTGATTAGTTTCTTTCTTTTTCTTTTTTTAATTTAAGTTGATGAAAATTACCAAATACTGTCATGTATATCAATACACGGCACGTTATTGTGCCAACTCTATACTGTCATGGATATCAATACACGGCACGCCATGTGCCAACTCTGAAGTGACAGTAAAAAATCTCACGTCCTTGCCTATCATTAGTTAATGCTAGTTTCGATATATTGACCCGCTAGATCTTGATAGCTTAAGTGTGATTTATTAGTTATGATTTCAAATAAATATTGCTTCAAGATTCATATTTAAGGCATGAGTTGTATATCAGTGTTTATCGAGAGACAAAATATGGATGTTGGAAGAATAAGCAACAAATTAGTTTCATATATATTTAGAAGTAAGATGGTGCAAGTCAGTTCTACTTTAGGCCCTGTTTTGTTGGAAAATGGAAATGAATCAAAATCCTCCCATTTCCCGTCGTCACAAGAGTGAATTCAAATTTCATAGCAAAATGGATGGAAACATGTGTTCAAAATTGACACCTAATTTATTGCAGTATAATATGATAATACAATATATTATATATTACATCTTTTTTTGGTAACCATGATTTCCGACCTTTTGGCCGACTAATCCACGGGGTTTGAACCCACCGCCACACAGACTCAAACCAAACCACGTAAAGCCCTCCCTTTTCAGGAGGTTGGCGTGGCCACTTAAGGCTGTTTGCACCTAGCAGGAATTGAACTTGAGACCTCACACATTTTAGAGTGATAGTCACAAACCCTTTTGCCACTAGGCCACCCTTAAGTAGTTTATATTATTTATTACATTGTATTACATTATATCATATCAAGAAGAGCAAGGTTGGATCAAGTGGTTAACACCCTTGCCTCTAGAGACAGAGGTCAAGGGTGCGATCCTCACCCCTTGCAAGGCCGGAGGTCCTTTTCTACCTTTGGTAGAACCAGAAGCAGCCTCTCTACCTTAGGTAGGGGTAAGGTTGTCTACGTCTCAACCTCCCCCATACAGCGTGGAAGACGGTATTGGGACCCATAACCCGTGGAAGACGGTATTGGGAGTTACTTTACTTTACTTTTTACATTATATCATATCATAAACTATTGTATAATACAATAATACAATATATTTACATTATATTACATTTAGGGTACGTTTGGTATAAGTTTTGGAATCGGTATATGTTTCATTGTAGGGTAGAATGATTACATGGAATGGATCTAAACCAACCTCTTGTGAGTGGCATGGAGTATGGAAATTATCAAGGAATGAGCCTATAGCTTGAAACGTATATATGTCAATCAAACATGTACAATCATAGTCATTACCATTCCCTCATTCCCATGCCTCCCAACCAAACACACCCTTATATTAGTAATTACATATTTGTATTTAGTATAGTTATTATCTTAAACTAGTTTATTTTTTATTAGTGTTCAATTCCCTAGAAAACATTTTGTGAACTAAAAAACCCCATAATGCTCACTAAGTTAACCTTTTTAATTAGACTTTGATTTTAGTCATAGTTAATCAAGGACAAAGTCTTAATTCTACCTTGACTAGGAATTTAATTTTTTTGTTTGAACTGATTGTTATAGAATTAGCATAACGGGTGAAAATGAAACTAAACAACCCGTTAATGCTCACTTATATTAACCTTTTTAACTAGAATTTGAATTTAGTCATAGTTAATTGGAGACAAAGTCATTCTTCTACTTTGACTAGGAATTCTAATTTTTTTCATTTGAATTGATTGTTATAGAATTAACAAAATGGGTGCAAATGAAAGAATGAAACTATAGAAAGTGTGATTTTATTTAGACAAGAATCATAATGCGAGAAGTTTTTTTTTTTTTTTTTTTTTTTTTTTTTTTTTTTTTTTTTTTTTTTTTTTTTTTTTAAGATCTTCAAGCGGGTCATATTTTTTAAAAGCAATAAGCATTATTTATTGCTTAAGTTTGGAAAATTAGTTCTAGCTAGTTTACATAATTTATAGTAGTTTTTCTGTAAAGGTGCAAACCAAATTCCACATTGGAAAAAGAGAATAGGGATGCCTACATGTAAACTTGATGGGTTACTCTCTATTGCAAAATGATATTGAGGGGAACCCATGTGGGCTTATATGTTGCGGGCTAAGTAGTCGGTAGTGATCCTAAGAAAGTGGTATAAGAGTTGTGGTTGAGTTGAGTCTTCATAACGATGGTGGCGTAGGTGTTGATACACGGGTTTAATCAATGTTAAATGAGTGACTGTTGAACGATCGCCCTATGTTGCACGGGGACGGATATGGAAACGGGGACGGGGATGGAAACGGGTACTTAGAAACGCCAATATGTAAACTTGATGGTGCAAACCAAATTCCACATTGGAAAAGAGAAGATGGAGGCCTACATGTAAACTTGATGGGTTACTCTCTATTGCAAAATGATATTGAGGGGAACCCATGTGGGCTTATATGTTGCGGGCTAAGTAGTAAGTAGTGATCCCAACAAAGTGGTATAAGAGTTGATAACGATGGTGGCGTAGGTGGTGATACCCGGGTTTAATCAATGTTAAATGAGTGACTGTTGAACGATCGCCCTATGTTGCACGGGGACGGATATGGAAACGGGGACGGGGATGGAAACGGGTACTTAGAAACGCCAATATCCAAAAATTCAAGAAACGGGTACGACCAATGGCGTATTTTTTATATATTTATTGTAAAATAAAAAACATCAAACATCCGACATCAAATTGTTATCACCCAAATGTCATTAATCAAAGTTCAATATTAGATGCAAAAGATTTTAATAGCAGAATAACATATCAACTAGTCGGTATTCAATTGGGCTTAAATATAAGTTTTTAATAGCAGAAACGCTTTTAAATTGGCCAGAAACGTTTCCAATACATTTCGTGCCCAACACCATACGTTTCCAAGTGACGCTTTTAATAAACCCAAATTTCGGATTATACAATAAAGTCGATTTAACAGCCCAAATTCTTTTAACCCTAAGAGTTACTAGTATATAAGAACACTTTACCCTAATTTGCAGCAACCCTAATCATACTTCACCTTATAACTTCGCACTCACACACTTAGAAGTCTCCTTCCTGTGAAAACAACTTTGAAGTCTCCTTCCAACCTTATATCTCCATAACAACACTTCTTATAAATGGTCTCTATCTCTTAAATCACATCAAAACAAACGCATCACCCTTTCTTAGTTACACCTTAAAACACAATTATAACAATCTCTTCACCGTATACCATTTTAGTTCTTACTCCCAAAACCGAATCACATAAACTGATAATCCCTTATATCTCAATAACCTCAACCAAAACACAAACAACTCCTTCCTTATCACTCCAACACAAAAACGCAGCCGAGAAACGCTTCTAAATGGCCGAGAAACGTTTCCAATACGTGTCCAGCCCAACACCAGACGTTTCCAAGTGATGTAAAACATTTTCTATTTCGTTTCACGCGTTTCCCATTTCCGAAACGTTTCGGGTACGGGAGATGGCACCCCGACGGCGTTTCCGTGCAACATTGCGATCACCTACTAGTAAATAGAGTATTGTCTAGTGGGAGTGCGAATATTAGGTTAATAGTTAATACCATCTTGTTAGACAATGAAACCCGTAGGTTATAACTTTTATTGAGACATAATATATAGAGAGGCAACCCTAGAAACCCTAAACCCACAAACGGGCTTGGGCCTACTTATCATCTAATACATCTAACAATCTCAAAAAGTGTTAAAAGAAGGTTGATTCAATTGAAATGGACTGTTATGAGAGCTCCATTTGTAAATAAAGTATTCATATTGGCTAATTGAAAGTCAAAGTTGGATTGATTTTGGTCAACATATGCTAAAATTCGGTTTCGAGTAAAAAGGCTACAAAATATGTGGATTTTGTTAAAAACAACTAAAAAAGAGGGGGTAATAAAAAAACTTTAGTTAAATTTTAAATAATAATATCCTTACTAAAGTTCAATATTATATCAATGTCCTTACTTTTGTAATTACGTTAATATAATTACATCAATATCATTCACAAACTTTTAAATTCTCATATATATATATATATATATATATATATATATATATATAGAGAGAGAGAGATTGGATCATTTAAAAAGTTGATCTCAAGAGAAAAGTGAGAGAAGTAATCTCAACCATTAGATTAAACCACCATCCCCTCCTTTTTTTCCCTCCAAAGTCAAGGGGCTTGTTTTTCACTTGTTTTATTTTCTAGGGTCAGTTTTGTAACTTTTTCATCTTTTCTCTTCTTATCAAGTTTTCCTATTATTTACGCCATTTTAACAATCACTGTGTCTTGTGTGATCATTATAAACCATCAGTTGGTGGCCTGTATACATTATACATTTTCTGAATATATAAATTAGGTATTCATCATGGGCTCGCGAATAATCATTAAAACCCATTTTCAATATAGCTATATGTTTAACTATTGTGATGGTCAAATGTAATATGATTAATAAACCAAAAGTTTAAAAAGCCACACAAATTAATTCATGTTATACTAAATAAAAACCAAGATTATCCAAGCATGTTCTTCTTGAGCCTGAGCTGGAGATGCAAACTTTCCAGTTTCGATAGCCCAAACTGCCATGTCTCTAGCTCTTGAAGCAGTTCCTTTGTCTGATTGATTAAGTTAGGGTCGTTGGACAACATGTTTGAAAGTGACCAATCAGCTGATCCCTCAACAATATATCAATAATCTATATAGGCAAGGAAAAGATGGGTTATGTTAGCTCGAGGCAGGTATGATATCAGATTTGAAAATATAAACACATTTTTATATGTTTACCTCGATCTACAATAGGGACACTTCATTCTGTACTTTGAGAGTAGTAAAAGCATGGTCAGAAAAGAGTTTGATGTCCCCAATGCTAGAAATGGAGCCCGGCGAAATGATCCCAATATATCCAGTAGTCTTAGGCAACTCAGGTAGTGAGGTCCTATATCTCGAAGAGAAGACATCCCATTTGCTGTTGTAGCAATTTTTGGTCTCATAGAGCCTTTTAAAGCAATCAAGCCGCCATTCTGATCTGACTGTAAACGTAACATGAGATTACAACAACTCAGTTTGTACCCTTTTATTCGATACTATAATTTGACAACTCAAATGCTGTATACCTTAAATATCTATTATGAAATAAGACAAGTTTGAGAACCTGATGCATGATCCACACAACACTGTTTTCAAACTCCACCATTCCAAGAAATCTGTCAATCCAACTAGCTTTTTCTTGTGCGTCAACATCCACAACAGTTTCACATACAAATATACTTTCCAAAGAATTTAGATATGCTAAGAAAATACATGATCGTCTGAACACTGATGACAAGACAAAAAGAAAAACCTTCCTAAGCATATGAACAAGTTATTCAATAGCGATGAAACCCACCAACCAGCCAACATCTACTCACGCAATGAACTAATAGATAGGATTTTTGGGTTCCAAGTGCTCAAGCTTTAACAAATAAGATGTAACACAGGATATACTATTACCTGGATAAACAATATGCAAATGCCAAAACAATAACTGGTAATAGTAGTACTATAGTTGCTTTCAACTTCTATAATGATGACACTTTTACCTGCATATAAGGACCGCACCACCCCATAGCAACAAAGGATGCAAGGACCAAATCACCAGTAGTATTAACTAGACCAGAATCGTACATTTGACCAGATATACATGCCATTATTCACCAATATGTGTGATCATAATAATTTAAAATTACAGTTTGCATATTTACCTAAAAAACCTTGTACGTACAAGCTTGTGGACCACCAGAAAAGGATGCAAGGACTAATAGACATGGTCTAGCCCTCAACTCCTAATCCAGTAGCAAATTCAAAAGCATTTACCAAAATAAAAGTAACATGATATTTGTGAATAAAGTGTTCATTTGAGAATATGTGTTTACCTTCATTTTCCACTGATGCACTAAAAATATAAACAGATGCTCAGTTATGTCTAAAAATGCACTAAACATGCAGATAGATGTACTAAACCACATTAGTATATATGAATAAGAACACACCTCACTGAATGAGTTTTTCAATGGCCAACGACTATAAATATTTTCTATTTTAAACTATTAAACATTACAAATCCAAAAGTTAGATCGGTTATACCTTTCTTCTTTATATAAATGCTTCCTAGCCTTGTAAAGAGTGGTTTCCGTTAAGGTTGGTTGTTCACCATAAAGCTTACCCATTTCAGCCATGGCCTTGAAAAACACCTGTTTGATCAAATTCAAGGCATCTTCAAATACATTATAGGCAAATTTCAAATTTGACTCATTTGACCCGTTTGAAATATATATCAACATCTAACTTTGTACTAACCGTTTCAGCATCAGGAAGCTTCTTTTGCCACCTAGACCATTGTTCCTTGTCTTGTTTTTCTTTAATTCCACAATAATTCTTCACTACTAAGAGGCTCATTTATCGGCTTCCTAACTTTAGGATGATAGGGCTATATATCGTATAGGGCTATATATTGTTTTTCCTAGATGGGCAGAGCCTAGCAACTGATAATTCTCCAATTTCTACTTTAAGAATCTACTTAATAAGGTATTTCAAGCTGATGCACTTATTCGATAAGAACTGGTGCACTTTATTAACAATGGCTTTAAATGATTATCTTGCTGACCAAAATTATTCATCCTAACATTGTTTATCCAGGAATACAAATGAAAATAGAAATGTCCAAGCCCTACTATGACTAACGATTAGATGTCCAAGCCCTGAACCACAATAACTTTTATTTGTTCCCTTATCTGAACCACAATAACCACTAGGCTACCTCGGCGATTGTTTCAACTATTTCATCTCTTAATGCTAAACATGCAAATGGATGCACTAAACATACACATTGATGCCTTAAAAAGTCCAATGATGCACTAGCATATTGCCATGAACAAGCACGTTAATAAGATGATCCACTAGAAAGTAAATGCGAAGAACTTGCAAAAAAAAAGAATTTTACTTAATACCACCAACTGATCTCGATACTTTTCTAGAAAGAATGAGAGCCGAGTGTAGAAAAAGGGTGTGCTTAAAATGAATAAAAGTGGATTTTAATTATTAACGTGACACACAAATATCAACAGTTTTAGGAAATCCTTTTATTGACCTATAATCAATGGACTCAAAAATCAACAAAAATTACCATGTTTCCCCCTCTACTTTCTAGCGGCAACGAAGTCATACCTTGTACAAGAAGTCAAGAACAAACCTTCTGACCAAAGCAATAATCACCAGATGATTTAAAAGTTTGCTGGTTTGGTAACCGATTCTTTAGCTATCTAAAAATAGATTGTAAATGAGTTATATTTTAGTAAATGTTATCAAAACCACTAACTGTATATATGTGGATACTGCATGTTTCAATAAACAGAATAAATAAGGGATTGCATACACCTTACTGTGCATACACCTTACTGTTTGGAGGATGATCTAGACTGTGACCTTGACCTATGCTCATATCTCGCTCTCGAGTGAGAACGAGACCTGTGATAACTATCATCGTCACTATTTCTATATGTATCCCTACCCCTTTTCCTTTTTAGACTTCGGTCCGTGTAACGAACCATATGTCCATCACGATCTGTATCTCGAGTTCTAGCTAAGTCCTGGTTTTTGAAGATCTGTATCTTGAGTTCTAGCTAAGTCCTGCTTTCTGATTTTTCCATGTCTTGGTCATTATAACCCACTCTCAGACTGTTCTTTAGGACGCTTTTTAAAGACACTTGCATAAGCATGAGAACCAGACTGCAAACAACAAACGTATATATTAATATTCATACATAAGATAATTTAAAATAATAAAAACATAATTCTAATCCCAACAGTGCAATGCTTACATTCTTAATTAGTTTGTACATTGAGCTTATTTGAGGATGTAAGAGGTAATAATATGGGATGCCCTAAGGTAACTTAAACGGATGCACTAAAGGTACTCAAACGGATGCACTAAATTACCTCAAACAGATGCAATTAAATAAGTCCATTCCAAAAAGCTTTTTGGATTTTGACTTACCTAACTAGTTTTCTGCATTAGAAAGACGGATAAGTAGGAAATGTTTGCATGGAAAAACTGGTTTTCTGCTTAATCAATTGTTTTCACCAGCTCTAGAGTCTAACAAGCTTTAGCATCCATACCCTGCATCACATTGACATCAAGTTTGTTTAGCCTTTATAGAGTCGAACAAGCATATTAACGGAGATGTTGGGATATGTATTTGACTATATGAAATTAAATAATCATAATCAAATGGCGAGTTGGAATAAAACGGGCTGTAACAAACATACTTAAAAGACCAAGAAAAACATACAACTCTAGGATGAAGTCGAACATCTCCCTCTTCATAACTACCCTCTGAATTACTCTCTGCAGCTTGTGCATTATCATTTGAATTACTCTATGCAGATTTGCAGCATGTGTTTGCGAGCAGCTTGCCAAACTGCATTAGTAGAAGTTTCAACTAGCCTATCCATATTAATTTTGTACAAACAATCTGCTGCTTGTACCTGCCATTTATCAAGTGGTATATTAGTTTCCAAGATTTGATTATTAAGTAAGAAACAACCAGCTTGCCAAACCAAGGATATAGCTTAAAGGCTTCAATTTTAATCTACTAAGAGAAAAATAAGACAATCTTCGATTGCGTTTTACTAATAAAAGGAAGACACAATGCTATAAAAAAAGATTTAACTGTAACGGGTCAAAAGTCACCTAGAGTATATTCAAATTCTCACAATCTCCCTAATTGTTTTAAAGCCATGTTGAATAAGTTAACTATTTTTTAAATCTAAACAAATAGAGAAAGATTGTTGGTAAATCAACCTAACGCCCTGGCATACCAATTTTGGGTTGCGCTTAAGATAACGCATTTTGACCTATTTCCCCACCCGCCCATTATACCACTTCCAGTATAGCGTAACACATGTTCTAGCCCATATTAGTTTTTACACAGATGCCTTATTATGTCCGACTCACTGATGCCCTAATATGTCAATTGATGCACTAAACAAAATGGATGCCCAAGTATTTCTAACGATGCACTAAACATACATATGGGTGCACTACTATGACCAGCGGTGCACTTAACATACACACGGATACACTAACACACATACTCATTCCTTAATATGTTCATCGATTCACTAATTATAATCACTGATGCTCTAATCATAGTCACTGATGCTCTAATATGTTCAACGATGCACTAACACACAAACATATGCCCAAGGTATGTCGATGTGCTAAAATACAAATAGATGCACTAACATATTAACTTGATGACTTAATATGTTTGATGCTGCACTAATCATACTCACTAGTGCCGTACTCATACTCATACTCACTGATGCTCTAATATGTTCAACGACGCACTAAAAAGATTAGGGAAAATAATCCTGATACTGTAATCCTTCGCATACAATATGTAACATGTATGTTGTATATGCACTATTTTTGAATGATGTTTATGCATTTTCAGTTATTGATGTCTATGCATTTTCAATTATTACACATGCATTTTCAGTTATTGATGTTTATGCATTTTCAATTATTACACAGATGCACCAAAATAACAAATTCAAATACACAGATGCATTTTTAGTATTGATGTTCTTACACACACACTATATTCTGATGCACTAAAATAACATAAAAATAAAAAATTTACAACTTACACTTATTTGACTTTTCTTGTTCGATTAGAAGCCTCTTATTAACTATTCGTGGACTTATCCGACTTGCTGAAAATGAAAATAGATAATTATATAATCTTTAAATAAAAAAAATGATTAACTAAATAGAAAAAATAGGGCACTTACAATTTGGAAACTTCTTTTTCTCCATATTTATTTTAATCAGCTAGAAAAATCAAAACTTTTATAAGTAATTTGATCGGATTTTGAACAAAAAATGGCTTTCTATTGGAATATCGATTGGTTTTTTATTGGGATTGAATGATCAGAGTGTGTGTTCTTTGTTATGAGTAAAATGAGATGTTGATTGGCGGCGGTGCGGTGGCTGTGTGGTGGTGGCGATGGAGATGGTCAGATGGAGATGGTGAGTGAGAGCAATTATGATCGTGTGTTAAGTGTGTGTGTGTGTGTTTGAATTGGGGCTGATGTGTGTTTGTATCTGTGTGTTTTTAATTGGGGCTGATGTGTGTGTTACCAGCTACTCCGTATTTTGTTTGCATTGTTTCAAAATTTACCTTGAAGTTTTGATTGTTATCAAAATCTACCCTGCAACTTTTTTTCTCACTTTTCTATCTAATTGTACTTTTCTCTAGAACCGGACTCTATATATATATATATATATATATATATATATATATCCAAAAATCAACATGTTCTTTCATCACTTAAGGATATGACCAATATGTTATTTCATATCTATATCCAAATTTTTGTAATTACATCATTATATTCTTTCATCAGAGGCAAAAAAATATACATGAGCAATATAATTATGATAAATATAAGAGATAAGTAATAGTTTTAAATTTTAAATCAATATAATTATAATTTAATTGATTTGTGGATATAAATATATAAAAATTTAAAAGTTTGAGAAGGATATTGATGCAATTACAAATTTTGGGAAAGACATTGATGTAATTACAAAAGTAAGAAAGATATTTATGTAATATTGAGCTTTAAGAAGGATATACATGTAATTCTAATTGATATAATAAATATAAATAAAACCACATGTGTCGTTTTTGGAAAAAAATAACTAAAAGAAGATGGGGCAATCAATAAAACTTTTGTTGTTGAATTTAAAATAAAATTATATGGACTTAAATGTAAACTTATCAGTTTTCATGTTTTTTAATAAATTTATAAATTTATTAAATACCCCTAGACTTTATATATGTTGTTATTTATAAATATTATTATCATTATAGATTAAGTTATTGTATATGCACGAGATTATAAATATTAGGACGAAATCACGAGTTGTGATATGTATATTAATACACGAGATTGTACATATACGAGCAACTCATATTATTCCTCATTATGAGATTAAGTCAGGATATCCAGTAAGTACTTTTACTATATACCTTGAATAACGACTACTAAATACTAAAAACTCCGTAAACATACACGTTATAAATATCAAGCTGAAGCACATGTTATTGAGCGTATGCACGAGATTTATTGTAATATATATATATATATATAAACACTTCTATTAAAATTTAACTACTCAAACAATAATATTAAAAACAAAATTTGATACGTTCAAACCCGAACAAATATAGTAATAATTTTATTAGTTGTATTCATTGTCTAGCCCGTGCTTGCACGGACATTAAAACTAGTATCAGTATAATATAAACAAATTATATTTTCTAAATCTACTATATTACGTATTTAACGCACCTTGAGCATTTCGTCCATTACTTCTCTCATTTTCATTACTTTTCACATACGCTCTCTTCATTTCATTACATTGGCACTTTATCCGCTTCTCCTATCTAGTATCTTCCCCTACATTGTACGGGGTTCTTCGCGAAAATTACATTCTTTCTTATTTGATCGGTTTTTATATCAACATCTCTCAAGATAGCATCTTTAAGTAGTCGATCAAATTTGCGCAAACCTTAAAATGACAAAATCTTTAAGGGAATCAACCAATTGCGGAATGCATATCTTATCTTGTCTACTTCTTTGGAATCTTATAAGTTCCCCTCCAAAATTCTTACTGCAATTGAAGTCGGTTTGTTCCATATGGCGTGGTATAGTATCAGATCGTGATTTTATCAAAAAGCAACTAGATTTTGCTAATGATGTACACAACCGTCACAAGAGAAGGTATATAACTACTAATGAAGCTCCAAGGATCCAATTCCAATCCACAACATTAGAAGGCCAGGAACCAAGGAACGAAAATACTCACCCCAGCAAAACTTTTTCACCCAATGTAGAGATTTTAGGCTCTTGCAACGGGTTGATTTTGTTAGGCGATAATGTAAGTAACTTCTATTTGTGGAATCCGTCAACCCGTGCTTGTAGTGCTTTTGATGGTCGCTTTGTATTTCAAGGAGAATATAGGAACATTGCACTAGGGTATGACTCAAAAACTCGGGCATACAAAGTTGTAAGAATTGTGCGTGTGGCTAGTGCTAAAGGGCACTTGCGTAAAATCGGTGGATTCAGGCCCACTTTGTATGACAAGAATTTTTATGATGCAACCACGGCTAAAGTGTATAATTGCAAGACCGGCTCTTGGAATAACATTAAAGATTTCCCATATGTCATTTTTGAGGATGCTTGTGGAGTAACTATGGATGGTTTTCCACACTGGGTGATGTTTAGAAATCGTGGTCAAGATAAAGCAATTGATCTTGTCATTGTTTATTTTGATTTATCAGAGGAGACATTCAAAGAGATTTGCAAACCCCAGTGGTTAGTACCTTCGTCTATTTTTGAATTTGGTGTTTTTGAAGAGAAGTTATGTTTTATTCATTACACCAAACCATCTGATGAAGTATGGGTAATGCCAAAGCATGGGGAAAGTTGGATTAAGTTATCATCTGTAGTAGATATTGCGCTTGTTCGTCTCCCAGGGTGGAGTTCTGGTCGTATTGGTGACAATACAAGTATTTTTAATCGGAAGGCGTTTAGTGGGGCCATGTATGTTGAGAGTCTAGTCTCTCCTTTGGGTGGGAAACAAATGATTGGATGAAGTTGTTGGTAATGATTGGACAGACAATGCAAAGGTGATCTCTTTTTATTTTCTTAGTTTTTCAGCGGAATGTTACTTTCTGCTATCTTGTTACTAAATGTTTTGTTATTTACATAAAATGCCAACATGCCACCTTTTCATGTGTCTTAATTTAGTCATTGTTCTTTTTTTATACATCCAAGTCATTAATTTAATGGCTTTTCATAAAACTCACATGTACAAAAAAGTACAATGACTAAACCGGGTCAACTGAAAATTTACTTTGGTATTTTATGTTAAAACACTCTTACATGTTAGCTAATTAGCTTAAGAGTTAGAAGTGATTCATGTATGTACCTACTTTTTTGTATGATGAGACTCCAATTCTAGTGGGGATTTTCACATTCATCTAAGAATATATTCTAGTTCTTTCTTTAGATTTTGAAACGCTACATGCTTCTAAAAAATTCCTAATTATCGTCCCAATGCCACATGTAGAGGTGGCAAAACAGGCGGGGCGGACGGGTTTGGGTAACAGGTCCAAATGGGATCGGGTCAAATGGGAAAATTTAAAAATGGGTCAAATGGGTTCGGGTCAAAACAGACCAGTTAAAAAAATGCTGAATGACAAAAAAAACTTTTGTCCCTAACAAAAATCAGGCACAGTTGAGTTTTGGGTTTTAAATCGCTTATTTTTTTGTTTGATTTTCGATTATCTTTTTATAATAACCAGCATCTATAGATGTTACTTTAAATTATGCAACATAAAATTTGTAGCATCAAAGTATGAAACTAATTATAGTGACTTATTCCAGTTGGTTTGAACTTTATAAAATATAAGGTTTTGTATTTTTATATTTATTATACTCTAATAGTAAGTGTATCGTATATGAAAATCAGATTTAACGTAAGTAAAGTATTTTTAACATAATTGTTTAAAAGTGATTAATTAGATATCAAAGAGTTGATACACGTCGCAAGCATTCAAGAAAGAACAGTGTGTGTGCATGGTGTTAGTCGTGTTACACTGTCACCACTCCAGCTCTTACCCCTCTATCCACCCACCTTTAAATTTACAATTTCTCTACCTTCCGGTCCAATGTGACCCACGTGTAATTGTGTAAATATCCTAGAACCCAACAAGGCCCAAAGCTTTAATACCCAAAATTTCCTGATATCAAGTGTCTGGGTGGATATTGCTGGGTCTAGCGATAATGTCAATCATCTGTATAACTAGAAAATGGACCCATTCATTCGCACTCTATTAGATGTTTGGTCTCGTGGCATTAGATGGCCTATTAGGAATGCTTTTAGCATAATATAGCATCTCTTTAAACTTATACTAGTTGTAGCGGGCCATTTTATTTTGTCTTATTGTGCCATGTCTTTTTGCAGAGTCCTTTTGGATAAGTCAAGGAGCATACCGAAGGCTTGGCCCGATGGAATCCGTGGTTTTTTCTTTTTCTATTTTTGGTTATGTTTATGTATGAAGACTTGGAACTTGCAACCCTTTGGTGTCATGTACTGCTTTATCTTTTGTGTAAGAGATCTGGAATTTTGGATGATATGGTTAATCTTTTTGTTATGGCCTTATGGGCTCGTTTATGCTTTTAATTCTATAAAGTGCGCAAAACATATTCGTGATCAGATGTATCCATCTCCAAAACGTTGAGGTGGTAAACACATCTTTTTATCTGTTAACTAGGTTTTTAAACCACAAGGGGGTGTTTGATTGGAGGAAATGAAATTAAAGATGTGGAAATGATTACATTTCCCTTGTTTGGTAGATGCTGAAAAATGGAAAACCAGGTTCCGGGCCTATCTTATACTAATTTTAATATTCTTGTTAGGGACTTTGTATCTCCTAAAGCTCAATTCTGGTTTTCCTTTTATTACTATAGGATTGCTTCAGGGTTGAACTTAATTTTCATATGAGTAAATTGCATTTTTGGTCCCTAAGGTTTAGCCAAATTGCAGGTTTAGTCCCTAAGGTTTCGAAAATGCAACGGTGGTCCTCATTTTGAAATGTTTGCTACATGTTTGGTCCCTGATCAAGATCAAATGACAAAAATACCCCTGTCTTCTTTTTTGTCTCGTACAGTTATAACTCAAACGAACAGCCCCTTTCTTATACTTTTAATCCTTCTTGTTCCCGTGTTAACTCAAACCAACACAAGCCAAAATTTGTGAGCATATTAACTCTTGAATTATATACCCACGACCATTTTCGATTTTAAACCAATAATAATCCAACCTCAACCACAAATCTGAACTTTCCAACATGTCGACCACCCGTTCAAAACTGTAACCCACCCACAAGCAAAAACACATTACCATGACAATAATATCTAAACCATACTCAATCACTCGACACTAGACCTGAAAAATCCACGACCACCACTCGAATCACGACCTATCACCACCAGTCAAACCACCAGATTGTAAAATCCCCACACGAACCACTCGACAATATATCTGGTGTATACTCTCACCACCACTCCTTAACCATTCAAATCCACGACTCTCAAAATCATTCACCGAAAAAAACAATTGAGTCGAAAAGAATGATTATAGTACATATGATATGTAAATCCAATCTCCGATTTTGATTAGGATCTTGTGAATAGAATCAGCTTAAAGAAATTTGTCACCACTCGTAAATGTGATTTTCCACCTAATGTGAGTCTATATCCGATCTCAGATCTTGTTTCTTGTATGTTCTTAAAGACATATGATTTATGTAAAATGTGGTGTATGTTTTTTGGGAATTGATGTAACTAAAGGGGTAGCGAAATCCGATGAAGATGACAAAGGAAAAAAGAGCTTGTAGGTTTTGAGATGATCAGATGTTGCAGTTTTCATTTGTAGGGTGGAAGAATAAGAAGTCATGATGTTGGAAAATGAAGAACAAATGTATATGGTGATCATGTATGATTTTCTTTTACTAGTAAAAAGACCACAAGATTAGATCTGGTAATTATTTCAAAAAAAAAAAATCATGACTAAATTTATAAACCTGGCACATTTATGTTAAAAAGCTAAAAAGAAAATAGAAAAAGAGGAAGACAGGGGTATTTTAGTCATTTGATTTTGATCAGGGACCAAACGTGCAGCAAAAGTTTCAAAATGAGGACCACCATTGCACTTTCGAAACCTTAAGGACTGAACCTGCAATTTGGCCAAACCTTAGGGACCAAAAATGCAATTTACTCTTAATATTTTGAAGTGGGTTGCTTTTTATATCATTCAGGTTGTAGCTTACATTTTTAGCTTGGGTTCAAAGTTCAAACAGATTTTCGCACTTTTTGGAGTAAAAATTCATTTGGTTGCATGAATATCAGAAGCGTTGATGCTTTCGCCTGTGAAATCTATATGGGATTGTCTTGATTATTTACATGTTCTTAAGAAAAGCTTTTATAACACAAACCTGGTATGGGGTTTTCAGTCTTATGAACATTATGGCAGTATGCGAAATATACTGATTTATGCATAAGTTGATTTGATGATATGGAAATTTCTCCTGCATCAAATACTCCTTTTATGTTATCAAAAAAACTGGTTCGTGTCACTTCAGAAAAGATTTATATTCAGTTTCATACTGCTTGCATCAAAAACAAATTATCAGTTTCTGATAAAAATTGTAACTTTTAAGTTTTTTTTTTTTTTTTGAACAATAACTTTAAGTTAATATTAGTAAAATTTAACTTCAAGTTTGCACGAATCATATTTTATCAGATAACAACTTCTTATCCAATTATTCAAACTTCATAATGACACCTTTAAAACATGTGTGTATCTAGCTTATTAACTAATGTAGTAAAAATAAGCATGTCTTAGTGTTTGGATAAAGCCTTTTGAAGCGTTTAGCTTGTGTTTGGCGATGAGCCTTTCAAAGTGTGTAGCATTTATAATATATAAACGTTCTTATTTGAAATGCTGATAAAAGAATGTGTTTAGCGTTAAACCTTTTACGCCATTTTACACTTTATAAGTGTTACAATTATGTTACCATACATTTTTATAGGAGAAACAAATAACTGCTGCTAATAGGTAATGCTAAGTGCTTGTTTCGCCAAACAAATCCTTGGGCTTATAGATTTTTTTATAGAGTTTTGGTAAGCTTCTTGTTGATCATAGTTGGGACTTGGGAGAGTTTGGGCATATCTTGTGGCTTATTTGGGAGAGTTTTGCTTATGCATTCTTTTAAGAAATGTCTTCTTTAATAATTTTCTGTCTTTCTGATATAAGATTATTCAAACGCATTAGTTTATGAAGTTGGTACAATGAGCTAAACTAAACACTTAACAAAACCTTATAAGATTATTAAATATAATCCATAAGCTACCTATTGGAAACAATTGATGTGGATAAATATTTAGGGTTTGTTTTGTTTGTATATTGGTTTGGATTAGGATTTTGTATAGATGAAAAGTAAGAGGTAAAAGAAAATATATTAATTTAGTAAATTTTTATTTTATTTTTAATTTATTTTTATTTTTATTTTTTCTAATAAATGCAAAGAAATAGTGAATTTAAGTTAATAGTCTTTTAATATGTACTACAACAAAAAAACACATTTAGTTAAAGCTTAAATTTTTTAAAATGAGTAATGTTGTTAGACTAAAATACATTGTTTATAACGGGTAACGTAACATATTAAATATTTCAATTAATATAATTTATTAAATTTTACATTTTGAAAAAACAAACCCATTAATCAACAAAATATTAAAGTCGTGTTTAATTTGTATTAGAGAATCACTATCGTTATAGAGATAAAATGAAATGAGTTTCTAGAGTTTGGTTCAATAAAGATCAAAGAAAAACTAAAGATCAAATAAACTATTCTCAACCACTCATTTTTTCATCAAAACGATAAAATAAACTTTCACCTTCATTTTTTAAAACTAAATATCTCACAAACCATTAATCGTTAGACGAAATTAATCATACCATCACGACAAGCATAAAATTATCTTTAATTTGATATCCGACATCATATACTTTCGACGAAATTTTTTTTCCGACTTTTTTGTGGGTTTACGGTTTACGGTTAGGGTTTAGGTGTTTAGGGTTTAGGGGTTTGACTTTTTTGGGTTAAGTTTTTTAGGGGTTAAGTGTTTAGGTTTCTTACGGTTTAGCGGATAGGGTTTAGGTTTTTTGGGTTTAGGGTTTTAGGGGTTTAGGGTTTTTAGGGTTTAGGGTTTTTAGGGTTTAGGGGTTAGGGTTTTTTAGGGTTTAGGTGTAGGGTTTTTAGGGTTTAGGGGTTGTTTTAATGCAAAAGAGTATTTTTAAAAATTTCATTTATAGTGAATATATCGAAACCCGCAAAAAACGATAAAAAATAAGTTCGTCGAAAGTATACAATATTGGATCTCTATAGAAAGATAATTTTATTCTTGTCGCAATGGTATAATTAGTTTTATCTAACTATTAACGGTTTGTGAGATATTTAATTTTTAAATATAAGAGTGAAAGTGAATTTAATTAATTTGATCAAAAATGAATGGTTGAGAATGATCCATTTGATCTTTAATTTTTATGTGATATTTATTGATCTCACCCCTGAGTTTCTAAACCAATAAACCAAACACTCAAAAATAAAAGTCATTTCCTCTCCCAACCATGAAACCAGATGTTTGATAAAAAGAATGTGTTTCTTTACCGAATGTTTGATAAATCTTTTTCTCTAAAAAAGAAAATGTTATTCTGACTGTTAAATTTTGGGTTGGTAATCTGTAGCAAACATATCATTCTATCAATTGCTAATGGCTTTCAAGTTGTGGCTTATTGCAGGATTGATTACAGGGGTTTAACCTGGACAAAAGATTAAAGATTTACAGTTCCAAGAATCTCATTTCTGCTGAAGCCTTTCTTCGTTTCTACTGATGAGTTACTACTAGCCGTTAGAGGGGTCTTAGTGAAACTTAATCTCCTATTTAATAAGTCCCCTTATCTAGGGTTAGATACACTTGAGTGTGCAGTCTTTTGTATCACTCTCTTCTCTTCTCTTAGATCATTTCACTAATCTTGTCTTGTCTTTACATTCATATGATTATTGTCTCATTGACATTAATCTAATCTTGTAACATTTGGATACTATTAATCTAAGCTGACTATTGCAGCTTAGATCTGAATAAAGGTTCTGTTGTTTATCTACTGTTGCCTATACTTTCGTACATGGTATCAGAGCTTCAGGCTCATTGATTCTCTTCGGCAACTATTGGTGGTTTGGGGTTATTGCTATTGGCGTAATCACTGGTTATCTTCTACTTATAATTAGCCCTAGACTAAGTGAATCTAGGGTAATTGTGATTTGTTCTTCCGCTGCATATTTCTCTGTAAGTCTATATCTTGTCTCTTCTTCAAACATACAGTACTTAAGTCTTTGTGGGTGCAAACGGGTACACTAACATCTTGATCTGCCACCTTTGAGTGGTACGAATACCTGCTCTGGTTTACCCTAGTCCACAGGCTTGGTGCTTGTTGTTTCTTAAATTCAAAGTCTTACTTATCTATCTATTTGGTCTTATCTCTGTCTGCTTTATTCTTTCTGTCTTACTGTCTTTATTATGGTTGATGGTGATAGTGCTGGTGGTGGTGGTTCCACTGAGAAAGGTTTATCCTTTGGGGATGCTTTATACTTACACCCTAATAACACTAATGGGACTCCCATTATTTCTATCAAACTCACAGGAACTGAAAATTATAAAATATGGAATATGGCCATGACCTTTGCCTTAAGGAACCATAATAAGTTAGGGTTTATTGATGGTACTTGCATAAGAAACGATTCAAACCCTAATCTTGCTAATCAATGGGATACTTGTAACTCAGTTGTGGTTACTTGGATTCTTAATTCTCTCAGCCCTGAATTATTTGCTGGGGCTATCTATGCCAAAACTGCTTATGAAATGTGGAATGATCTTAAAGATACTTATGATAATGTTGATGGTTCAGCTATTTTCAATTTGCATAAAAATATAAACTCTCTTAGTCAAAGTGGGTCCTCTCTTGCTGATTACTACAACAATCTTAACTCTTTATGGAAACAATTTGATTGTATGATTAGCTTGCCCCCTTGCACTTGTGAGGCTGCAAAACATTTTGAAAAACATAATCAGCTAATCAAGTTAATGCAATTTCTTATGGGTCTTGATGACTCTTATGTTCCCATCAGAAGCAATATTTTAACCAGAGACCCTTTACCTAATGTCAAAACTGCCTTCTCTGTTGTCTCTGGAGAAGAGTCTCACAGAAATGTATCATCTGGGAATAGCTCTGCTAAACCCAATGCTACAGCTTTTGCTGCAAAAACTTCTGATGGTGGAAAATTTTTTGATAATAAAAGAAGTTTTAACAACAAAGTTTATGGTCATAATACTGGTAACAGCTCCAATAGCAGAGGACCAAACATGAACCTCAAATGTACCAATTGTAAAAAACCTGGTCACACCATTGATAGATGTTATGATCTTGTTGGCTATCCTGCTGGATATGCTAAAAGAAATTTTAATGGTAAACCTTTCAGCAGTAACAATGTTTCTGCTGAAACCAATCTTGTCACTGATAATAGTGCCAGCAACTCTCCTGTCTCCTTGTCTAATGAACAGCTCTCAAGACTTATGAGTCTTCTCAATGACAACAATGTGTCATCTGCTAATGCCAACTTGGCAGGTAAAAATTTTTCAGGAACCTTCTTTAATGGCAGTGTCAAGTTTAATATAAACTTCAACAAGTTTTTTAACAACAACACTAAGACATTATCTGGAAACATCAGTCTTGGTTGGATTGTTGATTCTGGTGCAAATCAGCACATGACTGTGACTGAAAATTTTTTAATCAATGTTGTTAACATTTCAAATCTTGGCTTAACTGTTGGACATCCCAACGGTACTCAGGCCTTAATTACAAAAATTGGTGATTTAAAGATCAATAATGATCTAACTCTCTTTGATGTACTTGTTGTTCCTGAGTACAATGTTAGTTTGCTGTCTGTTCATAAAATTGCTAGAGACAATAAGATGTTTGTCGGGTTTAATGAATCTAATTGCTATATACAGGATTTACATCAAAAAAGGATTGTGGGGATTGGTAAACAACACAATGGGTTATATATGTTTGATATTGATTCTTCATGTAAGATTATTTCTAATAATTGCATATCTGTTTGTCATGTTTCAAAAAATCTTTGGCATCAAAGACTTGGTCATCCCTCTGACCAAGTCCTACACATACTTAAACCCACTCTTAAATTTGATAGTACATCTGAAACTGATCATCTCTGTGATACTTGTAATAAAGCTAAACAAACCAGGGAACCATTCCCTCTAAGTGAACATAAATCAACTAAAATTGGTCAACTTGTCCATCTTGATGTATGGGGACCATATAAAGTCACTAGCAGAGATGGTTACAAATATTTTTTAACTGTTGTTGATGACTATTCCAGGGCAGTGTGGGTTTATATGCTTAAGGGGAAGGATGATGTTTATGTTTCCATTGTTAACTTTACTCACATGCTATCAAATCAATTTGAACACAATGTCAAGATCTTTAGAAGTGATAATGGGACAGAATTTGTCAATAATAAACTTCAAGTTTTTTCCATGAAAAAGGAATTTTACATCAAACCTCTTGTGTCTATACACCACAACAAAATGGTATTGCAGAAAGGAAACATAGGCATCTCCTTAATGTAGCTAGATCCCTCATGTTTCAGGGGGAATTACCTCTAAATCTTTGGTCTGAATGTGTTCTAACTGCTGCCTATGTCATAAACAGGTTGCCCTCTTCAGTTCTGTCTGGCAAGTCCCCGTTCTTCCTTGTGTATGGGCATGACCCTTCACTCTCTCTCCTTAGAGTCTTTGGCTGCTTATGCTATGCCACCATTCTCAACATCTCTGATAAATTTGGTAGTAGGTCTGAAAAAAGTGTCTTTATTGGTTACTCAAATGTGAAGAAAGGCTATAAACTCTTGAGCCTTGAAACAAAAAATATCTTTTACTCCAGAGATGTCAAATTTTATGAAACTGTTTTTCCCTTCAAAATGAAAAATTATGTGTCAAAACCTTTTGTTGAAACCTTTGTACCAAAAGATTTAAATCACAAAAATTTTTTTGACTCACAAATAAGTCCCAATGATGAAGGGAGAGTGACATCCTATGATGATGGCACAGTGGTAAGTCATCCCACCAGGATTGACGAACCAGTTGCAACATCTATAGATGATAATACACACCCTGAGGGCAACATATCACATGATTCACATTCTGCTGATGCAGTTTCTGATCCTGCTGATACAACACCTGATTATGCTGAACAAGAAAGAGGCTTGCCAGCCATTACTACTAGAAGGTCAACCAGAGTTTCCAAATTGCCCAGTAATCTTAATGACTTTATTATAGAAGGAAAAGTCAAATATGGTGTAGAAAAGGTTGTTAATTACTCCAACCTTAACAAAGATAATTACTGCTTTGCATCTAGTCTTAATAAAAGTATTGAACCTACCTGTTATGAAGAAGCTATCCATGACAGTAATTGGGTTGATGCTATGAATTCTGAAATTGAGGCCTTAAATGAAAACCATGCTTGGGATATAACTGATCTTCCTCCTAATAGAATTCCTATTGGCTACAAATGGATATTTAAAATCAAATATAAAGCCAATGGTGAAGTTGATAGATACAAGGCTAGACTAGTTGTTAAAGGCTATAACCAAAGGGAAGGAATAGACTATGATGAAACTTTTTCTCCTGTTGTAAAAATGTCTACTGTCAGGTGTCTTATTGCCTTAGCCGTAAAAAACAAATGGCCTCTTTTTCAACTTGATGTTAATAATGCTTTCTTGTATGGAGATCTTGATGAGGATATCTATATGACCATTCCCAAAGGGTTCTGTAATGAGAACAATAAGAATAAAGTTTGTAAACTTGTCAAATCCCTATATGGCTTAAAACAAGCTCCCAGGAAATGGAATGAAAAACTTGTCAGTGTTTTAAAAGAAAATAACTTTGTTCAATCTGTTAATGATCACTCTTTGTTCACCAAAACAGAGAATAACAAGTTTATTGCTCTGCTTGTTTATGTGGATGATATTGTCCTTACTGGAAATTGTACTGATGAGATAAACCGATTCAAAGAGTTCCTAAAAACAAAGTTTCATATTAAAGACTTGGGAAATCTAAAATACTTTCTTGGCATTGAGGTTCTAAAAACTGGGAATGACATTTGTCTCTCCCAAAGAAAATATTGTCTTGAACTCCTCAAAGAATTTGGTCTCCTTGGGTGCAAACCTGTATCCACTCCTATGGAACCCAACTCTGTCCTTCCATACATTCCCACTACTGATGACCCCTTGCTTGTCAACATCACTGGTTATCAGAAGTTACTTGGGAAACTTATCTATCTCACCCATACAAGACCTGACATCTCATACTCAGTTCATTGTCTGGCACAATATATGCATTCTCCTTTAAAGTGTGCCCTCAATGTTCTGAGATATCTAAAAGGAGCTCCAGGAAAAGGTCTAAGGTACAATTTCAGCAACTCTGAAAATCATCTTGAAGGATATAGTGATGCTGATTGGGCCAAATGCAAGAAAACCAGAAAATCTGTCACAGGTTATTGTGTCTTCTTTAATGATTGTTTAATCTCATGGAAAAGTAAAAAACAAAACACTCTTTCAAAATCTTCCACAGAAGCAGAATATAGATCTATGTCTACTGCTGCCTGTGAAATCATTTGGATTCAAAAAATCCTAAAAGACCTAAAAGTTGATATCAATCTTCCCGTTGATCTTTTTTGTGATAACAAATCTGCTTTACAACTTGCTGTCAACCCTGTTTTCCATGAAAGATCAAAACACTTTGAAATTGATGTTCACTTCATCAGGGAAAAAATTGCTAGAGGTGTTATAAACGCTAAAAAGATTGGCTCTTCAAACCAAACTGCAGACATACTCACAAAGAACCTCCCTGTCTATCAGCATAAATTTTTGTGTGAAAAATTGATATTGTTTGATATGTTTGCTCATCAGATTAAGGGGGAATGTTAAATTTTGGGTTGGTAATCTGTAGCAAACATATCATTCTATCAATTGCTAATGGCTTTCAAGTTGTGGCTTATTGCAGGATTGATTACAGGGGTTTAACCTGGACAAAAGATTAAAGATTTACAGTTCCAAGAATCTCATTTCTGCTGAAGCCTTTCTTCGTTTCTGCTGATGAGTTACTACTAGCCGTTAGAGGGGTCTTAGTGAAACTTAATCTCCTATTTAATAAGTCCCCTTATCTAGGGTTAGATACACTTGAGTGTGCAGTCTTTTGTATCACTCTCTTCTCTTCTCTTAGATCATTTCACTAATCTTGTCTTGTCTTTACATTCATATGATTATTGTCTTATTGACATTAATCTAATCTTGTAACATTTGGATACTATTAATCTAAGCTGACTATTGCAGCTTAGATCTGAATAAAGGTTTTGTTGTTTATCTACTGTTGCCTATACTTTCGTACACTGACGAAACCCTCAAACAAACAAATGTTCAATCGATAGTCATGTAAGTTTCCCCCTTAACAAATTTTGATTTTATTAAATATAAAAATGTTTTATTACATGTTTCGTTATCTTCCAATATTATTATCCAATTGCATTCATATCTTGTGTTTTAATAAATATGATTTTAAATAACGTTTGTCACAAACATGATTCGAGTTTAAGGTTTCGGTTTGTACTCCAGCCAAATGCATGCTAGTTTTGACCAAATATGATTCGAGTTTTGACCTTGTAGCGAGTAATCGCCATTTAATTGGACATTCACCTTGTAGCGAGTAATAGCCAATTAGTCGGCCTTGTTTTGGGCCAATTGTGTGAAATTTTGAGTTAAGGAGAAATTATATATAATCTTAGTTTATAGGACTTTTACTGTAACTTCCACTCGAAAGAGATGCAGCTTATTAGTCCGGAACATTACTTTGACAATTATTGTAATTGTAATGTATATATTGTGAGATTAGTTGCCTTCAACAAAAGATAAGAAACACGTAGATATGTTGTTATCGAAATGTCTTGAATGAAGTTAGTGCATGTTGAATCTATTATTATCTATACATCTCGAAGGACTTGTGACCAACTAACTTAACCCACTAACTAACTTAGCAACTAAATTGTCATCACTGTATGAATTACGATTAAATTTGTTGGTGTACAATCGTAATTCGTCTTAGTGATGTACTGTTAGCTAGTTCATGAAGTTGGATAGTGAACTAAGTTGGTTAGTTATGTTTGATCGAGGCTCGTCCTTGATTAGAGGTATCCATTGGTTAAACATGGGTCTAGGTTGGTTAAATTTCTATTAGGGGATGAGTCTAGTTGGGTCTTGTTAAATATTATAGATGGGCATAATTGTTTTTTTTTTTTTTTTTTTTTTTTTTTTTTTTTTTTTTTTTTTTTTGTCACACTCACACATTGATTAAAAATATCTTTTGAAAATTTGGGATTTACATCAAGGTGGTAGGTAAGCGGGCAACAAGCTGCGCCGCCACCCCTTTCTGAATAGCAAACCCTATCGAGGGGCCGATATATTGCTGCGATTATATAACAATTACCCAACGGGTCTAGGCGGGTCTAACGGGTCAAATTTTTTTTTTTTTTTTTTTTTTTTTTTTTTTTTTGTTTCACTTTTTTCATATTTTACTAAAAAAAAAAAAATTATATATTTGAATTTGAAAATGACCAAAACCCATCTAGACCTTGACCTGTCTAGACCCAAACTCATCTAGACTCGTGACCTGACCCGACCAACATATTTTGCCACTTCTATCAACGATGTATAGATAGGTGGAGTCATGTGGCGTCAGTTTATTTCAAGGCTTTTGTGTAATAATGATAACATTTACTATGTTTGTGTTTCTTCATCTCTCTGATATACGATCTATGCTTTTATTGTCTCTTCAATATCATGAAAGCAACACGTGAACACGGTGTTTTAGAAATAATGATAATATTTGGATGTCATGTTCTTTTAACCGGACGAAACCCTCAAATCAACCTCTGTCCCAGTTTTGTTTTGTAATATTGCTGCTCAGTCGATCGTTGCTGGTGGTCTTTCTCTCATGTAAGTTTCCCACATAAAAACGGACTTAATACTTAATTTTACCCATGATTTTGCATTTCGTTTTTTAGTGACTAAAACAGTTATGATTTCAGTTTTGCTTTGATTTGAATAACAAGGTTTATTAGATTAGACATAGATGTGTAGGTAGGTTTGTAATTTTTCAGAAATGTCTTGAATGAAAATTATGGCACTTGAACCTATGATCTTATAGATATTGGTAGTGCCAATGTCAGGTGTGACTAACTAACTCAACTCGCTAACTAACTTAGCAGCTAAATTGACATCACTGTTATGATTTACAATAAAATTTGCTGATGTACAGTTGTAATTCGTTTCAAGGCATTTTAGCAATAATGAAAACATTTACTGTTTTTTCATCTTTGTGATATGCATCTTTGTATCTTTGTCTCTAGAATATTATGAAAGCAACATGGTATATGATTATGAGCATGTAATTAGTTAAACACTATTCATTCCTTAGTTGTTGATTTCATCTGATTTTGGCTCATTGATAAGCAAGCAATCCTTGTTTATAGTCCCTTCTTTTTGATTGATTGCTTTAAGCATTTTGCATTAAAATTTTTTTTTTAGCGTCTACTATGTGGGAATATGACATTCAGCTGTCGCAAGAAACCTTGAGATACAACAAAAAATGTTATGTGTTAGCTGATTTACCAATATAAATAACTTTAATAAAAATGGATTGTTGGGCATTTAAATTAGTTGTTGGAACATGACAATGAATATAAATATAAGAGTTGCAAGTCAAAGAGAAAGCAAATTGATTGACAAAGAATGTTGGGTCTGTGGGTTGACTTATCAGCAATACTATCGATTACTTCAATTTTTTACATATGAACCGATACAAAACGTGATAAAATTGTTTGACCATTACTTGATGTTTGAACTCACTGAAGTAGCGAAATTTTAAATTTTTATATTCTGAAATCGTTGCATCATTTATCTAGTTTGAAATTTTATGTTCACCTGCATATTATCTTATATTCTTCATCATCCATCACTAACCGTGCAAGATGCATAAGCTTCTCTAGACCTGTAAATTTTGATACATACCAGGATCAACTCTGGACAAAGGTTATGTTTGGCGAAGAGCATTTTAGACCATTTAGGAGCGGTTAGTGTATGGCATTTAGCGTTTCTGATAAAAAAATTTGTTCGAAAACAATTAAACAAGTGGTTATAACAAGCGTTAAAGTTCTAACGCCACTTTTTCTAAACACTTTTATAATTGCCAAACACCCACATACCCATAAGCTTATTGTTGTAGTACTTCCCCAAATGTGTCGCTCAACGAGTCTAGATATATGTCTTAGATTGTTGATCTTACTATGTTCAGAATTAGGATGTAGTTTTTCTCTTTTCCTCTTAAGCTTCAATTGTCGTCAAATATGGAAATGTATGTTGGGCCTAGTGACCAGACAGTCACTTAACTTGTTTGTAGATGCAAATATCAATCCATATGTTCCTCATGGCCCATCACCTTGGAGGTTCAATTTGGCTATGGTACATCGATTGCATTGTTAGTTTTGAGATGCAAGAAACTAAGCTTTTGTGAAACCGTGAGTACTCATGTGTAGGTTCAAATATGGAGAAAACAAGTTGCTTTGTTGATATGTGGAGAGCTAATAGAGCAAGGGTTGGATGAAAATGCAAAAAATCTAGAGATTTGTTCGGGCATGTGTTTGAAACAGTTGTTTGAAATCTTATGATAAAGCTTGCAAAAAATATCACGAAATGACGGAGAAGGTGAACTCCTGAATTTCTTGATATGTCTTGCGCTGTTTTTTCATGAGATGTTTAGATGACTCTGTCCGTTGCATACTATGTAGGAATCATAGAACCTTTTCTACTCCATACTCCCTCTACTCTCAACGTTTTACCAATGAGAAATGATTGAGAGGCCTTAACTCATGCCTAATTTTATGCCTAAACTTGGGTGTTACTCTTTCATTGGTTGTGACTGAGGGAGTGAGGGACCCACTTTATCATAAACCAAGATAATGCCACATATTTTAGGCACAAAAATTAGGCATGAGTTTAGGCCTCCCAATCATTTCTCTTTACCAATTATGAGTGCTCATTTTCTCCTTGTTCTATTGTTTGAACCTCCACATAAGTCCTTGTATTTCATTTTCCTTTATGAAAGTGGATTCAAACATGGTTTTGAGATCTAGAAGGCTAAGTCCTAGAATTACATTTTTCTTTACGAAAGCGGATTCAAACATGGTTTTGAGATCTAGAAGGCTGTCAATGCTTCTTGGAGGGAAACTTTAAAACCATGTGCCAGATGGACCTTTAGAATTACTTGAAACATCTAATATGGGGATTATCAACATCCATCGAGACCAGTAGGCCACTTTTGTTGTTCTAAAACAATTTAAGTAATTATCCGGGGTCTTAAATCCCAACATAAGTTGACATGTTTGGCGCCATTTTTAGTTTGGGAAGAATATTGAAATATGCTATCTTGTGTGAAAAGAGTGACAGAGCGTTACGCGGAGACATATCTTAACTTAATGATCAACGCATCCTATATATGTATGGGGAAATGCAAACAATGAGTTTGACAGAATATTGAGTGCTGAGGTGTCATGATGTAACATAACATCCCCTCTGGAGTAGGGGCCATAAATGCTAGAGGAGAAGCATTATCGACTTTTAGGGTTGCTATAAGTTCGGCAACAGAAAGGACAACTGTTATTTGGCGATTGATAATGTTGGAATAAGTTGGGATGCAAACTGAGATCAAGCGTATTGCAATTACGTGGTTCGAATGGTGCCAACATGGAAGCCGGATAGAAGATATCACAACAAACGCAAAATACTTCAGTCAATTTTGGGTTGTTTTACCATTTGTCACTTAGGATTTGTTGTGTCAACCATTTCATGCACTAATGAAGGCCCCCAACTTTGAATGGCATAACAACCGTAATGGTAGAAATGATGACTATTCCAAATTGTAGCAAGCTATAATGCGTAGTGTAGTCATTAAAGTCTTTATAAGAGACACATGACAAAATTTAGAGGCCTTTGTGGATGACATGGTTGTATGTCATAAGCCCATAAGAAAACTTGAAACCTTTAGGACACTCCTATATATTAATGTGAAACTTAACCCATAAATTTGTACTTTCAGAGTGAAAGACGAGAAATTTTTGTGTTAGTTGATTATTGCAACGGGTCTGAATGCCCATCTATGTCATAATTGCCCATCTATGGCATAATATACCTTCCCCATAGATTTTAAGCTTGTTAATTGCTTGTAGATGGTTATTTTCATGTGTGTTTTCGATGGGAAAGTCGTGTTTTGATGTATGTTTCAACATGCAATATTTTTAGCATTGGAAGTATGATACCATCATATATGTTATACAAGATATGAATGTTATCGCATTATCCATTTTATGAATATACAAGAGTACAAAGGTGATTAGTATTGAATCCAAAGTGATTGATAGGTGTACGAGCACTAGGTGCCCATGAGCCATAGGGCTCGTTTTATAGCAAAAAGTGCTGTTACCTCGGCACTTTTCACCTATAACTTGACCCAAAAACACCCTCTCTCCATCACTCAAGTTATTAGGACACTCCCTCGCCCACACTTTAACCCAATATAACACGCACAAAAAAAAAGCCGTGTAACTCGGCTGGTAATTTTGGTGCGAGGCCTTATATCTCAATGCGGGGTGTGGTGTCAAGCCATAGGGCTATAACTTGCCCTATAACGTGTGCGTACCATGTGCTCTAAGGGTCGTTCATTAATAAAACAAAGTTTGAGTTTTGGAAATGGATCAATCAATCTTATGATGAGAATGACTTTACTTTCCAAAATTGAATTTTAACACTGAAATTGGCTTGCGATAACACGTCTTTTGATGTTGTTTTGTCCCAACTAATAGTATTTTGTCTTTTTGCTATGAAGTAAAAAAGCATGGTATTATTATTTTATGAACAATTGAAAGTAGATCGGGAAAAAATAGGCAAATTATAGTTTCTTTTTCGATGCACAATATGTTAATGACATGGAGTAGGACAACGGAAGATAGTTTCGTTCACAGCCAACGCTAATGAACACGTTAATGGCAAATGCCAGGAAACCTAGGCTGGTTTTTGGTTCATGTAGGAACAGGAGCTAAAAATGTGAAGACATGTATAAAAAAAACTTGAATAATATTGATAGAATGAATTACAAAGAAGAAAGAAGATGGTTTGTGGTTATATCAACCCATGAGTCCTAATACGACTATAACTAGGAACGTATTAGATAAATATGCCTAATTAGAACATTCCTAAAGCTAGCTAAACCTAAATTTAAATTTAATGCATAAATATAGAGATAAATCCTAAACCAATTCTAATACTAATATGCTTATGCGAGAGAATTCTTTTGGCTTATTTTTGTCCTCCATCATTCTCTCCTTCTTGAAAAGAACTCGACCTCGAGTTCATCCGGAGGAATCATTGTAGACGAGATGTGTTTCTTCTTCTGTTTGTTTCTAGACTTATTATGGGTGCCCAAGTGTTGCTCTCTCCTATCCGCCATTATTAGACCACCTTTTACAAATAATCTTTTGACAAAATAACGACTTTTGACCTCATTCCATATAAGTCGTGATCGAGTTCTGAAGTTTAACTCGCTTAGGCCTTTTCTCGATTTGCACAATGGAATAGTGGCTTGTACAATGGTGTGACAAGCTCACTAGGCTATCTCGGTGTACAAAATCTATTTGGTATTGAATCTCCTTCGTGAAAGAGACACTGCTTGTTACCTCTTCGGGCATTATGCTCTTGTCTTATGTTGGCAACTTGTGTAGCTTTTGTCGTGATTTCAACCATTAGCTTTTCATCTTCTTTA